>OY998167.1:82890003-83490003 GCA_963921995.1 Oxystoma pomonae | reverse complement strand
CGGAAATGACCAACACCTTTCAGAATTTCTTCACCACCTAACTAACATAAGACACACCATGTCGTAAAGAAGTTTGTCATAGGTCCTTTCTCAGCTTAGCTCCAAAATGTTTTAATTACCTTCCAAAAATGCTTAAAGATATTATTTACTCAAAAAAGTTTAAGCAAAATCATCAATACATGGAATATTTTGATATTGTTTATGTTAATATTTACCCTCGTAAAATACTTTTTAAATTTAATTATAATGTTCGTTAGTATAGAGATACTTGTAAAATAATATAAGATTCCTTATCAGTGGCGGACCAATACCGATCATGACATTTTAACCCAATCAAAACGTTTTATTTGTGAGAAAATACCCGATGAAGACTGAAATGTTCTAAGAGTGACTGAAACTTTGGTTTTTTTGTTGTTGTGCAAAAATGTCAGGCGCTAACAAGCACTGTTATACTACTTCAGCGTTTAACGTGTTTATTTATTATTCCAAATAACACTTTGTAAATGTTTGTACCATTTTTTCATTTTGCATAAATAAACCTTATTTATTATTATATTATTATTTTATTAAATTCACAATGGAGTTGGAGCAAAATTGTCAAATTCCCTTTCTTGATGTACTTGTCAAACGAGTAGAAATCGATATCAGAACAACAGTCTATCATAAACCCACTCACACAGGACAATATTTAAATCAAGGTTCAAATCATTCTGCTACAACCAAACGAGGCATAATAAAAACTTTGTATAATAGAGCCGTTAAAATTTGTAACAATTCTCATGACTTGGAAATCGAAATAAGAAACATTAAGAAGGATCTGCATCAGAATGGTTACAGCCTTAAGCTTATAACAGATACTATTTCTAAATTTCAGCAAACAGGACAGAGATTACAAAACCAAAATCAGGCAAATGCATTCCTTACAATTTCATAAATTAAAGGAGTATCAGAGAAAACTCGAAGAGTAGCGAACAACTTTAATATTAAAACAGCTTTTAAATCTAATAATACAATTCGAAGCCTTCTTAGTAAAACAAAACTGGAGAACAAACAAAATAAAGAATGCATTTACCAAGTTCCTTGTGAGTGTGGTGAATCATACATAGGTGAAACAAAAAGGCCACTATCTGTTAGGCTTAAAAAACATCAGACGAATACCCAAAGAGGTGAAACAGCGAAATCAGGAATCGCCAAACACGCATGGTCAAAACAACACCGAATGAAGTGGACAGAAGCAAAGGTTTTGCAAAGGAGTCACACTAGAAGAAACGAAAATTCCTTGAAGCTGCCTTTATTGGGCAGAGTTAGGATGTTTCAGTAAACCAAGTGTTAAAATTCCAAATATTTGGAAGCCCCTCCTTGGGCGGAGTCAACTTCTTAAACTTCACGGTTGAGTGATTTCCGATAGTATATAAGCCTTAGGAATATTGTAGTTTGCACCTGAAGACGATCAGAGATAGTACTGATCGAAACGTCGTGTGTAAATAAAATATAGACAATGGAAGTCCGAAACACAGAGTTAATTTCAAATACATCATTGTCTCAAAAAAACGAATTTAACGTCATAGAAACCAACTTAATAGGGAATTATTGAAATACGGCCGCACTGGATAGTTCCTACTCAGCGCTGACCTTAACCCAGGCGGTGCTCCCCTAAAAGTTGCAAATTATAGAATTATTGAACGCGACTCTAGCGAAACGGTGACGACGCGACTTCATTTCTAACCTAAAAATATACTCTACCTCCTGTTTTTGAAAAATTTCCATATTTAAAAGCGTTTTTGAGTGACTAAAAAACATGGAAGATGTGTTAGAATCAGTGGGCTTGGTGGAGGGTGGAGATCCATGCATTTATGGTTCTGAATGAATAATGTTGAACTACTTCTCGTAGGAGACAAATATTGTCTTCATCGGTAAAACGAAGTCTTTGAGCCTTGCTTTTTAATAACTATTTTGTCCCAATTTTTATTTTTTTGCACGTCACAACACAAAAAATTCCTCTGTCAATAGCGTCAAAATAGTGCCGGGCGCTAACTGCGTTTCAATAATTCCCTAATACCGACGGGACGTTGGGAAATCAGTAGAAAGTTACGTCACAGTATGCGACATCGAAGGGTCGTTCTATAAACTGACTTACGCTTAACAACGTTGGTTTTGATATAAAAGTGACGTCGTTTACCAAATAATGAAGTCAGATAAATGTTGCTTGGGCAATCCCCTCGAGTTTGGACCACCTTGCACAACCCATTTTAATACTTCTTACTTTTTTCCAGGACATGAAATTCCTTCTTCTTGAGCAAAAATACTTGGAGTATTTGGAAGACGGCCGCGTCCTAGATGCTCTTCACGTTCTCAGGAACGAGCTCACCCCGCTACAACACAAGACTACTCGCGTGCACCAACTGTCAAGCTACATGATGTGTTCGAATATTGAAGAGTTACATGAACGGGCCAGTTGGTAAGAACTGGGATCGTATTTTCGAAACTACACGAAAAATATCGCATACGAGTACTTTTTAGTTCAAGCCAACAAAAGACATGCCGGTATGTCATCGCATTGGTAGTATTTAAAGGCATCCTGGAGACGGATCTACGAGCGAACCAATTCGGGTGCTCTACCCACTCTTGCACGCGATGCAACTTGACTGAAAGCACGCAGCATCAGCTAAATTATTATTTTTGTATAAGTTTTTCAGTTTTTTTTATAACTTAAAAGTTAAAGTTTTCTAAAATCCGAAAAATCAAAAGATCTGTGGAAAACAAAATGAATTATTTCCGTGACAAAGAAACATAAATAATAATAAATAATTTCCCTTCACCAAAACTTGATAGTTTTTAACCCTCTACACGTGTTTCGCTTACTAAGTTCAATAACCTTGCAGACTATGTCTTCCCGTGTGCATGTATGCTTAGACGTATTGTGACATACTTTTCTTTTGTACACAATTAATAATTTCGATGGTGGAGTAACGACACACCACAAATTGTGTTAAAACGGGGTTTTCGCAATAACTCCTCACTTGTATAACCTAGAGATACCAAACTTGGTAGAGTTTTACTCTATACATTAAAGACAAAATTTAGGAATTTTTATAATAACTTAACCTTTCTGACTGAAAGCTGCCTTCACACATGCCAATATTATTTACGTTTTTGCATTAAGATTGCTTCCAAATTTAAGAATTTTCATGGTGTAGTTGTGAGATATTATGCAAATAGTAACGTCATTCAATTTAATGTTTCAAAAAATCTTGTGATTTGATTTATTAGCCGAAGACATGACAAACTTACACAAAATTTGCTACAGTTTTACTAGATTGATCAGAGCTACTTCGAAAAAAGTTTTATTAAAAATCTATTGGTATTTTTAGTACCAATGGCGTCCAAGTATACCAGTTTTTATTAAAAATTTCATTAGACCTTGTATGTTCAAATGTTACCCACTGACGGTAGTTTTGATATACCAATAAAATGTTAATATGGTTAGAGCCAGTGACCTCCAAACTAAAAAATAAGTTTTTTTTAAATTATATTTAATGTTTTTAACGGATGTCTGCACGACTGGTGTTTTTAGATTCATATATTATTCAACTTCAAAAATTTATGAGGCTGTCACAAAATATTCGTACCAGCGGCCTACAAATTTATAGAAATCTATGTTTAACTTCATGTAACACTCCTTTTTTAAATATCCCTGGATGACGGTGGTTTTGACATATTATGGCGGAGCGGCAATACATTAACAGCATTATTGCCAAGTGCTGTAAGAAGTTACAGTTATATTATTTAATTTTTATTATAACACCTTTCCAAAAAATATTGCCGATCGAGCTATTTTTGACTAAATGTTAGCACGATTAGTTTTTTTGCAATCAGAGTATCCCTACATTTTTAGTACCAGAGGCTTAAAAATCGATATAAAAATTTGTTAGGGCACTCTAATTTTAAAAATTCGGAACTGGAAGCGACTATGACAGTACTGTACTCCAATTAGTGCTCTCTGTTAAAAAAAAACATTTATTTAGACAAAATAATAATCTCAATGGTCAGGAAATGCATGTGATCACGAGGTATGGCCTAAGTATACCTCGACACAACACGTGTTTTTTTCCAACGAGGGCCTGAATACAGAGCTATCAAAGCTTACCGCAGCCTACATAGCAATTCGGGAGGAGGGGAGCATTAAAAAGTTTAAAAGATTTGTAAATCAGTATTATAACCTTGTATGATTATCATTTTTAAACTGTCTCAATTTTTTCAACTCTCAATTTTAATCTGTACTGTGAACTGTTTCTATTTTTTAACTGTCATATGTGCGACCAGCCTAAAAAGGCACACGGAAAGAATTTGTAAAAGAAAACAGTCTCTATCTATCTCCCTCTTATTAGGCAAATGTTGCCTTACTGGGTGATCTCCATCTCCTTTTAAATTGGCCTGAATATCCCCCTCATACGAATACCCCGGATGCCTTGCTATGCTGGTCGAACTTTAATAAAAACTAAATTTTTTTTACTAATAAAAAAAATTAAAAACCGGGGTTTTGTGTGTTTCTATTTACAAAATTTTAAAGCGGCCAGCGTGGCGTACTGATGCGGCACACAAGAATTTATTCTCGCCTCACCCAGCACAACAAAGCGACGCTACGAAAATGAATCTTTGATGGAACACACAGAACATTCGTAAAGCAAAGGTAGAGTAAGAAAACAAATAAAGGAAATAATACCCTAATATAAAAATCAAAGAAAAAATGTTAAAAAGGCGTTTTTTTTCGTACGTCAAAAACAAAAAATTATAGATAGAGTTTTTCTGATCTGACGAGCCGCCACTGGTTGATTTTCAGCTGATTAATATGCGAAAGTCGCCTGATTAGAAGGTGGAAATCATCTCCTCCAAAAAACTGATAATTTACCTTGTCAAAAACTGACAATTTACCTTGTCAAAACTGATAATCGCCCTCCGATAACAATCGGTATGTAATTATAATATATAGTTTATTGATTTCACAAAAAAAAACCAGAAATTAAAATAAGGTTTCTTATGTGTTAAATAAACATTTATACACAAAAAGTACAGCTTGTTAGTGGTTACTACTAAGTAAGCAGAACACACTGAAAATATTAGGGTGATTTTTTGGCAACTGCTGTTGCAAAATGGAAAAAAGACATATATATATATATTAATAAACAGGAAAGTATTGTTCATAATTGGTAAAGTAATTGCAATACTCATAATTTTTGTTATAACGAATGCTCTGTCACTGTCTTTCTTGTTAATAGGACAGTGACAGAGCGTGCATTATAAATAAAATTATGAGTAAAAAAAACCACGCCAGGACGAATTCGTGTCAGCTACCTTGGATAAGTACCAGTGCGGAACGATGTCTATTTGTGAGTGGTTCAAGGTTGGAAATCAAAGTGTATGATGGGGTTTAATGATGTATAGTAAAGGGTGACCAGTGAAACTACTGATGAGCCCACGCTAGTTACCCAGGGCGAAACATCATTTAATCATTTCTCTTTTCGCTTTGATCTTTTGTGTGTTCCTTGTGGGATGCTCATCCAAGTTTGAATTTTCGTTGTTTCCACCCAAGATCTTTTGATCTTATATTTTTTAGTTTCTTTTCGGTTGAAGTAACTGATTTGGAGGTTTTTTAACTTCTTTTTTGATTTAATTGCCTTAGGAGCCTAATCCTACTGGAAATATTAACACGCCAGGACGAATTCGTATCATGTAACTTGGATAAGTACCAGTGCGGAACGATGCCTATTTGTGAGTGGTTCAAGGTTGGAAATCAAAGTGTATGATGGTGTTTAATGATGTATAGTGGAGGGTGACCAGTGAAACTACTGATGAGCCCACGCTAGTTACCCAGGGCGAAACATCATTTAATCATTTCTCTTTTCGCTTTGATCTTTTGTATGTTCCTTGTGGGATGCTCATCCAAGTTTGAATTTTCGTTGTTTCCACCCAAGATCTTTTGATCTTATATTTTTTAGTTTCTTTTCGGTTGAAGTAACTGATTTGGAGGTTTTTTAACTTCTTTTTTGATTTAATTGCCTTAGGAGCCTAATCCTACTGGAAATATTAACACGCCAGGACGAATTCGTATCATGTAACTTGGATAAGTACCAGTGCGGAACGATGCCTATTTGTGAGTGGTTCAAGGTTGGAAATCAAAGTGTATGATGGTGTTTAATGATGTATAGTGGAGGGTGACCAGTGAAACTACTGATGAGCCCACGCTGGTTACCCAGTGCGAAACATCATTTAATCATTTCTCTTTTCGCTTTGATCTTTTGTGTGTCCCTTGTGGGATGCTCATCCAAGTTTGAATTTTCGTTATTTCCATCCAAGATCTTTTGATCTTTTATTTTTTAGTTTCTTTTCGGTTGAAGTAACTGATTTGGAGGTTTTTTAACTTCTTTTTTATTTTAATTGCCTTAGGAGCATAATCCTACTGGAAATATTAACACGCCAGGACGAATTCGTATCAGGTAACTTGGATAAGTACCAGTGCGGAACGATGCCTATTTGTGAGTGGTTCAAGGTTGGAAATCAAAGTGTATGATGGTGTTTAATGATGTATAGTGGAGGGTGACCAGTGAAACTACTGATGAGTCCACGTTGGTTACCCAGTGCGAAACATCATTTAATCATTTCGCTTTGATCTTTTGTGTGTTCCTTGTGGGATGCTCATCCAAGTTTGAATTTTCGTTATTTCCACCCAAGATCTTTTGATCTTTTGTTTTTTAAAATTACGAGTATTGCATTTACTATACCAATTATGAAAAGGCATCAGGCAAAGTTTTAAAATCGGGTAAATTGTCATGAGGTCAAAATCGGGTGAATCACGATAAACTTAATTTTCCCTAAAGTTATTTTGGGATGCGCGTTTAATTTGTTTTAAATTAAAAATTATGATCAATTTGTTCTGGAGGTCTAAATTGTTTAATGTATTTTATAATTTTGTTATAATTCCTAAATTCAAAAACAGCACACCTTGGCATTGTAAATAATTTTTCCTTAAACTTTTGAAGCTGGAGTGGTATTTAGGGGATTATTTGACGAACGAAAACATGGGACTTTAAACACATGAGTGGGATAATCTATAAAATACCTCTTGGGATGGGGAATCAATTATTAAATCAACTGCTTTCCTGCATTTTAACGCAACAAACCTTCGGGATAGATTTTGGTTAATTAATCGCATCCATTGTAATATTACTACGGAAAATCAGTGAACTTAAAACATTTTGTTTTATTGTTTTAGGGAAGGCAAGTGCCAAAAGTCACGAAACACCTTGATGAACAAACTCCAGTCCTTCTTGCCCCCTACAGTGATGCTTCCCCCCAATAGACTAAACGAACTGCTGAACCAAGCACTTGAACTGCAAACTTTACGATGCACCCATCATAATATGTCCAGAGAAGTTTCTCCAAATAGCATTTCTCTTCTGGTCGATCACGGTTGTTCTAAGGACGATTTTCCTGTACACACTATACAGGTAAGTACAGGGTGATTCATTATATTTGGACACCCCAGTTATCGCAGTTTATATTAATGATAGAAAAAATGTTTTAAGGTAAGATTTTTATAATTTTGTCCAAATTTTTTAAAAAATTTGAAAAATGCTGTCAAATGTCATTCCATATGTCCTTTCTTATTCAAAAATATCTCAATTGTCTAGGTGCGGTAAACAGTTTTCGAGATAATGCATGTTTTTGGTGGATTTTTGCACTCTCATTGATGCTCTTAATATTAAAGACAGAAAAAAAAGTTTTAAGCCAAAAGTTTTCAGTTTTTTTATGGACTTTATATATATTTTTAAATACGAACGACAACAACAACGACAAAAAAAAATTTACTAATCTAAACAGTGCTCGAACACATCACCATTTACTTCAACACAAAGTTCATAACGCCTTCTTAGGCCAGAAATCGTGTTGATTATTTTATGTCTCAGGTTTCTATTAATATTAATTGCTTCATTATTTCCTAGATTTTTAATTTCTTCTAAGGTGGTCGGGCGATTTGAGTAAATAGTCTCCTTTAAATCGTCCCACAACCAAATATCTGGAGGTGATAAATCTGGCGAGTTTGGTGGCCATGATATGGTCCTATTTGAACCAATCCATATGGGATAATTTTGATTTAGAAAATTTGTTATTGCTCAAGTATTGTGAATTGGTTCCCCCGTCCTGCTGCCATATTATTGGGTGCTCTTGGATATCCAATGGAAGGTTATTGATGGAATTTTTTTACCGAGGAAATTTTAACGGATTATCATCAATCACCTTCAGCAGTAACAAATTTTCTAAATTAAAATTATCCCATATGACTTGGTTTAAATGGGACCATACCATGGCCATCAAACTACCCAGATTTAACACCTCTGGATATTTGGTTGTGGGACCATTTCAAGGAGACTATTTACTTAAATCGTCCGAACACCTTAGAAGAAATTGAAAATCGAGGAAATAATGAAGAAATTAATATTAATAGAAACCTGAGACATAAAATAATCAACACGATTTCTGACCTAAGAAGGCGTTATGAACTTAGTGTTGAAGTAAATGCTGATGTGTTCGAGCATTTGTTGGATTAGTAAATTTCTTGTGGTCGTTGTTGTTGTCGTTCGTATTTAAAAATAGAGTAATCCCTTAGATTAAAAAGAGACAAGATACCTGACACTTACGGAGACCTTGGTTATATTATTATATGGAACAATGTTTACCTTTCTGTTGTTTACAGTAAACACACCAGTGGCGTAGCTACTTAAATATAAATATACACGTGGATTATATTTTTAAAATTTTACTATAATATGAAATCTGCAAAATAATTTAAAAAACATGCAAAAAATAATTCTTCCAATTTGAGCTTTGGAAGCTTCCTAACAATAAATGTTTGTAGTATAATTTTATACAATAGAAATTTATCACAAAGTTTGTATATGATTTAAGGCAAGTTCAATTTTTAACACAATAAAATTATGCCAAACATTAAAACAAAGAAACACACTTCATAGCACCTGGAATATAAAGAAAAAAAATATTACCCACTAGCAAAAAATTATGATATTGTGTTTTTTAATTTATTTATTTTTTCTGGTCATTAGCAGAAACTTACTTATACTGACTTCTTCTAGGACAGATAAAAAGTTTTAAATATCAATTCGAAGGGCGAGCGCAGATGGTAACGGCGGCAGTATAAATCAACCTTAATATTCTGGTAAGACATAGGAATTCAATATTCTTACAAACCTAAACGAATGTGAATTAACTTTTATTATTGTTTGCAAGTTGGTTTAAGGACTTCACCTACCTTTGTTTTATAGTCTTTATAAAAAAAACCTTTGAAAATATCTTATTTGTGGATTAACTACTTCATCAAAATTATGCTTTATTTTATCGTCTTTACAAAAAAAACCTCGAAAAAACCTTATAAAAACGTTCGAAAATATCTTATCTAAACGTGTTTGTTGATGTTTTGATCTAAGGATCTACTAATTTAAGTATATTTCATAAACTTTTTTTTTTAATATTCTGTGGACCTACCGGCATGTACCGCCGCTGCTCTTCCTTTGTTTTCAAAACATTGGACGATTTGTTCGTAAATATCATTTTAAATGCACTGAAATATTCTCCTACTGGTAAAAAAAACACATTATAAACGTTTTTTGACAAAATGTAGTTTTAAAACGACTTATAAACTGCTTAAAACATCCTGAAATTTTAAAATAAATAACAAGAAAAAGCTTATGTCAATAAAAATATCATCCGACCGTCTGGCGCTCTGCGGACTTTCCCCAGCCACAAGCCAATCACGACCTAAAGTGGTTGAGACAGAATTCTCTGTCCCTATTGTTCTAACGTCGTTTAAAAGGATAAAAAAATAATAGATATTTCTCACCTTTGTTTTGTTGTGATTTTATTTGTAAATAAACAGTGGTTATTATTTGCCAAGCAGTTTTCGTTCGACCAGATATCTTGTCTCTTTTTAATCTAAGAGTAATCTTAATTTAGTTTAGTTATTTATACATTTGACATATAAATGACATTTGACATTTTCTGGCAAAATATATATAAAGTCCGTAAAAAACTCAACATCTTCTGTTTTTATTTTTTTTTCTATCTTTAATATTAACGGCACTAACGAGAGTGCAAAAATCCACCAAAAATATGCAATATCTCGAAAACTGTTTATCGCACCTAGACAATTGATATATTTTTGAAATATGAAAGGAAAACGAAACTTGACAAAAAAAATACAGGGTGTTCAATTTAAAATAACAAAGTTAATGTCAAAATTTGACATATGGAATGACATTTAATAGCTTTTGTCAAAGTTTTCAAAAAATTTGGACAAAGTTATTAAAATCTTACATTAAAACATTTTTTCTATTTCTAATATTAACGGCTATAACCGGGGTGTCCACATATCACCCTGTACCATTTGTTCTTTTTATATATAAATAAAATAAATAAAAACTTGGGGGTAACCACTAGTTCAAAAGTCCCCAGGTTCCCTTAGGGTCTGCAAACCAGTGTTTGGCGGGGTTTGGTGAGGTTTAGGCAGTCGCAGGGACGGCAAGAGCTGCAAACTGTTAAGATTTGTGACACGATTTCCAACAGTGGTTCGGAAAATGCATTTTATTTAATTCGACACTATATATTCAATAGATGACATAAAATCGGGGAGCGCTACGAAGTTTCATGCTGTCATCTATTGTGCACGTAGAAGAAGAGTACTTTAACTCTATGGAGGTTCAAACTTTGGATCGCCTTTAATTTCCAGAGCAAACACCCCAGGATTTTACGTCATCTATTGAATAGGCACACCATATTCAATATAATATATATGATTAAATTATTTTTTACCTTTTAGAGCGGGATTAAATAAAATCGTTCTACTTAAAAGTTTTTTCATTTATAGTATTTTTTACTTCTTGGTGTAAATAAAAAGCCATATATAGCCAGAGCTTTATTTTTGAAACTGTGTGCTTGATATTCAAAAAATATAAACATATAACTTGCAATCATTCCTACAGCACTCCAAATCGAAATAATATTCCACTTTCCATTCCATGTTCGTCACTTACCAAACAATCTTTAATATATGACAGTATCAAAGTGTACAATAAACTTCCTATCCAATGTAAAAATCTTGAAAGTTACAAACTATTCAGAAAATCAGTTCAATCGTTGCTGGTTGATAGAGCATACTATACAATTGATGAATTTTTTGGTGATAGATTTTAGTAGGCTTTGTGTAATGTGAAGTTTCACTATGTAGTTATGTAAGAAATTAACTTTCACAATAAAATACCTTATATATATAATATCTTAAGATTAAATTGTTGTTGTTGTTTTGATCTAATCTAGTTTTAAAACATAATTTAATTTCATTTATTTAGATATGATTTTACCTTAACTTATTATTATTTTAAACTTTTATTTTTGTGTTTTTTAATAATGTTTATTGATTTGTTGTATTTGTTTCATTTACTAGTAATTAAGGGCTTTGTCAATAAAAATCCTTGTATTTTTTTCATAATAAAGCATATTTGAACTTGAACTTGAGCAGTAGTTGATCAATAGAAAATCTGTTTTTTTCACACTTTGTTTTAAAATTGAGATATAAATAGTGAAATTCAAATCTCCAAACTTTATGTTTATAGCAGCCTTGGTTCAAAAAGTATGAATTAAAAAATATAACTAAAAAAAACCCCTGTCTGACCCTGAAATTACAATTATGTGTTAACTTCCTCTCACTCCCTCAAACACCCCCCACAAAAATATTTTCTGACTCCAAAATTAGGAAACAAAAATTTTAATATTAAAACTGCATGTTCGTAGCAGCCTTGGTTCAAATGTTATGAATTTACAAATGTATTAACCTCCTCTCACCTCCTCAACCACTACCCTCTAAAATTAGGAAACAATAATTAAAATTTAAATATTTAAACTGCATGTTTGTCAAAAGTCTCTTTCTCTCTCTCCCTCAAGCAACCACACTAAAATATTTTTCAAAAACATTTTCTAAAATTAGGAAATATGTAAAAGTTGAATATTAAAATTACATGTTCCTAGCAGCCTTGGTTCAAAACTTATGAATTTACAAATCTTTATTTAAGTCATTCTACTTATTTTAAATAATCCATTGTAGGTTTTAAGAATTTACAATAGTTACTTAAATAATTAATATAAGAATAATTGTATCGTTATTTGAATTATAAATAAATCTGTTTGTCACAAAGTCCCTTCATGAGAAAGAAAGAAGGATTCTTTTTATTTCTTCCTTTTTTAACAAGTTGTTTTTTCCGAGAAATGCTGTGGACACAAAGATTTTTTGGTTTGGCAAGTTTCATTTGTTTACAAATAATAAGTTTGTCTGAATTTTTGTCAAATTATCCTTTATATATGAAACAGTATTTTTCTTTCTTAACGACTTTGTATAATTGGCGATTGAAAAGGCATCAGATGGAATCCAATCCTATATGATTACTGATATTTTGTAATCTGGAAGATTTTTTTACGCTAGGTAGGTTATAAAATTAATCAAAGGTAAATGGACTTAGTATAATAAACAACTTGACTCTCGCTGCTGTGTATATACGATATTTTCCGAAATTTGTAAGAAACTTCATGTTGACAACATTTACACCCCATAGAAACAAGACAGTTTCACTTCACCAGCCAAGCATAGTCTTATCAGTCCCAGATGATTCCCATATAATTAATACAGGTCTGCAGAAAAACAAAAATATGCCTTTGTTAATTATTTTTTAACAAGTCTTTATTCGTTTTTTAGGTTCTCAATGACCATTGTGACGAAGTGTGGTTCTGCGCCTTTTCTCCTGACGGTACCAAATTAGCAACCGGTTCCAAGGACACAAACGTCATCATTTGGGACGTCGATCCAGAATCTTGTACTCTGACCCTTAAGAAAATATTGGAGGGGCATAATTACGGTAACGCTATTTTTTACTTATATAGTATCCAATGGTACATGGACAGGGTATTCTAGCATAAATGTCACCCCTCCCCTTTTCTCCATTATTTTTCGCGCGAAAAAAAGTTTTTTTACAAAAGTTGCATGTACTTTCGCTAACTTTCAAAATATGCTTTAGACTTCAAAGGTCATTACAGACGTCAAAATTTTTGGGGTTTATCATGTATTTTGTGATAGAAGATTTTAATTTTTATATTAAAGTTAGGAGCATTTATCTGACTTCCAACTAAACCTGACGTAATTCCACGTTATTAAAAGTTAAAATTTAAGTCACTACTTCGTTATTTGATAAACAACGTCGTTTTTTTTATATCAAAACCAACTTTTTTAAGCGTTGGTCAAGGTATAGAACGATCCGGCGACGTCGCATATTGTGGCGTTACTTTTTACTGATATCCCAACGTCGCACACTAGTTCAGGATTTGATATAACCGCGAGGAAATTGACTTATTTATTAGATTCATATTTTATATGCTATAAAAATGTTTTTAAATTATCATGACTACCCTTCCCCCCCCCCCCAAACCCAATTTCCTCCCTCTCCTCTTTCTCTCATTTCTGAATTGTGCAGAGGTCAAAAGTAACCAAAATATTACTGTTTACAATTAGAGACCAGCAGAGGTTATTCAAATTTTGCAAAAGATTTTGAAAGTTTACACAATACTACGAATTCAGGTACAGACGATTTTGGGTTTGTGCCCTTATATAAACTTTAAACTATGGTTTACTATATGTAATAATTTCTAATTACATATATAGAGTGGACCACAAAAAATCGGACTGTTTTGTTTTAACTGCTAATTTTTTATTTATTGTCGGATTTTAACGCAAAAAAGAGTTTTGGAAAAGTGAAAAAAAATAGACTTATTGCAAATATGTCAAAAAATTACATAAAAAATTCGAAATGGCGGATGTCCAAAAGTTTTATGCATCTTAAAAAACCGTTGGGTTTTTTTTTGAGACACTTTGTATATTTTTTTTGTAACTGCAAAAAACTTCTATCTATTTTCTGTAAGCTGATGTATCATTTGATAGATTCTATTAAGAAATAAAAAACTATGGGTTTTTTTGTATACTAACTTCTTCCATAAAATAAAAACTGCTAATAATTTAAGTTAACCAGATTTCGTTATCTTTTTGCCAATTTTTAGAGGGTTTTTGAACCATTTTTTTGCCATTTTGTTATTGTTAGCGTTGATCACAGTCTACTAGATATGGCCAAGTGTTGATCAAATACATAAACGTAAATAATCTGAATTCTACATCATAGTTATGAAATCTCAAATGAATGAAGCTGAAACATTGTTTGGCGCACAGTTGCAGGGCCCGTATTCGACTTATATTTTCATAATTTTTTCATATTTTTTACTTACTTCATAAAATGTTGATATTTTTGACAAAAATTAGAAAAAAATCATATTTAATTCATAAAGTAGGGTTCACTCCTTTTTGGTCTTAAAACTTTAAGTCGGCAGAGTTTTGGGGTTCTGACATGTGGCCTTGACTATATTTTGTTTTTTAGTTTTTTTATTGTTCATTTGGTGCAATAAACCCTTATCATAATTGATATATATATGTTAAAGTAACACCTCACACATAGGTCCTTAAATGAATTATGTATTTATTTACAGGTTTTCATTTTAAATATCTGATACGTCAAAACCCAAAACTTTTCGGTATATGTATAAAATTAAATCCAAAAATTTGTTGCAATTGTCTACCCACAAAAACCTGGCTTCCAGGGTGTTTCCGGACTTTTCTAGGGTGTATGCAGACTTCCAGGATGTATCCAGTATTTTCCAGGGTATATTCGGACTTTTCCAGGGTCTATGCAGACATTTCCAGGGTGTATTAAGACTCCTGGTTGTATTCAGACTTTTCCGGGGTGTATCCAGGATTTTTCAGAGTGCATCCATACTTTTCCAGGGTGTATCCAGACTTTCTGATTGTATCCAGACTTTTCCGGGGTATATCTAGACTTCCAAGGTGTATCCAGGTTTTTTCATTGTGTATTTAGAGCATTCTAGGGTGTATCCAGAGCCTTCCAGGGTGTATCCAGAGCCTTACAGGTTGTAGCCAGACTTTTCCAGGATTTATCCAATCTTCTAGGGTGCATACAGGCGATTCCAGGGTTTATCCAGAGTTTTCCATGGTGTATCCAGACTTCCAGGTTGTATCGAGACTTTTTCAGGGTGTATAAGACTTTTCCAGGGTGAATCCGGACTATTCCAGGGTGTATCCAGACTTTTCCGAGTGTATTCAGGCTTCCTAGTATATCCGCGCTTTTTCAGGGTGTATCCTGGCTTTTTCCGAGTGTATTAAGACTTCCTGGGTAGGGTGTATCCAGACTTTTCCGGGGTATCTCTAGACTGTTCTATTACATTTTAAACGAGCTATATATATATGTTGCCAAAAATTTCAGCGCCCATAAACTAAGGTTTTTATAAGCTTTCCAACGAGGTTTTACAATGTGGGAAAGAAAATATTTTATTTATACGGTACTTTCGTCATTTAAGTAAGATTAATATCCCCTTCACCATTCAAGAAAAACAGTTTTATTGTAACACCTCTGGAGGCATTACAAATATTTTTTATTAATATTTAAATAAATAATAGCCACAAGAATAGCAACATCGATAAAAATATGTTTCGTCACAATTACCTTTAATATTAGGAAGTAATTTGTTATTTTAAATCTCAAAACTGCATATTCATAGCAGCCTTAGTTGTTCACCAAGCTTAAACTTATAAAACTGCAGCTTTGGATCAAAACTTATGAATTTTCACACATATCAACCTCCTCAACCAACCCCAAATTATTTTTTTCTCAAAATTAGAAAACATTTAATTTATTACACCTCTATGTATGCATGTTTGTATGTTCGGGTAAAATTTTGCAAATCAATTTTGACTAACTTCTAGATCTCCGATTGAATTCAAATTTGGTATGCGATTATAGTTCCGGTGACAATACAATAATATGGTATTACTAGGCACCCCCTGGAGGGGAGAAAACGCCTAAGTTTGTCCGATTTCAACCAAAATTAGTATACGGGGATTTTTGGGGACAAGGACGATTTTTGGTCATGTTTGGCCAACCAATTTTAACTGACTTATGCACATCCGATTGTCTTTAAAGTTGGTATGCGTTTATAGTTCCGGTAACAATACAATATTATGTTATTATTAGGCACCCCCTGCCCCCCTGCGAGGCGAGTGGAGGTGGAAAATCATATAAGTTTTTACTATGTCATCCAAAATTGCTATAAGGGGGTTGTTTGGGGATAAGAAATACGAATTTTTGATCAGATTTTGAAAATTCAATATGGCGGATTCCGATCCGAGTGTTTTCAAATTTGGTATGTGTTTATGGTTCCGGTGACAATAAAATAATATGGTATTATCAGGTACCCACCTCCCCCTAACGAGGTAAATGAAGGAGGAAAAGATTTAGTTTTTAGAGATTGGGCGAGGGAAGGGTATTATGAGTTTTTGATCAGATTTAAAAGTTCCAATATGGAGGATTTAAAATGGACGATTTAGGGTCCAAATCTAAAATTGAAAATATAATTTTATATATAAAAAAATATAAAATTCACTAAAAAGTAGAAAATAATTTTTAGCGTTCCGATATCATAATAATAAAAGCGATGGGCGCGAATTAAAACTAACAATGTCCATCCATATATATCACAGAAATGTTAGGGTAGCTTTGGTCGAGTAGGGTTGGATTTACTTACCGTTGCATTTCTATACTTTATAGCGAATTCATATTCTTGCAAACAATCATGATAAAATCAATAACATAAATTTAGTCAACATGGCGAAACTTTCTATAATGCGCTCATCGCTTTATTGTGATATCAGAATGCTAAAAAATATTATACTACTTTTTAGTGCACTTTATATTTTATAAAATAAAATAATTTTTTTAACTTTTAGATTTATACCTTAAATCGTCCATTTTGAATCCGACATATTGAAATTTCCAAATCTGAACAAAAATTCATAATCCCCTTTTCTAAAAACCCCTGTATGTCAATTGTGATTAAAATCGATCAAACTAAATCTTTTCCCCTTTCCACTTCCCTAGATAGGGTGGGTATCTGATAATACCATATTATTATATTGTCACCGAAACTATAAACGCATACCAAATTTGAAGATAGATATTCGAATATGTATAAGTCGGTTAAAATTAGATAGCAAAACATGACCAAAAATCGTCCATCATGAATCCGCCATATTGAATTCTCAAAATCTAAAAAATTCGTATTCCTTATCCCCAAAAACCTCCGTATACCAAATTAGTCGTGTGCCCAGGGGCTTGAAAACCCAAAGTTGACTAAAATCATTTCAAATTAAAAGAGTATTTTGAATAAATACTCAAATAATGAGATTATGTAACATATGGATAGGAAAATATTTTTTTTATACCTTCATCAAAAACATGATTTTAGTAACTGTCTGCAGATAACTAAAACATAACTTTTCTGATTTCTGTCCGTTTTTTACACAAAATTAAAGGAAAATAGCGGAATATAGTAATATTGAAAAAATCTAATTATTCTCGCCTAAAAATTAAGTCATTTCCGCCAGTTTTCACCATGTATTTACAAACAAATCATTTAAACAAATAGTGAAAATGTCAAACTGTCAAAGATTAAAATGTCGCAACAATGAACATCACCGAGTAACAAGGCACATCGCTATGGAAACGATTGTTATTTTATTTACCAGCCGCCTTGATTTATAGTGCAAAAATGGTGCGTTGCGAGAAGTGCTCTTCGTTCGAGATTTTTAAAAGTATTTTCCTGTTTTTCGTGGATTTTTTTATAAAGTTATTAAAAAAAAATAGTGCTAACAACTCGCGGCTAAACTGTGCTTTTTTAATACTCGCGTTTTTAAAAAAAAATCACTATTTTAGCCACTAGTTGTTAAAACTACTATTTTTTGGTACACACCAAAAAACAACATTTTCTTACCTTTTGAAGCCATGAGCTAATCCAAAAAATAAAAAGTAAATAAAAAATAAGCTCCGATTGGACACAAAGGGTGTGTCTGGGGAACATTTATGAATTATTTGTTCATGAAAGCAGCATTTTTTAAAATTTCTTCGCGATAATATCAGGTTCTGGACAAGTGTGCGTCAGGCTCACGTTGGTCTCTATCGTATACCACTACGTTCTATTAATTTCCCAACGTCGGGTCGGTCTTAAGGTGGTTTCTATGACGTTAAATTGGTTCCAGGAAAAAATTCTCTCTTCAGATGTTGAAGGAGCATCAATGCAGGGATTATTAGCTGTTGTATTAGCGTGTGTCCAGGTCGCTATATCCGTTACTTTTACAATACGATGTTATTGTAATAGAACGTTAGAAATTAGTTGTAGTTAGATATGGTCAATGTTGTATAACGAAAGTGTCCGGTCCGAATTGGTTAAATTTTAGTGCAAAATAGTCGATTAAATTCGCCATTTTAAATAACTTGGTGTCTATCGGCCATCACGAAAACATTTTTTTGTTTTACAAATTTGGATCTAAATTATCTAAAACCTCATTCAAAATTAATAATAATTTAGAGCTTGGACACACAGTACAGAACTTTTAAAACAAAATACAAGAAAAAAAAAAAATTAATTATTTATTTTTTTCCTTATATAGGGTGTTCCAAAAAAAACCGGACTTTTTGGATTGCCTACAAATTTAAAGTTTATTTAGAAAAGGAAACTTCAAAATTTATGCGCCCAATGTCAAAACTGACATTTCTTTAAAATTCAAGATGGCGGACAGATTTAAAAAATGGGTATTTTTGACCCATCTGTAAAAAAATTGTTTGCGCCACTGTATTAATTTAAGATATGCTGTAAATAGCCTTTTCATTTAAAGGTGTATAACCGTTTTGTTTTTTTAAATCGGTTAAGAAATAAGAAATTTCTGCAGTGTTAAATTTGATGGTGTTTGTGTGGTAGAAAACTCTTACATAAGTCATCTTTTTATTCGACGTTATAAAATTTGATTAAAATTTATCAGAATTTAAAGATTTTAAGGTTTCTTAAAAGCTAAAAGTCTAAATATTACAGGCCCAGTATAAAAACTGACATTTCTCTAAAACTCAAGATGGCGGACAGATTTAAAAAAAAAAATCCTTCCTGAAAAAAAAGTGTGCGCCTCTGTAACAAAATTGAGTTATGTGCTAAATATCCTTATTTTTTTAACGTCAACACACGTTATGTTTATTTAAATCGGCTAAGAAATAAGAAAGTTATGCAGTTTTCTTACTGTAAGTCATCTTTTTATTCGACGGTGTACAGTTTGGTTAAAAATTATCAGAATCTAAACATTTTAAGCTTTACAAATAGCTAAAAGTACAAACTTTATGCGCCTAATGTCAAAATTGACATTTCTCCAAAATTCAAGATGGCGGACAGATTTAAAAAATGTTTTTTTTTTATCCTCTCTGGAAAAAGAATGTAAGTGTGTAAGTGTAATAAAATGAAAATGTTCATTCACGTATATTCACATAACGATTACTAAAGTCGGTTAAGAAATAAGAAAGTTTTGCAGTTTTACATTCGATGTTCTTTTAGTAATAAAAATTATCTTTTTTACTTGATGGGACAAATTTTATAAGGCAACTGGAAAAGAGAGACAAAATTATTATCTTTTAAAAGTTCAAGATGGCAGACGGCTTTATGGGCTGAATATTTTTGACCCCTCAAAAAAATAACGTCCGGTACCACTGTAATTTTTAGATATGTGATAATAGCCCAATTACTTTGGTCTTTGTTTGAAAGTTTGAGACAATGATGTGTTTGAAATTAACTCTGTGTTTCGGACTTCCATTGTCTATATTTTATTTATACACTACGTTTCGATCAGTACAATCTCTGATCGTCTTCAGGTGCAAACTACGGTAGTTAAATAAAATATAGACAATGTTAAGTCCGAAACACAGAGTTAATTTCAAACACATCATTGTCTCAAACTTTCAAACAAACGTTGGAATCCCGGTACGGACCCGGTATCAGCGATCTTTTTCGAGACTACGAGAAAACTTTAATTAAGCATACTAAAGAAGACACGCACATCGTAGTTTGCACCTGAAGACGATCAGAGATTGTACTGATCGAAACGTCGTGTATAAATAAAATATAGACAATGGAAGTCCGAAACACAGAGTTAATTTCATACTTTGGTCTTAATTGAGTATTTTTTTTTGTGAACAAATAAAAAAATTCTTTTAATAGTAGGTTTTTTTTATTATCCTGGGACTTTCCATCCATACAAGGATCAATCGCCCAGTCTTGCCAAAATATGCAGAGTTAACTTTTTTTAAAATTTAATTTAATTGCAGGGTTTGTTATTTTACATCATCTATAGTAATGAATTGTCTTCGTGTTAATATTTGAGACACTGTAAATCTACTTTCAAACAGATTTTTTACAAAGTGCTTATGGTCTCCCTGGAACACCATTTTGATTTAATAATATAAAGCAGAGAAGCGCATTCTGACAGGCAAAGACAGTTACTAAAGTTTTTTGTTTTTTTTTGCATGGCCTACTAAGTCCTAATTCTACTTTGCAAAACCTAATGACTTAAATTAATAGGTATGTAATTGTTACAAATAAAAATTCAGATTTTTTTTACTTTTTATCCGACTTTATATCGTTACGTTAAAAAAATAAGGTAGTGGCGCACACGTTCTTTTTCCAGGAAAAATAAAAAATAGCCACTTTTCAAATCTACTATCTTAAATATTAAAGAAATGCCAGTTTTGACATTGGCCGCATAAAATTTGGACTTTTGCCAGATTAAACAGATGACTCATAGTAATGAAACTGCATAACTTTCTTATTTCTTAACCGATTTAAATAAACGTAACGTGTATACGTTAAAAGAATAAGGCTATTTAGCGCACAACTTAATTTTGTTACAGTGGTGTCCAATTTTTTTTCAGGAAGGTAAAAATAGCTCTCTTCAGATATGTCCGCCATCTTGAATTTTAAAGAAATGGCAGTTTTGACATAAAGTACATAAAACTTGGACTTTTAGCTTTTAAGAAAGCTTAAAATATTTAAATTCTAATTATTTTTGACCAAACCATATACCGTCGAAAAGATGATAACTTTTAGTGAAACGGTCTTTTACTACACAAACAGCATTAAACGTAACACTGCAGAACTTTCTTATTTCTTTACCGATTTAAAAAATCAAAACGCGTATGTGCCTTTAAAGGACAAGGCTATTTAGAGCACATCATAATTTTGTTACAGTGACTCACACAATTTTTTTGCAGGGGGGTCAAAAATACCCATTTTTTAAATCTGTCCGCCATATTGAATTTTAAAGAAATGTCAGTTTCGATACTAAGCGCATAAATTCTAGAGCTTCTTTTTTTAAATAAATTATAAATTTTAAATTTAGATAATTATTATGGAAGTTGTAGGCAATCCAAAAAGTTCGGTTTTTTTTGGAACACCCTATAAATTAAAGAATTATCGAGGCGATCGGCTTTTTTGAAAGCATCTTACCTGGCTTTCGTAGGCAAAAATTGCATCTCTCTCTTGCGTTTTAAAAATGTTTCCTATTATCTCTTAATTAAAAAAATATACCTTCATTTTATATGTTTGGGTATATACTCTATAAGTACAATTTACGTTCATCCGTGGGCAATGATGAGTAATTTTGAGTGGAGAATAGCTACTTAAAGTAAATATTTCAACGCATCGGTATCGGTGTACCTAACGCGTTCGAAACGAAGCCAAACTACACTAAATTTTTGACTTGATCATGCCATGTTTCGAACGATGCCCGCTTTTTTGACGGATGCGATGTACGTAACATTACGTACCCACCAACGTACCGATTTCAATCAGCAGTTCTGTCATCGCATCCTTTAAAAACGTGGGTATCGTTCGAAACATCGCATAAACAAGTGAAAAATGTAGTGTATTTTGGCTTTATTTCGAACGCGTTAGGTATAACAATACCGATGCGTTGAAGTATTTACTTTGTTTCTAATATCAAACTTTAAACAACGTTGGCAAATTGGCGAAAGCTCATCCGTAATAAGGTTTATTTACTAACGTCGTACTGACTTTGAGGCGACATGAATCCGTATTCCCCATTTAGGCACAAATAAGAGTGAACAGGAAGTCGAAACGACGTTACTGGATGAAGTCGGGTCATTTATTCGCTACGTCTGTATATTTCTTTTTAATATAAATATATATTTTTTTGTACCTCTGCCTGTGGTTAGAAACAAAGAAAGAACGTCATTGTCAGTTGGATAAATAACTGCGAGACTTATAGCGTTTTCTTTTAAATGCACTGGGCTCTTATTTTTTAATGTTCGGGAGGAAAAAGCTCCCGGGAGGAGTACCTCCCCGAAAAAAATAGGTCGAATTCTTGAACATTCGAAATTACGCACGAATCACGGCAGCGTTGCAGCATATTTTTTCTTTATGATCAATCTACCAAAATAAATTTCGTGTTCTTATGTTTTTATTTCGGAAGATAAAAATAATTAAAAAAAAAAAATGTTTAAAAAAGAAAGTTAAATTGTATTTTACTTACAAAACTGTATTTTTCTATAAGAAAACTTTTTATACGCACATCTGCCAAGTCTTCATTAATTAATGATATCATGCTAACATGTTAGTAAAATTTGCGACATTCACTTTGATAATAAGAAAAAGAAAAATACCAAAACTTGCAATTACAACATCAGAATAAACAAGTACACCGTAGGCTTATTTTCTCCTTTTCAAGTGGTAAAGAACTTTGCATGTCCGGGACCTCTTCCTTTTTTTTTAAACAACACGATGTTTTTAATTTTTCGGGAACTTTTACTCACTTCACGCAAACTTATCCTCACGGACATTCAAGAATAAGCGTCCTTGAGGTCACTATGTGTATCTCAGTCCTTTTCTAGCTTGTATAAATGTAAAGGATGTATATACAATCAGAGTAAAAGGAAATCGCTATGAATGCGGTAGATTTCGGTTTAAATGTAAAGACACCATCTCCGGGTCCAGAAAACTTGAAAATAACGGTGAACCATTTTAATGTAAGGTGTATTGTAAGTTAACTTTGCTTGTTTTCAACGGGTTTAGTGAGCAAAAATGCATGTATGTAAACAAGTTGCCTAACCGCTATTACTTAAACGGTGTAATAATAGAGACTCAAGAGCAAAATACAAGGTGAACCCTTAGGAACATTTTCAAATTAATAAATGAAAAACGTAAAAGCTATCCTGGTTGCTCGGTTGCAACAATTTTTTTTTAAAGGTCGTAGGTAAAAATAGAGTTTTTTGATTGTTTACTACTTAAATAGAGTTAAAATGTTCTTTGAAAAATTTTCTTAGGTCATAAATAAAAAATGGGACCACAATATTTTAATGCCATTTATTGCAGACTATATACTCATAAATTACCATATCTCTACATATTATAAGAACTACTAAACTTAACGATTAGTCTAATATTAAATCTAATTAACTTATAGCTAATTAAAATAATGAAAAATTACACTAATCACTTTTCTTATGTCTTTTTGAGTTTCTCTTATACACAGCCTCTGGTTCCTCTCGACAAAGTCTTCAACAGTAATCCGCTAACATTGAAACACTCCACTTCCCTTGGTATCTAGTAGTCTGAGTGAGAGTGTAGAAAGTGTATTTTTACGGACATATTTTATCCCATATTTTCATATGAAGGTAGAAGTTTGTTTACAGTCCCCAGATAATTGTCTGCTCTTTTATTTCCTAAGAATTTGGTCACCACCATTCTAAAGGCTTCCTATACCTTTTTTTCTTTTCGCTCAATCACAACTTCAAATTTCGAATCCACGAGAAACTTTCTTATTTGAGGTCCCACAAAAATTCCCTCTTTAATCTTGGCGTCACTTATTCTAGGAAGTCACATAAAACAATGTGATTGAAGGCAGGAAGATCTCATAGCCTTAACGAAGTTTTCAAATAAGCCAAGTTTGATATATGTTACGGCGGAAGTAATACTTTATTTGAAGGAACTAAAGGATTGTTCGTAATATTTTTCACTCCCGGTACAAAAGATTGTCTTTGTGGCCAATTTCTTTTATAGTGATCCTTTTAAGCACGGCTATCCCATTTGCATAGAAAACATCACTGTTTTGTATACCCCAACTGCATGACAAGTAAAACAGCTACTAACTTCAAATCTCCACAAATCCAACCATATTTGTTATGTTGCATAGTTTCCAACAATAGCTTCATATTGGTATAATTACGTTTCTTTCATATAACCAGCATAACCAATTGGACCTGGAAAGGTTTAGCGATTGCGTTAGAAAAAAGTAAAAAGTCAATTTTCTTGAGTTTTATAGTTTAATGGAGACGTAACTTGCCTATGTCTGCATTTTCACAGAATTATTAAGGTATTACAACAATGTTAAAGGTTTGGCGAATGCGTTGGAGGAAAGTAAATTTGCTTGTATTTTATAGTTTGGTGAAGGCGGTGGTAACTATAACAGTTTTAGAGAAAAATTAGTGTACAGAGACTGAGATTAAATTTTAAAAAGTGTAACTTGGACAAAAATTGTAGGAAATTTTTTAAACAATGATCAGGGAAAACCTGGAAAAGTCAGGGAATATCAAAATACTGCCTGTATTATGTAAACCAGACCTCAGAAAATAGTTTAAGCAATGGATTTGCGCCGAGCAGGTCAAAATCTATTAGACTTGAGCTATTTTTATAGCCGACCTTTTTTTTGTGTTGACTACAGTTTGTGTGTTGGTCTTTTTATTACAATAAAAGTGTTCGATGTAGTAAAAGTCCCGAACACTTTTATATAGTATCGTAAAATATTTTAAAAAATATAACCAGACCTACATACACATATGATTATTGTCCGTAGATAAAACTAACATAAAAAAGTGCTTGGTGCTGTATTTCTAGACTGACACTGCATGGAAATAAAACACTTTGCAAACTCGATTCTAATTCTAATCCTGTCAATCTTAGGTCGAAATTTTGCAGGTTGTGCCTTTCTTTCTTGGAACCCCGACTCGAAGCACCTTATCGCCTGCGGCCCCGAAGAAAGTCCCGAGGTTTGGTTATGGAATGTCGAAACGGAAAAGATGCAGAAAATATCTCAGTCACCCGAAGATGCCTTAACTTGCTGTTCGTGGAATAAGGACGGAACTAAATTCGTTGTAAGTATATTTAATTTTTTTTTTGTGATTTTTGTAAGCTTTTTATTTTATGCAGGTAGATTCATAATAGTCTATTGCCATATCGGGTAAAAAGGGAGTTTCGTGTAAAAATCGTGCCAACTTTATGCTGATAAGCCAACTTGGTTAAGGGCCACTCATATATCCGGTTTTGACTTGTTGTCATTTTAGTAAATGCGTTTTTTAAAAAATATGGCGAAAAGGCGACATCGACAATATATCCCAACATAATCGACAATATGTTTATTCTTAAGTTCATATTCGTTTAACAGACCGTAAAGTAATTGCAGCTTTCGTTGATTTTACGAGAACTTTCGATACAATAGAACATGGTCTGTTACGGAAGCTCTATAACTCGGGTATTAGCGGAAAATTTATAAAAATAAGACTATTGCCAATGCCGCTATGAAAATCAGATCGAATAACAAACTCACAAATTCCTATCAAATCAAGGTTGCAGGGAGAATCCTTATCATCCCTCTGTACCAAAGCATAATATTATCATCGCTTATTTATAAAACTAATGTGTACTGGTTGCGTGCACTTTTAAATTTAACGAAAAAACAGGAGTTTTTTGTACTAGTGCAAAATGAACATTCTGATCTTCGACTTTTCACACAGAGAGTGGACTCCATATTATATTATACCAGCTGTACCACAACGACAGACAATTCGCTCGTGTGAACCTCCGACAAACAAGAAGTGTACCCACTGCATAAGCAGTAGATGCATAGCGTAGTCATAGAGAAAGTATTACCTACGCGAGAGTAACCGATACTGTGTTATACTTGCACAGCCGGTGGCTACAGGAAGAAACTGCTTGTACAGCCAGACGCATAATACACATACGAAAATACACAATATTCTTTTGGTTAAATTTTTACAGACACTTGCTTATTTAATAATAAAAAGATATGAAAAAACTTAACAGGCGCCGTTTTTCCATACTTTTTAGTATTAAAAAAGCAGGGCATTCGCGAAAGGTTTTAGCTCTATACAAACCTTAACCAACTTTGTACTTTTACATGCAGCTAAAAAACTTTCTTTAGCTTACAACAAGTTTTTTTGGACCCTTTAAAAATCTAAAATAGGAGGAGGGGGTTATAACTATGTTGAGGAATATTATCAAATATTAAAGGTAACAACATTTTATTATGTTATTTTCTTTTATTATTTGGGAAAAAATCCCAGTTTAAAAGTCTTACATATTTTTATAAATGTCTTAACCTATATCTCTTTTTTTTGGTTGTAATTTAACCTATTATCTTCTTGCTTAACTCTGTATAAATCATCACAATAATTTCTTCAGGGATTTGGTTCAAAAAATCTTAACCCCAATTTTCGGCACTCTCCAAATAGTCCCATGCTCTCTAGCTTTTTTGGTCGTGATCCAGCCTGATTTGAATGGCGTTTTAGATTTTACAATAACTTGTTAATCCACTATATAGCTAATCCCATAAACTCGCGCGATTTCCAATCAAAATGATTAAAAAAAGTGCGTCGTGTAAAGGTGCTAAAAACTAAAAAAATAATTTTAAAAACTACAAGGTTATCAAACATTTAGTGCCTGATGCGTAAATGTAATTAAAACCTAAAAAACCGATGAAAAACCTAGTTTTTGTGCCTAAATAGTGATACAAATAAATTAAAAACATTGTTCAGTTAAACAAATGGGTAATAAAATAAAGTGATCCTAGGTCACCTCGCAAATTGCAGATAACAATGAATGAAATAAATTTGTTTTTTATTGGACATAGTGGACAACTTATAACAGTTTAGGCACTGTAAATTTATTTGTACATGTTAAAACTTTAGTGACACAGCCAAAACAAAAAAGTGTGTTGACAAATTCATGATTAGTGGGGACCGCGTGCAGCATGCAAACAAAAGCTTGGAAAGACTAGTTGGCAGCTACAGTGTAATACGTGCCGACAATGGTTTTACCATAAGTGCACTAGCGTAAAAAAGGAAGAAATCTAAGCGGCAAAGAGAGATAAAAAATCTGTAATTTGGATCTGCAATCCTTGCGCAGGAATGACTAAGGAAACAGAGTCTGCAGACAGCCTATCCTCTGATTCGGAGGAAATATCTGCCCATAACACCCCAAAATCGTCGTTCCTCCTTTTATTTTAAAAATCGATCCTCATCTCGTATATCTCAGGTACAAACTCAAAGAGTACGATCTAAGGATCTGTTGCAGAGAATTGAAAAAAAAGTAGACGGGATCGAGGAAGGGTTACAGTTTAATAAAGGATGTAAGAAAGCTATTTAATAAAGCACGAGATTTGAAATCAAAACATATTCTTTCGCATGGTGCCGAGGAGGTAACGTGTAATGTCGTAAAACTGAGAGTTCCAACACAATTCGTATAAGGGACATTGCACAAATAGAGGAACTCATGAGAAACGAGAGGGTTAGAAAAGGCTAAATTAAAAAAAAAAAAACACAAAGTCAAAGAAAACTAACTTTCCTCTAATGATGGGTGCCCATCTCTTTGATATCTTAGATCAGTATAAAGCGTCAAAAAATGTAAGCTGCAATGAGTTAACAATTTAGTATTTGAATGCAAAATCAGTCAAGAATAAAACCGATCGAATTGAACTTTTACTAGATCAGTTACATTCAATTGATGTACTGGTGGTTTCTGAGACATGGCTAAATGAATTTGAGATAAAATACTATAACATACCACATTACACAGCAACTTATGCCTGCAGAACAAAACGGGGCGATGGTGTAGCAATATTTGTGAGACAAAATATATCTTTTAAAGTCACTGCAAGGAAAACTAAAGGAAACATAACTTTATAGAGATATCAGCCCTGTATAACCCAAGTAGGTAGGAACATTCATACTCTGAGAAAAACTCCGTAAATGAAAATTTTAAATACCTTCTGGATTGTTTTTTTTTTAAATATAATATATATATAATAAAAAACATAAAAATTATCCCAGAGCAGAGTGGTTCTCAACCAATAAATTTTAAATTGAACAAATGCTAAACCAAAGAGAATACTTCTATAAAAAATAATATGAAGAAGCAAAGCAAAGAGTGCTTGATGTGGTAAAGAAAACAAAAAAGAAATATTACAGTAAGGAGTTTCAAAAAGTTGAGGGTAACCCTAGGAAAACGTGGCAATTAATAAATGCAATAGTTGACAACAAAAAAAAAAAAATCATCCTTGGTAGCAGGTTTTAAAAACCTGCTACCAAGAATGAAATTATGGACTACATCCAAAAGATGGACCCAAGAAAGGCGACTGAAATAGATGGTGTGGAAATAAAATCTATTAAAAAATGTTTGAATCAGGTCACTGGGGTGCTGTGTAAGCTAGTGAACCAATTTCTTACCCAGGGAGAGTTTCCTACCATGTGTAAAAAAGCAAGAGTGGCGCCTATTTTCAAAAAGGGCGACAGTGAGGTTGTTAGCAATTACAGACCAGTTTCGGTTTTACCGGCATTTTCGAGAGTTATAGACTACTTGATAAATGTCCGTTTGCTTGAATTTTTAAATAGCTTCGAATTTTTCTTTGAAAGTCAATACGGCTTTCGCGGCTCCAGCGGTACAAGTTCTGTAGTCACCGATACAATTACAAACATTCAACTTAAAATAGATAAAGGTTTGAAATGTGGACTTGTGGCGTTGGATTTGCGAAAGGCGTTTAACACAGTTGACCATCGCATTTTATTACAAAAATTATGGAGGCTAAGTGTGCGCGGCTCGGGTTATAAGTTCTTTGAAAGTTACCTTTCAGATAGACGGCAGTGTGTCACAGTTAACGACAGTACTAGTTCAGAGACAGCAATAAGTTGTGTTAACTCTATTTCTAGCTTACAATTGAAGAGAGAAATTAAACTTTATGCAGATGGCACGCTGTTGATCTACTTTGATACAAGTTATGACAGAGTAGTCAAAAATATTAAGCAGGACTTGAAAAATATATCCAGATGGCTAAATTCCCATAAATTAACCCTAAACAACGAGAAGTCGAATTATATGTTTATATCCAGTAAAAGAACGGAGTAGGGTCCATGCATATCCTTCAACAATCAAGTATTCAAATATTCCAAATGCATAAAGTATCTGGGTCTGATTGTGGATGAGAACTTGTCATGGAAAGAGCATCTTGATACAGTAAAACAAAAAGCACGTTCTCCTATTGGTATAATTCAACGACTATCTTTTACTGTTCCAGCCAACCTCTTAAGGTCTGTGTACTATAGTCTGGTTCACTCTCACGTCCAATATTTATTGCTGGTCTGGTACTCAACTTCTCAGAAATACATTAAGCCGATATAGGTGCTAGAGAATAGGGCAATAAAAAGTATATATTCACTGCCTTTAAAATATTCAACTAAAGAACTATACTTAAGATACAAAATACTGTCGACAAAGCATATCTATTCCCTCCAGGCCACCTCTTTTATTCATTTTGTCATTCATCAAACCAAACTCTCAAACTTGAAATTTTCTGTAAGATCTAAAATGCATTTCGTTTCGAAGGTAGTTCCTCCGCGGCCCTATCTGTGTGTTAGTCTCCCTAAATTATTGTGTTGTCTCTGAGCGTAGCATCGATCCTGCGAGAGACATATTACATGTCATCGAATGGGTATTGGTTGCGTGCACTTTTAATACTAATGAAAAAAAATGAATTTTTTGTACTAGTTCAAAATGAACATCCTGATCTTCGACTTTTCACACAGAGGGTGGAACCTAGTACGACGCCGTTTCGTCCTTATTAGGGACTCATTAGCTATTTATAATATTGCAATTTGGGAACTAAGGTACGAAGAAATTATTGAAAGGGTTCAGGTGGGTTTCTTTAAAAAACTTTTGTGGTTACCAAATAATACTCCCAAGCTATATAGTTCATTTAGAAACCGCCACTATAAAACTAAGCTATCTTATCCTAAAGGTAGCACTTGCATGGCTATGTCTGACACAGATGGCCCAAAATATTGTGGTGACGCTCCTTATAGCTACACAACTACGCAACTAGTATGAATAATACACGCATTTAAATAAATGTTTGTATAATAATAAAAATAGATAATAAATGAAATAGTACTTACATTAAAAATATACACACTTTGTTAACTATCATCTTGAGCGGCTTATGTCGTTTGGTTTACTCTCTTTAGTCTCGATTATCGGATCACTACTAACTCGCTCTTAACCTCTATGAAACGTTTTTATAAACCTATTCTAACATTGATAGTTCATTCAACAGGGCCTTCCGACCTTTCGTTGAACTAGGATGTTAGGATAGTTAGTTATTGTAAAATACGGTTAGTTTATAGTTAATAATACATTGATAGTTCAAACACTAGGTTATTGAATCGCGAGTTTAACCTTAAATGTTGCACAGGGGTAACTATCTTGAGAGCATGTGATTTTAATACATAAACACGTCGCGGATTGAATTATGTTATTAAATATTACTTTTTGTAATGATTGGAAATTACCTAATATGTACAATAATTAATTATGATGGCCTACTTTAAAAAAAAAATTTTCTTGACTAACGAATTAAAATTAAATTATACCATAACAATTGGCTAGTTTCGTCACAAAAAATATTACATTTAAAAACATTATAATATTCACTCAACCCTACTTGCCCCCATGTTTTCTTTCTTCTCGATGACCTACATTAACTTTCTGCCTACTGTTGATAGCAAGAATCTGGTTTCGACTTCGACTCAATGTGTAGCAGCGAACTCCATTAGCTTGTATATATTGCGTTAACCTTGGCCTTGCTGGGTCAGTAGATTTGCGGTGGATACCCTCATCATGTAGTTGGAACCATGCTTGATTTCCAACGTTGCCATTTGTCATTGGTAATTGCTGCTTAATTGGCTGAACTTTCTATCGTTCTAGGATTCACCGCGCTATGCCACCGACTATGCAGGACCGTGGTTGAATATGACAGTACTGCTGGTCGAATTGTTGTCATGCGGTCATCTTGATTACTTCTTCTTGAGTGGGGAGAGCAAGCGGTATCGGTGAACCTGAAATGATACATACAAAATATAAGTCAAAACTTTATTTTGACAATATCTTTTAATCGCGTAAAAAATCTAAGAAATTTAATTTATTTGAAATATAACTTGGTTTTGCAACTTAAACAATCTTTAGAAGCAATAGAAGCAACAAGAATGGAAAACTATCTTACTCTAAAATGCCCGACATACCTCATTAAAATAATTGCTTAGGTGCGTCTTTGCACAAATAAGTGCATCAAGCTTTGTGATAAACAATACATACATAAAATAAACCCGGAGGAACTCTTCTCAAGTTGCAACTTTTCTCAACCAGAAAACCTTATTCACCTAATCTTTGAATGCCCCTTCTACAAACATTTACGTGCAAGCCACAATTAAATCTTTGGGCGACCTAGTGGATGCTTTGGACTCAAACTCATACGTCGTGCTCTCCTGGGTCGGTGATTACGTCATCGCTATGCTGAGGGTACGATCATTTCTTTTAAATTAATGATATTTCTCACCCTATTTACTTAATTTTTTTTGCTAATAAGTAGTACTTTCTTTTTTTATGTAGGTAACTAGTAACTATTAAATTCAACAGTTAATACACCTATTTTTGATTCTGTCATAAATTACCAACATCACGATACAAAATTTGTTTTTTTTTTCTGCTCTCTTAGTTATTTTGTTATTTTTATCTTAATTGTTATTTTGTGGCCTATTTCATGCACAATTGCTCTTGAGTCATCTCAGAGATAATTTCTACTTGTTAAGTTGGCTTTCGTTTAAAATGGCTTTTTACTATGAAATTACCTCTGTGTTTCGAACTTTCAGGTTGCACCTTAAGACGATCAGAGATTGTACTGATCGACACATAAATACATTAATTTAAAATTTATTTTCAATATTCAAATTCAAAAGTTAATTTCAAATACATCATTGTCTCAAACTTTCAAACAAACCTTTTTACTATGTTTTTAATTTTTTTCACGTACCTTTATCGCTTAGGTATTTAAATTTTTCCTCAACAGCCCCCTTTTTCCACTTATTTTTTTATGATTTTTTTTATCAATTGACAGTATTTACAATCTCGTATTAGTAAATCCCTTTCGGCAGTGCCGGTTTCATATATTTTTTAGTTTTTTTTTTAATTTCACTTTGTATATTTTAACACTGTAATTTTTTTCAACTTAACAAAAAACTGGTTTATGTTAGGAGTTTTTTATTTATCAATTGTTACTTTTCAACGATATAAAAAGACTACTTCTTGAATCAACACGAATGGCTTATTACCAATCGCATTCCACATACACCTCTTTTATCACGACCAAAAAAAACAAACAGTAGGTAAACAATAAAGATACGCGGTGAATAGATTTTAATTAACGTTGGGTACTGAGCCAGGTGAAATAACGTAAGGAGGCCAGCCATAAATTAAATCACATCATTGTAGACAAATTTTGAGCACCGTAAAATTACGTCAGAAAAACAAGAACTTCCTCTTGAATTTTAAAAATGAGCGATTAAAATGTTGACACATTTGCCGTAAGAAATAAAAGGCCAAAAAAGAATACCAAAATTGGAAAAAAAATTAAGGGGGCGTTGATTTTATTTTGGGACGTAACTTTAGTGAAGACAGTTATCAGGAACGTGATAATTTATGGCAAGGTGGAGGATGGAGGGCCAAATTTGGCAAAAATTGTGTTACATAATTTATCAAGTGCCCTCAGAGCCATAAATTATGTAACACCATTGTCACATATAAAATTTTTCCTAAATATACCAAATTTAAGTTCTCCAATTTTGGTTGTTAACTAATGTTAGTAGGTTTTTAATTAAAGTAATTAATTATTGGGATGGGGGAAAGACCGTCCGTCGGTGGTAGCACATTTTTTTGGTCTTTACCTTTTCACAGCAAAAAAAAAATTTGCACATGTTTTAAAACTTTCAGTTTTTTTTTTGCTTTAATTTTGCGATTTAATTTTGAGCGGGTCATCAGAAACGTGACGATTTGTGAAAAGAGGAGGATGGTACAAAAATGGTCGAAATAGTGTAACATAATTTATAGTTTATACACCTTTGGTCATATTTATATTGACCTAGAGTTTGTTTTTTTTTTCACGCGATAAGAGAGGTGTGAAGTGCGAACCATCACTGTCGGGTTGATTCATGCAGTCCACTTGAAAACTAGAAATAAAAGTCAGTGAAAATAGGAAATTAAAATGTTACAATACAAAAGTGACAAAATAGATACTTAAAAAAAAAACTGACACCGGACCAACGATGCCGCCGAGATTGATCATGTTCTGTCGACTGATGACTATATTGGCGCGTAAAGTTGGAAAATGGTGAAAATCTTTAATAATAGTTGCAAAGAGAGGCTGTTAAGGACAAATTTGGATACCTAAGCAGTAAAGGTAGGTGGAAATATTTTGAAAAGTAGTAAAAAAACCATTATTTTATCTACTGGCCACCCTAACCTGTTAGATTGCACATGGGCATTCTCTGATGAGATTGCCATTAGCAATTGTGCTTGAAATTGGCTAGTTTATGTACAATAAAGAAATAATAACAGCAATAGTTGACTGTATCATTTTGCATTCTCACTTAATAGAAAATATTTTTTTTAACTTTTTTTTAATCTATGAAAAGACATGTGGCCCCAACCTAGAATTTTAAAGAAATTTAAAAGCGCGATAAACGCTACGAACCCTGTTAAATGATCTTGATCCATAACGACTACATGATAATAATTTATGATATGCTATTGAAATTTAGGTAGGAGGTATGAGAGGCCACTTCTACCAATGCAATATGGAGGGGCATATCTTGGACTCCTGGGAAGGTGTGCGCGTTCACGGTCTGTGCTGCAGGAAAGACGGAAAGACTGTGCTAGCGTCGGATTCTCATAATAGGATTAGAGGTTATGTTTTTGAGGAGCTTGCAGATCAACATATGTAAGTTAACACACTTTGGGCGCCATCAAAAACGGCAGACTACAATAAAATTAAAAAACACGATTTACTAAAGAGAATCAGTCAAACGTACGTGATTATATTTAAGTCTGGGTTCGCAAATTACAAAATATGGCTTCCCGAACTACGTCACCCTTAAGAGTAGAGATTTTTTTTCTGTCAGTAACGTGCAAAACGGGTCATGTGATATCCATAATTTTTTGAATGGAAGGCAAACAAAACTTTTGTTGATTTTTTGCCAAAAAATCAAAAAAGTGCTCCAAACCGTGTCTTACTTTTTTTTAAATGTGCCTTCCATTCAAAGATCAGCCAACTCTGATGTTTATTTGACTGCAAAAGTATGGATATCAAGTGATTTATTCACTGATGAAAAACTTAACTTTCCGTGTGTACCGATGAAGAAATAAAGTTATGAATGAATGAATGAAATTGCAATTTAAAAACTTTGGCTTTTCAATCGGTCAGTATTATTAAGCAACCAGAAATGTTTGTTTTTGGACCTTATTGAATTTGGTTTACCAAATGAGTGAACAATTCATAACTATCTTATTTCTTACCCGATCGTATCAAGCGATACATCAGTATACTTGGGAAAGATAAAATCATACACGGAAAACTTTTTTTTAACCAGTGGCACACAAAAAACAGAAAGTGCAAGGGGGGGGGGGTCAAAAATATATATTTTGTATTTTCGTAAAATGTCAATTTAGGCATCAAATTCTTATATTTTAATGTCTGTCTTTTTAAAATAGTAACAATTACAATACACCTTATAATATACAGAGTGTTGCACAACTTTTGTCAGAAATTTTTAGAGCGTATTAAGTTGACTGCAAGTAATACAAAAATATATAAAAAACGAGTACTCCGTTTTCAAAAGCTTCTTCAAAAATGTTTCAATTACGGAGCATTTTTCCAAGACACCACCAAAAGTACGCAAATAATCGCTGAATTTCTCATAACTAGATAAAAAGTTCAAATAATGACATACCTCTATTAATGTAAGGGAACCCAGGCATAAATTGGGTGAGCTTCTGCGGCATAAGTTAAAGCAATATTCACTAATTCGCTGTTTAGTTTTCCAAGAAATGAACAGTTGTATGTCATTTTTTACACAAAACACACAACAAAATCATAACGTGACGCGACATTGCTTTGATTGAATAGTTTGCTTACTCTCTGTGGTACAGTACGGAGGTAAAAGCTTGCTGGATGCTTGTTTCTTATTAGGTGCTGTATTGATAAGCTTCAACGTACAGTCGAAGGCGAAGAAAATGTTTTAGTACATTTTTGGTTATTTTTTTGGAAAACTTTGGAACAAATTTAAGCGAAATGAATTGTCATTTCAAACACCGACCAGTATAAGGGATCACGTCTTCCATTTTTATACATAAGTTGTGAAACATGCTCTATAATTCCGCTAAATTTCAATGCTTTGTCACTTTATCAAAGAAAAAAACTGAAATTTTGTTGAACTGTGTTATTTATGAATTTTCCAGTCTGCAAGAAGACCATCCCATAATGACATTTTCCGTCGACAAAAACGACCGGTTGGTACTACTGAACGTGGCCACGCAAGGCGTTCACTTATGGGACCTGAACGACAAGTGCCTGGTGCGCCGTTACCAGGGAGTCACTCAGGGACATTTTACGATACACTCGTGTTTTGGCGGGGCCAATCAGGACTTTATAGCCAGCGGCAGTGAAGATAACCAGGTAACATATATTTTATTTGAGTAATTTTGTGTCCTTGATATAGAGGTGATTCCGTGGGTTATAGGAAGAGGATTAAATGAAAACTTTTCCATTATAGCTACGTTTTTTAAGACTTAATGACTTTTTTGGCAGCATCCAGCAACACGGCGCACCACAATTGGAAAAAAAATTGTTTTCAGGAAATATTGTTTCAACTTTCATAAAAATTTGTAATTGAATTTTTCGATACCTTTGCTTTTGCCGGATCGTGGAAACAAAGTCATTAAAACTTTAAAGAACTAAATTATATTCACGACGTTGCCACAATGAAATAGTCTTTATTTTATCGTTTTTTTCTTTCTGGGAGAAATATTGAATTTTCTATTTTGTTCTTAACCCTGAACAAGCAATATTTCGATATTGAAATTCCATAAATAACGTTTTTAATTTGGTCAAAAACCTATTTTTGGAATCCAAATTGGCGAAAATTTATGAAAATTCTATAAAAAAAGTAATACAACTATACCACTGTTTACACTATTTTATGACGTTTTAAAACATGATGAAGAAAGGGCTGCAGATAACGCAGTGTTGAACACTGAGGCTGCGTTCCGCCGTAAGGTGCGATTCGAAAACTTCACGAAAGTTTTACGAACGCAACCGAATCGCACGACTGCTCTGCGTTTCACGGTGCGTTTTTGCGAAATTAACATGTTTACTACTAAGCTGGAGGCACAATTGAAAATACAAGATATTATACCTCATTCGAAATTCTCCGGACCAATTTCAATATGGCGACTGACAATTAAACACACGATATCTGTCGACAAGTATCTCGAGAACGAGGGTGAACAACTAAAGAAAATATGCACTGCTCCTGCCGGTGCTTAGGGTACTGCCTAATACTGCCCAAGTAGTGCCTAGTCCTGCCTAAGTACTGCCTAGTCCTGCCTAAGTACTGTCTAGTCCCGCCTAAGTACAGCCTAGTCCTGCCTAAGTACAGCCTAGTCCTGCCTAAGTACTGCCCAAGTACTGCCTAGTCCTGCACCCTCAAAACTTGAAAACTTGTAACTCACGTTATTTAACATGAAATGATGTTTATTATAATAAACTCGCAATTTCTCTTTTGTCTGATTTGAACATTTTGTTATCTTTCTCCCCAATGAGCATTTTTATCTATATAAAAGTTACAGCAAATAATATAAAACCTTCATAAACTAACCAAAAGTTATATTATTTAGTGTTGGTGATAATTTTATAACTCTAATATATCTCTTAAATGAGTAAAAAAGACTTGAAAAACAACTGTTCAACACCATAAAATTTTATGGTACATAGTAATGGATAGAAAAACAACATATAGATTTTATAAAATGAGCCCTCAAGTATAGAGATTATTATAAAAAGGTTTTACAACTGTTCTAACAACACTACATAACAAATTAAAGGTTTTTAGAAGTATAAGTTTAGAAATATAAATTTTCAATCTTTCTTCCCTTTGCTTGTTATGTATTATTATTTTTCTTTTTAGAATAAAAAAAATTATAAAATGGTATTTAGCAATCTTCTAAAATAAATAAAAATGAAAGTGAGATAAGCTGAAGCAGGAATATGAATATTTATATACTATAGTCAAATAAAAGCTGTTTTTCAAGTCATTCTATTCTGAAAATTAGCTGCGGTCCCGTGTGTACTATATAGTTTTCGAATACACTCACGTAAATTTCATGGGCTCCAAAAATACTTGAGAAAACGGGAAAAAAAAATATTCATTTAAATATCAGTTTTTTTTTCATACGCGTTTTTTTCTTTCTGGGACAAATATAAATATTGAATTTTGTATGTTGTTCTTAACCCTAACAAGTAATATTTCGATTGAAACATATGTTGAAACCCCATAAATAACTTCTGATAGGATTCGTCCCCTTGCATTTTAAACTGATTTGACTTTGTGGGTTATAGGGGTGCGGATTATCAAGAAAACACTTTGGTTTTTGGCGACGTTTCGTGACTCAGTGATTGTCACTTTTTCAAGCCCTGAGAAACAAACACTTTATTAATAAATACATAATACAACCTTCGTACAATTAATATCACTTAAAAAGCTACAAGAGAATTTTTTTTTTATTTGGGATGTTGTTTTATTTTTAAGGTTATGTAAAAGTAGAGGTGAAATACTACTTACTCAAATCGTACGTGTTTGTTTCTCAGGGCTTGAAAAAGTGACAATCACTGAGTCACGAAACGTCGCCAAAAACCAAAGTGTTTTCTTGATAATCCGCACCCATATAACCCACGGGAAACGCTGGTGGGAATCAGGTGTAAAATGCATTCGATCCCGATATCTGTCATCGGCAACTATCTCAAGAAGATTTGGATCTCTTATCTCTCTCAGATTGATGTAATTAAAACAAGATAATAATGGTATGGTATCTCGCAAAAACGCGCCTTTTGATGTCGCAAAAACGCTCCTTTTGATGTCGCGAAAACGCGCCTTTTGTTGTCACAAAATTAACCTTAAAAAATCTTGTTTGTTTTGTTATTATAATTGCCAAAATAAATTAAAATTATTTTTTTTATTCTAAAAACAGTTGTATTATAATTACTATATAAAGAAACTAATGACAACATTATAGAAAAAAACCTTATGGGCAAAAAATAAGAATATTACAGACACCAATTTATATAACTATTGTGTGTGATTCCCCAAGTTTTTGTAAGTGTCTCTCGAAATATTTTCAGTCTTATCTTATATAAATTTGTTGTTGGTTAAATATCTTTAATTGATAGTTACTTACGGTTTTATAGGTGGGTTGAAAGAAAGACCAATTTATATAACTTTTGTCATCAGTGGTGTCTGTAATATTTTTATAAATATGTTGATGGAAACATTGTTAACACCAATTTATATAACATTTGTTACCGATGATTTTAATTTTTATAGAGATGTCCGTGGCAATATTGTTAACGCCAGTTTTATGTTACTTTAGGGTACCATCAATTTAGAGCCTTTAATAAAACAAATATACAAACTCAATTCTTGTAGGAAACTTCTAAATACCCTAGGGTATCAATGGAACCCTCTTTGTAATTTTTATATAAATATCTGTCAACAGAAGTTTCTGAAAATGCTCATTGGGTCCCTTCTTACAGAAGCCAGAATAGTTTTGTAGCACGCTAAATGATCGAAGCGAGCCAGGCGCGCTAGCGAGATTCCGTGAGCTATAGGTTATTTATTTCTTTAAACAAAGAACGGAAAGAGAGAAAAACATACCGGTAAAGAATTCTACACGGCACAGAATCTGAGCGTCGCGGTACTCAACCTTCATCTTTTTTGTTGTCCGTTATTACGAGGGATTATCAATAAGAAAGAATATAAGGGAGTATATGAAAGAATATTTGAAATCCCGGATACCTCACAATATTCCTAGGGTTTTCCCGACAAAAAAAAATTCCCTGGGAATCCCCGAAGTTATTATTTTACCACGTTTTCAATAATTAAAAAAGGAAAAACAATAACCCCCTCCACCCCTTTGTCAAAATTTGTGACGTTTTAGTTAACTCCCTTCACAAAATGATGTCACAAAATTGACTCCCCCCCTTTCCTAACCTAACCAGCCTGATGAGAAAAGATGTGTTTTTATTTTTTTTACAAAAAACTAACATACATTTTCATTTTAAGTTTTTTTTACCGTGACGTGACAAGAAGTCGACCTCACCCCCTCCTCCCTAAGTATATTTTATTGAAAATTAAAACAAAATCATGCAAAGCTGCTCAAAATCTTAATACTAATGTCTCTTCCTTTTTTACGAGATTATTACACTTGGCAACGCTGCTATTAGCACACTTCATTATTAGTCACGCCCCCCTTCTCCTTCCTCACAGCGGTTTTTTTCCAGGATTTTTCTCTAATGCTTCAGCCTGCATTTTTTTTTAACTTTGCCTGCGGCGGAATGGTGCAATCATTTTTGTTTTGCATGTTGTTATATTTGAATATTCCATGGATTAACAGGACAGGACGTTCCCTTCCCCATTCGGAGTTTCAAATAGAGATAAAAAAGAAACTAGGCAAGAGTTTTTCTTCTGTTGATTTCTTCTTCTCCAAATTACAGAAAAATTAAGCTATGAAAACGAGCTTACAATGAGGGGAAGTCATATGTAATTTTCTTTTTTTGTCAGTCCTGCGTAGTTCTGCCCAAGTATTGCCTAGTCCTGCCCAAGTATTGCCTAGTCCTGCCTAAGGACTGCCTAAAGGCTGCCTAATCCTGTCTAAGCATTGCCTAGTTCTGCCTAAGTATTTTCTAGTCCTGTCTAAAGACTGCCTAGTCCTGCTTAAAGACTACCTAGTCCTGCCCAAGTACTGCCTAGTCCTGCTCAAGTACTGCCTAGTTTTATACACCTCCTGCCTACAGTTGTTCACCCCTCTCTCGAGAAGATTTGGATCTCTTATCTCTTTCAGATTGATGTAATTAGAACATAGCGTCTTTTGATGTCACAAAATTAACCTTACTCCTGTGGGTATACGAAAAAATCTCTTTTTTCAAAATATAAAATCATGCCCGATGAAAATGATCATTAGGTTTGACAGCTAAGTGTAACGCCATAGGATCCAACTTTACAAGAATTAAACCTAACGGGCTGATTGCAAAAATAAATTGGTTAAACAGGGTCCTCACCAGTCAGGAAAAGTCAGGGTAGACCAAAAAAGGGGTTTTTACTTAAAAAGCGTTAAAAGTCAGAAGTCAAATGAAGTTAGCAAAAACAGAATGGCCACTTGTCATAAAGTCTTATGAATTCATGAAATTTCAATATTGTCATAAAATTGCCCAAAATGTCATAAAATTTCGATAAAATTCATAAAATTTGCACAAAAAAACTGAGTATTTGAACTTTTGATATTCCTCCTGTACATTTTCTCATGGGATAGTTAGGCAATTCCTTATACAAACCGCACGTCAAATTTTCAATCATAGCCGGTAAATTAGCGCAGGAATATATAGGCAACTCATGATTCAAAGGACACAACAAGAGTTTTGTCGCGCTTTCTAATATTAACCTATGGATATGCTCGATTTTGGTTGCCTTTTTTACTTCACCAAAAAGTTGTGTGCCTACTTGTGTTCTGACAAAATAACCCTTATTATATCCTTTCAAAAGCTTTCGTTTTGTTTAATAAACCAAATTTAATGCATCTTGGGAACTGCAGTATTCTTGGCTACTTGAGGAAATGAGACTGTTTTTTTGCTTGCTGTAAACTTTGTAAGAAAATATTCAGAACCTAACAAGTGCGGAAAATGATACTTTTCCGCACGCGTCAGCGGAGTTCGGAGCAGCTGTAAATTGGAAAAGACGCTTTCCGCACGCGTTAGGTACAAAAATTTTTCCTACCAGCGTGCAGCGTGAGGAAAATTTTAAAAAAATGCGTGTTCTTTAGCAATTTTTGACTGTTTCATCATAATGGTACGGTCATGATGGTAATTTAAGGTCTAAAACATTTTCGCGTAAATTAAGCGGTAACGTTTTTGTTTATCGGATTTTTTTGTAGAATTTTCAGATTTTTAAACTATAATTTTAGCCTCATTTTATAGTTTTTTTCTAAAATGTCTATTTGTAGAATAAAAAACTCACACTTTTCAGCTTTTCACTGTTTTTTAGCGTTTAAATAAAAGGTACTGTCAAAAAATATATTTTCTCTGTAAAAAGTAAAAATATATAAGGATTTTAAAAAGAGAGAGCAGTATTAAAAAAGTATTTAAGAGAAAGATGAAGATAATTTAACGCCATTTTTTTAAATAAAAATATCGCATTTTTTGTTTGTGTCGTCTGTCTTCTTGAGTGTTTTCGTGCGTATGATTTTTATTTTACCTTTTTTATCCAAAAAGAAAGGCAAACATTGTAATTTTTCAAAGTGTAAAGAATGTAAGTCATAAGGTAGTATTAATTAAATAAGGTGTCCTACTTTAAAGTATTTTAGCACATCTAAAAATATTTTAAGAGTTATTATTTTAGGTTTCATCAGGGCCGTACCATATAACCCGCATCGCTCTTAATTCCAAGGTTCTTTATTTCCACAAATTATAATAACACTGACATTTTTACCATCAAAGTCATGTTGACGATAAATAAACACAGGTAAAAATATCTGATCAAAGAATTTATATCTACCTAGGACCAACGAATAATACTAATTTTACGACCATCTCAACACGATTTTAATGGCTCATTTACGGTCCTAGGATAATAATAAAGCTTGGACGTAAAGCACACAAGATGGCGTGACAAGCGATGAAACTTATATTTTATAAGAGCACTAATTGACGCAAAAATGTGAATTATTTTTCTATATTTTTAAGCAATAAATATTTATTAAACGTAATTAAATCCAATATAATCTTAGTACCTAACCAAAAATAAGTCCCGTTAAATTGACATATTACGCATTTTCAAGAAAAAAAAACGGTTTTTAAAAAGATATATGAAAAATCCCTTAGTGACCTTATTTGTTTTGACGTTTTAGATAGAACAGGTTATGAAGGTTGTTGACTTAAGAGTGTTCGCGTTTGATATTTTTAATAATTTCTTATATTTATGATGACATTTTCATTGGTTGTAGGTAAAGTAGAGTACACTAACTCGCATGTTATGTTCATTACACTCTCAAATAAATGAAGACAGTCGCCTCCGGCTCGAGTCTCAAATTCCATCTTCGCATTTAATGAACATCATAACACACTTGTTATGTAAACTACTAAATGTCAAAAAACTACAAAAGCCAAAAGTTTCTTTTTTGCTATACACGCGGTACTCAGGCCCTATGAAAACGAATTTGTCGTAGTGAAAAGTCCGACTGGTTGATGGACTTCTTCTGAAACCAGATAGTGGTATAAATAGTTGGCTAGTTTAACAATCCAAATACTTTCTGTTTTGCTAAAACTCTTATCTTTTTATTAATCGCCTTCACCATTTGGAATTTATTTCACATTTTGTTATCTATTTAGGTCTACATATGGCACATTCGAAACGAACTGCCCTTGGCCACTTTACAAGGCCACAGCCGCACTGTAAACTGCGTAGCCTGGAATCCTGTCTACCATCACATGCTGGTGTCGGTGTCCGACGACAGCACGATACGAGTGTGGGGCCCCAAGAGCAAAGTACCGAAACCGACGGGCATTAGCTAGGGCATGGCGAACATGGCCAACCTGACCGATTTGGGCCACACGGCCGACTTCTTGGCCGAATCGCTCGAAAGACTCGTAAGTTTGTTGTTATGAAATGAGCCATAACATAAAGTGGCTTCGGTTTAAAGAAGCGATATTCAAAATAGCGGTCTCATTTGATCAATATTTAAAACATCGATAAAATAAGAGGGCGATATTTAAAAAGAACGATATTTAGAAGAACGACATGTAAAAAAAAGCGACATGATCGAAAGACGCCACAATAAAGTAGCGACATTTTTTTCCTCAATTGGACTTTAATATTGACATTTAAAACAACGATAAAATACATGTGAAAATAGCGAGCCACTTATAAAACAGCGACAAATGTCAAAAGATTTTTTCTCATTTGGCTTTCTTTCAGTATGTGCTGTGTTGTTGTTTTTATCCAATTCGTAATTTTACTTCTATACAATCCGAGAACTCGTTGTTTTAACTATGTTTTTTTTTTGTTTTATTTTATATAAATGAGCACTAAGATTTAAGTCTTAGACTTACAAATATGTTATATCCTCTACTAGCTGGACCTCTCTGACGCTATTAACATTTCGTCTCCCTATTTATAGCTAAAAACAATTTCCGAAATTTCCAGAATTTTCACAAAAGATCGAGAACAGGAAGTAAACAAACAACTGACTAATAGAGAACAATCATATTTAAATTTTGGTTGGTTACAACTGAGGCTTATTCTCGAGACCTTACCAAAAGCCTGTTTTTGGTGATATACCAAAAACATGGTAACACACTTGTTGCCACCCAAAAAATGTTATTTTAGTAAACTGAAGCCACTACACTATAAAAATTGATTAAATCCTTCCTAGCCCGGCTATAATAAAGCATATTCTCTCTAAAAGTCGTTCAAATGAGATCGGGCTATTTTAAATATCGCTGTTTTTATGTATCGCTCTTTTAATAAATAGCGCTTTGGAATGTCGCCGTTTCAATACATCGCTTCGCTCTTTTAAACCCGAGCCAGGTAAAGTTTTGCTGTTGAGTTCGGTCAAATTAGAATGTAACGTGATTCGATTTTTAAGACATCTGATATTAGGGTACAACCCACCGTACTCTCAATTGCAGATAAAATACGTACAAGATATATTATACTTGTGATTTATGACAAGATTAATTAAAGTCGCATTTAAAAAAATCGAAGTCACCTGACACCTAAATTTCTATGTACGCCATTTCTGTGCAACTGAGTGTACACGTCTTCATAAAAAACTCGTGTTTTTTAACAGAAGAGTACATGCGCTGTTCAGTGTTATGGTCAAAAGACAAATTCAATGTAGTGAATCTTATACCTATTACCAAAACCAGCTAGTATGAAAGCTAATTTATAACAAGAGATATAATAAACTAACTTTAAGCTGCACAATTTTCCTAATACAGTAAGCCGCCATTTTGATGTTTCTCGTCACTTTCCAATGTAAATTTTTATTGCGAAAGGTACCTCGTAACAACGCAGAACTATTTTTGTCTAATTTCATGTTACAATTGATTTACATCAAAATATTCCAGCCAAAAATACTTCAGTAAGAATATGAAATGTCACGTCAAATCGTTCTTCTTATAAAAACACAAAAAAGCACTTTACACCAGAAAAAAATGAGGTCAATAGAAGTGTGACTAAGGAGAGAAGTCACACGGCTCTCTTCACCTGTCACCTTTTTTTAATCAAGATAAATGTTTGTGGCATATTTATATTTACTGAAAGACTTTTGGGTTTAGCGCCAGTATAAAATAATTTAAAAAAAAAATAAAAACCAATGTAAATTCCTAAAAAAAGTTTGTCAGTGTCTTTTAAAGACTTAAAGTGTTGCCTAAAAATAAAAAATGGTAAATAGACCTTGTTTAACATTGACTAAATTTATGTTTTCAATTATCTTGTTATCAGATAATAAAAGTATTTAATATTGCGGAAATATCGAATAAGTATACATTTATTTTTATTTAAAAAGCATTGATACAAGAAGTAATTATTTTTTAGGAGTTTACGCATTTTGACCAGTTTGAAGTCTTTTTTTTATCTTAGTGGCCAAAAACCCAAAAAATACAAAATATTTAAAATTATAAAATGAGGTTTAGGCCAACGCGTTTTAGTAACCATAGTGAAGTTACCTGGATAATAAATGTTTTCTATAATCTCTCGGTATCTAACGCTGAAAATAACTGAACCCTAACCGAGTTTACTGTGAGTAGCTCACCTTTTTCAATATTACTTAGACTTGATCTGTTTGGCCGAATCTCTCAAGAAATAATTCTGCTGTTCGGTTTTGTATATATTCTTGTTGGATGTGAAGGGTATAATGCTCTACAGAAATCTTCCAAAATCTTGTCATTAACTAACCAATTTTTTCGTCAAAAAAAGTTCATTAACAAGAAATAACTTTTAAAATTTTTTTTTTTGTGATTTGACACCGCTACTGGGAATAGTTTAAGTTATTTTAAAATTTCGGTAGATTATCCTTTACTACATAATTAAAGTCACCAAAAATAAGCAATGCTGCAGTACCCTTTGATTTTGCTTTAAAGGTCGAATTTTGTTCCATCTTTTTTACAACCCGTTTTCGATATTTTTTTTGATATGTTATTGTTGAACCCCACACCATCTGACCACCTCCAGCAAAACCGAGTATCTTAAATCTAGCTTTTAAAAAAATCGCAGAATTGTTTTTCTTTAATTTAATGTTACAACAGGTTTACATGATAAAAATATTCCACCCAAAAATGCATATGGTAACAAGAAAATGAAAGAAAAATTAATGTAAATATTGTGTTTTGGCCAATTGTCACACCCAACCTTAATAAATCATCTTATTTTGATTTAATCGCTCTTAACTATATGCACTTTGGTGTTTAGATAAGTTTTCGTAATAATATGAGGGACATATAGAGCTATGTAACTACTATTGGTCTCAGGCCAGTTTCTTGAGAAGTGCAATTTGTTTTCATTTTAGTTATCAAAGCCTTAAATACAATAGTTATCGTTTTTCTCTGAAACAGCTATACCATTCACTTTTAGGATAGAAATATTAACTGAAAGTTTGAGTGTAAAATATAAAAAATAGCTTTTTTAATAGGTTGCAACAAAATCTACAATAACCAGTTTTTGCAGAGTTGCATTTGACATTTTTACTACTTGTCGATACTATATATACTTAAACTACAGCCCCAATTAACAATTGTGGATTTGCGCTCAACCCAATTGTACCCCAAATTGTACAAAATAAAACTTTGGCAGGAAATAATTTGCAATTGAACAAAATACCCTAAATCTCATTTATTAAAAACGAGCTTAATTGAGCAATTTATTCATACTTTTACTTGTAATTAATAATACGTTATTTTAAAAAAATGTATCTTGAATACAACCTGAATATCTCTTAATTGAGTTATACATCTTGGTAAAATAGCCGGTAAATACTTGTCAACAATGTCATATTTGTTACATTAACTTTGTCCAAAAACGATTTTTAACAAATGATGTTTGCACATAAACAGTAAGCGTGTTTTAGGCCTTAGCTATTCCAGCGTAACGCACGGAACACTGCGCGATTTTTTTTAATTTTAAATTAAATAATGCCATTATAAGGTGATGCAAATATGTTGATACCAAAAAATAAATACATTAATTGTACTCAAACAATTCAAATGTAAACTTATTTTTTGTCTGTATTAGTAAGTTGGTAAAGCCTTTTAATATGCGTAACGAAACAACCAAAAGAAGCATATTTTCAACTATTCTACCAAAAAACAAAAGAGTTAAGAATTTAACTTACAAAATATTGCGTAACGGACGGAACCCTAAATCCACTCAAAATAGACACAGTAAATAACAAAACGAATAAATCTTGGTAATACTAGCAAGCCTACTTTATTTATTTTTTATACAATTATGTCATGGATAGTAGACACTTAAAGTTAATTTTCAGTTTTATCAGCATTCGTATCCTTATCTCTATCGAGTCGACCAATCAGCAGGTGCACAAATGATGTTTGCACATAAACAGTAAGCGTGTTTTAGGCCTTAGCTATTCCAGCGTAACGCACGGAACACTGCGCGATTTTTTTTTAATTTTAAATTAAATAATGCCATTATTAGGTGATGCAAATATGTTGATACCAAAAAATAAATACATTAATTGTACTCAAACAATTCAAATGTAAACTTATTTTTTGTCTGGATTAGTAAGTTGGTAAAGCCTTTTAATATGCGTAACGAAACAACAAAAAGAAGCATATTTTCAACTATTCTACCAAAAAACAAAAGAGTTAAGAATTTAACTTAGAAAATATTGCGTAACGGACGGAACCCTATATCCACTCAAAATAGACACAATAAATAACAAAACGAATAAATCTTGGTAATACTAGCAAGCCTACTTTATTTATTTTTTATACAATTATGTCATGGATAGTAGACACTTAAAGTTAATTTTCAGTTTTATCAGCATTCGTATCCTTATCTCTATCGAGTCGACCAATCAGCAGGTGCACTTTTAAAATCATGGCGAATGTCTAACAGCTCCAGCTGATTAAATGCACGAAAACCTCGTTAGTTACGATAAGGGAGTCGTAACATTACGACCGTCCCTGCATACGGAATTATGTTTTTACGCATTTGATCAGCTGGAGCTGTCACGCATTTGCATTTGTTTAAAAGTACGCTTGCTCGATAGGTCGACTCGATAGAGATAAGGATACGAATGCCGATAGAGCCTAAATTTAACTTTAAGTATGCAAAAACATCTGAGAGTAAAATGTTTAAGCTGATATTTTAATAAAATAAACACATTTTTAGGAGAAAAAGAAATCTTGACGTGATCGCAAAGCCAAACGCTGCTACGAGTTGCGCAAAATCCAAATAAACACGACCGATCGATACCGACTCATCACCATTTCTCTTGCCAAATCTCTCTTATAGCGTATTCCATTGTAAAAACCAGTTCCGCACTCGCCTGTTTCCAGTTTCGCACTGACACTAGCCCGGTGCTGTAAAAAAAATGGCACTGGTGCTGTTTGAATGGAACACGACTGCAACAGCCGAACTGGCAAACCATTAACCCCACATTTTCGGATTGAAATTTTGGTTTTGTTTCCTGTTGCAATTATTTATGAAATCGCGAGTCTATATATTATATATAAACCATATTTCGATGTTTTTATTTTTTGGGTTTCTGTGCACAAAATTATTCTTCGTCGTCTTCATCGCTACTTGTTACTCAGCAGCGAAGAAAATATACAAAAATCTCTCACACTTGCCATTTTCGCTGTTCGCAATTGGAATTTTTAATGGCGGAAAACAGTTTTGAGTGCGGCACGAGTACTCAGAGCCGGTGCGGAAAAAGTGGCACTCGATGACACACTGATGGTGTCAGTTCCACAATGCAACAGGGAAACTGAAAAAGTGCCTGTCAATGGAACACAAAAACCTAACCCAACTAACAATTTTTATGTACTATAGGGCAGTTCTGGCATGTAAGTGCCTTATAAATGTCACCAGATTACCAGTTTGCTGTGTTGCGGTTTCGAAAAACTCACCTAGGTGTTAAAAGCAATTTAGGTTGTGAGAATGTTCTTACAGCAACAGTTTCCAGGAATATCCTACAAAAGCCCTGCTTCTTTCTGTAAGAACATTTATACGGTATTACTACAGAGCAGAATTGCCGCAGAGTCCTTTAGGCTCTTAAAGTATTTTATAAGAGTGTTTCAGGCCCAATAATACAACAATTTTAAATTAAAAGGGTTCTATAAAGTTTTACATGTAATTTTGCTTTCTGTAAGAATGTTCTTCCAGCAACAATTAAGGGAATGTCTTATAAAATATCTGCTTCTCTCTGTAAGAATATTTATACGGTTTTACTATAGAGCAGAATGGTTGCAACGTACTTTAGGCTCTTAAAGTATTGTATAAAAGTGTTTCAGGCCCAATAATACAACAATTATAAATCAAAAAAGTTCTATAATTAGTAATTTTGCTTTATGAAGATACATTACAAGAGCAAAAGGGTAATAACCATCATATCAGATTTCTCTAATAAAACAAAAATGCACGTAAGTGGTTGATGGTGGATGAAAATATTAGCTACTTCTCTAATTTTTCCTTGCTTTTGTGTTATTCTCATAATTGGCCAATAGCCCATTTAAAATTAAACGTCATTTCTCAGTCTCACATAACCTTAAAAAACAAACAGTAAACAGAAAGTTTAAGTTTAAAAATCCGCCTTAAAGAAAGGACCTGAAAATATAAACATGGACCACTCAAAGATGCGGATAATGGAAATCCCTAAAACTAGAAATTACTGTATGGTTATTGTATACTTGCTATATATATATGTTATAAATATTCCATCTTAGAAATGTTCTGTCTTTCAATGAATTTAACAATCTATCCCAAAAGCAACAAAAACCTCAATAACATGAAGGTATAATTCATAAAAATAGATAGAAACGATAAACCACGTACAAATATTGCACAATTTGCTTAAAAAACGTCTTCTGTATATATTTTGTCACTTTTTATCTTTAGTCAGACAGTATTTTAAGCTCCAAACAAAGATATTTCAATGGCGCGTGAAAATTTTCTTAAATAATTGATAGGGATGTTAGCAGTAAAGTGGTGTTCGTTAACAAAATTGTGGTCTACGTGTTTCAAAATACGTAGTTTTCGCGTAATATTTATTTATTGTCAAGATAGTTTTGGTGTCGCCATTAATACCTACCGTGGAAGAAAAATCAGTTATAGTTAAAAGCCCATTTAAGTATTTTTTATTCAAACCACATTAAAAAAACATTTCTTCTCTTACTTGGAGTTCAGGTTCTATCAATAGAAGTAAAATACTGTATAATTGTTTTCAGAAGAACTACACAGGATAGGTGTTGAAACTATCCTATAAATACCACATAAGTTACGCAGATGTTTTATACAGTTCTTATGGGTTTATCAGTAGAAGTAATTTGCTGTATATGGTGGTGCCCATTTTGCACTTATAACCGGCCTAGTAGCGTCTTACACAACCCTTATATAAGCAAATTATACAGGCATTTATTCCTGCAATTTTTCCTGTAAGAATGTTCTTTCGGCTCTTACAGAGAAAAAAATGCTGGTTGGGAACCAGTTGCGCACCAGTGGCGCACCGACTGCCTCAATGGAATACGCTATTAGTGCCGAGCAGTAGTATTTTTCAAGAGAATCAGGTTATCGACGGTTCGTGTTTATTTGAGTTACGCGCAATTCGTAACAGCGTATGGCTTTGTGATTGGTGGAAGTCTGCCAGTGAGTACTCGATTCCATTGAATTTTCTCAAGAATAAAGGCCCTGGAGGGTACGCTACTGGAAAACTTGGAATACTTGGAAAATGCAAAAAGCAAAAACAAGCTGGAAAACACTTGGAAAATGATTTGAATGAAAATTTCACCTACGAACATTTTATTTTATTGTCTTTTGTCGGCCTTACTTTAAAAATATTTAACACTAAAAAGATTAAAATTTTTGGATAATTTCTGGTTTAGTATCGAAAATTTCATTTTAGTTTTAAGTAATTTATTTCAACGACATTTCAAGCGTGTAAAATATGGCCTTTTTAGTATATTATCATTTAACAATATGCGTCACAACTAGGCTTTTTTTAATAGGGTCTTTTTGATCAGTGTTTTTGACTCTTCGTTATTGGTATGATTATTTCTGCGACTGCGTGCGTAGTTGCTATATTGCATTCCTTTGTGTTTATTAATCATAAAAGTGTAAGTTAAAATTTCCAGTGGTTTTCCAGGATAATTTCAGGACATTAAAAAAAAAATCAAGTGCTTCTTTTTGTTTTCATAATTTAATACTATAAACAATTACAAACTTGAATAATATTTAAAAATATAGGGGCGGTCGCAGTTTTTCTTGAAGAGCGGGGCGGATTACTAGCGAGGGCTGATCCAGTACAGGGGCGGTCGCAGCAGTCTTGGAAAGGGGGAGGGGGTTAGCAGATGCAAGGGCAGGTCTAGTACTAACTCTTAATATCGTATACTAGAAATACCATTTCTGAAACGTTTTAAATGTTGTTGAGAAAAAATATTTAAAATTAAACTAAAATCGTATCCATCAATGGTTTTATAGCGCCGCTGGCAAAATTTTTTGCAATGTAAGCAGAAAATTCTTTAAAGATGTAAGTTTCTTTTACGTTTTAGGTAAAACATTTAAATAAACGTGGATAGTATTGGGGTGGTATTTTGTCTCATTTTTAGATTTGTTGTCAATACCAGTCATAAAATTTTTTGGAAGTTCCAACACGTTTCGAATTCGAGTAGGAATTCGATAAATATAAAGTGTAGGTTCCCCATTTCCCTCCTATGATTTGCGTCGCGTAAACCAAATGAATGTTATATTGTAAATTAAACCCATAAACTTTCCAAAAACCAAAAAAGCTAAAAAAAAATCCAGAAACTGCACAAAATTCCAGGAAAATTATTATTTTTTTCTAAAATGCCAGGTGAATTCCAAGTCTAGAATTTTAATTTTATGAAATTCCAGGTATTCCAGATTTTTCAGGACGTGTGGGTAGCCTAAAAGAGAAATAACTAAGGTTATTGTTAGTTTTGTTTTTTTGGTCATTGTATTTAAAAAACTTATTTATAAATTGCTTAAAAAGGCAGAACAATACTTTTTATATATATAGATAATCTGTGAGTACAAACAACAAAAAAAAGTTGAAAAATTGTGTCGGATGGGAATACTGTTTATGTGCACATCCATCATTGTAGGGTTCTCTTTTCCGGACATTTGTTTGACCGGGTATTAAAACAATATTTAAATGCTAAATCTAAATATTAAAATCGCCAGTTGCAGTCTTCTAAAATAAAAACGATAATTTCTTTATTATCTTTGAATACTACAATTATACTAATGTAATATAAATTAAATTAAATTTGTGCTTCTTTATATTTAGAAATTGGTTAGTTTTAAATTTAAATTTTAAGACTGACGGTAAGCACATACCGTGTTCGCATACCTAGTATATTTTTAACAAATTTATTATAGAATTAAAGGTGAGATATTTTATTTTAATATGTATTTAATTTTTTTCTCCAAATATAGTTATGTTTAGATTTTAAGTTAAAAAGAAAGAAAATATAAATGATAATAAGTGGTCTCTTAGCAACTCTTGTTTAAAATTGCTTTGACTTTAAGAAATAAATAAATAATAAATATACCTAAAAATAAAAATATTTCCTACAGACGCACCATTGAAATTTCGCAGCTAGCCTAGATATTAAATGATTTGAACGGACGTTAACCGCTACAACCGCTTTTAGATAAGGACGGTTTTAAATAAAATCTCTTTCTCCGAGAGTCTATAATACGTCCTTCATTAAATGTCAGTTTAAAAAGAGAGCAAATAAAAAAACTAAGTAAACACAGCGTCCGGACGGGGTTATGACTAAAATATTAGGATTGTGAATAAAACACAAGTGTTTTATTTTGTATTAGTGCAATTAGTGCTAAACGACCATTATCAGATCAATGAGTTTTGGAATTAACAGTTTCCTCGTTTTATTTTCCGTTTTTTGTTCGGAAAATAAAACGAGGAAACTGCTAATCGGAAAATAAAACGAGGAAACTGCTAATCCCAAAACAAATTAAATATGAACTTTTAATATCTAACATTTCAAAAAAATATTTATTAGAAAAAACTTTTACAACATTTAGACTGTTAAAAACTTTGCACTTAATTAAATAACTAGAAAGTTAATAAACACAAATTAATCCCATTTCTCTCAAGTATAATCAGATTACTCTTAAACAACTACTCCTCTGGCAAATTCCTTGATAGGTATTGAATTAGAAACAGCACACCCGTCGCGTTCTGGTCAAAATTTAATCTATGTGCGAACAGAACCCTCATACCGATACGATCCAAGAATCTTTTTTTGCCTCCTATGTTCCAATTTGCCGACTAATTTCTAACTTCGCAAGCAGCATTTGGACGTTATCTTACGTTGCCCTTGAGAAACGCGCGACTACCTGACGACCCTCATTCGCACCTAAATAGGTAATACAGATTCGGGTCGCCTCGACGTCATTGATCCTAATTAGCTTTACCAATTGCCAACGTTATTTTACGAAGTATTTTAATTTCTCTCACCTAAAATTAGTTACTAAACAAGAACATTACGTTTGGTTTTGTTTCGACTACCTAAAATATATAACGTTTTTGTAAAAGAAATTCTTAAAGAATTACTTAAATTATACCCAATAAATACATATTTTACAGGTTGAATAAAAATGGTTACGTTTTTTTAAAGGCGGATCCTGATGTCTATAGGTATACAAGAATAATTCTTTTATTTACTTTTAAAGCACCTTACACATAAAAACTTGTAAACGAAAGGTCGTTTATTGATAAATGTGATTAAAATACTTCGAAAAAAACCGGGCATAATGAAAATTTGAAAGATCCTCGGAAAGATCTAAGAAAATAAAATATTTTACAAAAATGGGTCGAAATATTTTTTTTAAATGATGTTGTTAGTTTTGTTGTAAAAATGATCTAACATCTAACAACTAAATCTAAAAAGCAAAAAATTAATTTACAATTGCCGGCAGACGGCCAACCTGTTCAGAATGGCGAATTTTTGTATCCTTAATCTGAACATTACACCAAGTCGGATCGGGTCTCCAAGTTAAGTCGTCAAGCATAACTAAAGTTACGAAATCCGTATTAAAACCGTACGTCCGCCACAATGTACGAATTTAATGTTTGAAAACCCCTCGTGAAATTTGCCATCTTCCTGCGTACGTATGAGAACACACACATCTAACTGTCAAATGTCGCCCTAACCTCACAGTTTTGGCGTTTTTATTTATTCTTGTTTGTGGTCGTGCCTCGTTATCTCGACATGAGTGATTACTTCAAAATTATTTATATCAAAAAATTTAAAGAGATGGAGTACATTCCCCACATGCGAGAGGAAAATGGGATATGCTGATTCCCTAAAGGAATCTGTTTGTATCTCGGATTTGTCGGAGGTTTTCATCTGCAAAAGTTTAATTTTTTTCTGTAGAAAATACTCGAAAGTTTGATTGGTCGTTTTGGCATTTTCAACAGTACTTACAACTAGTAATCAGCAGATCCTGGATCCAAAAACTCCAAGGAAAAAAAACTTGATTAAAAGTTAAAATTTTCAAAAAAGTTAAGTTGGAAGGAGAGAGAAATAAAAATGGTTGGTTTAAGTTAGATCAAACGCACGAAAAAGGGACGTGTTCGTTTGGGACGTCGGTTGACATAGGCCAGTTCCAACGAGCTACACGTTTTAAATTTCAACGGCAAGCAGACGTCGGTATCTGGCACGTTTAAATTTCCTACGCACAAAAGACGTACGTCGCTTTTGCCGACGTGGGCATATCGTTGGGGTTTGTAACGGATAACTAAGAACGTAGCTTTTACCTCAAAAACAACGTTGGAGACAAACGTCCTTGATCATAACCTTAATTGTACCCCAAATTGACGTCATATTAAGACGCATTTGGTTGGAAGTTAGATTTTTGCTGCTTGGGTTATTGTGTTTCCAGAAATCTTTGCCTTGTTTGAGAAGTGGAGATTTCTGGAAACCCACGTTGTTCTAAGAAGACCCAAGAAGGTCAAAAGTAGTCCACAAATTGGAAGACAGAAAGAAAGATAAAATTTGTTTTTGTTTCAAAGTGACGTATCAGGGTTCTCTGTAAACAGATTAAATTGTGAACAGAACGCGATAGATGTGCTGTTGGTAATTCAATACCTGTCGAGGTATTAGCAATAGAAGTAGTTGTTTTGCAGTCGTCTGATTCTACTGAAGGGAAATATGCTTGATTTGTATTTATTAAAACTTAACCTTCATGAATCTATTTTGTTTAAAAAAATTAAGTCTGACTTTTGGTTTTTGAAAGTAATCCAACAGGTCAGACCTTGACCTTTTTTCCACATTTTTTTGTTTCTTTTATCAGATCTTTTGGCTGCCTTACTCATAGCCTGTGCTGCAGTCAGTCGCTTTCACTAAGTCTTTGTTTTTAAGGATCTGCTTCAACTGCTCTTCTGCTACATTTAACATTTTAATAGCACCCATTTCTTTTTCTTTGGGTAATTTCGTTTTCCAAATACTTTATACTTTTCCTTTCCGACTTTTTCTTTTCCAAATCTTTTTCAACCATTTCTTCATATTTTCTCTTTACCTCTTGTGCTCGTTTTTCCTCTTTAATCTTTTCTTGTTCAATTTTCAGTTCTTTCTTATAGTGATCTCTTGCCCTTTTAACCCAAGTGTTTTTCACCTAGAAGATATATACTTTAAAAATTGTTTTTTTTGCATGTTCACTGTATTCAGACGTTTTTCAAAATCAGCTCTTCGCTCAGCTCTATTATCGAAAAAAATAGTTTGGTAACTAGTCCAGGTGCATTATTTTCAAACTCGGATTGAATTGTTTACAGTATATAGATGTCTATAAGTGAAGGATTTCGATTTGCTGTTAGGTACGTATTAATTCTCTAATTACCTTTTTACAGACATTTCGTCCATCCAAACCCAGCGCTATTAATTGCTATATATCTATGTTGCTTTCAATAAGAATATCCAGCAGAGCCTTTACAATATTTTCTGCAGTACCATATTCTATAGTATACATTTGAAAGGCCGGGAAATTACTCTATTGTACTTTTAGACCAACTTTTGCTTGAAATTCTTTTTTAGAAGAAGTGTTGGTACTCTCATCAAATTTAGTATTAACATGCATGGAATAGAAAATAGACGTAAATGACGTAATGATTTTGATATTAGTCTCATGAAAACATATTGGGAACATTATTTTGTTTTTAAGTAACTGACTATTCTGGAGAAATTTAATTTACATCAGTGTGTGGTATTTAAGTTTTTCCAGTAGGTCATAGGTGGGAAGTCTGAAAAAATGAAATTTTTATGAACTTTTGCGCGCTTTTTTAAAGAAATTATTAACTTTTTATGAACTTGGATGAAATTATGAACTTTTATTAACTTTATGAACTTAGTCCGGACGCTGTAAACAACAGATTTTTAAGTAAAACGAGTTTTGAGTATTTCTTAATGCCGGAAGGAATGCGCCAAAGCTTTTTTAAGTGTTTATACCGACCCTAAAATAGGTTTTAAAGCGATAAACCGCTTTCCTAAGTCGCTTTAATGCTTAAAACGGTTTCAGTGCTGTTTATACGACCACATTTTCAAGCCGTCCTTATATAAAAGCGCTTTAAGAAGTTCGAAGAAACAAAGTAAGTAAGATTAAAGATATATGAAATATACCTAAGATATTAGAAGTTGGTCCTAAGCATCTATTTTTTTCAATTTTAAAAGTCAAACCAATTCCGCGAGGCAATTCTCATAACAGGTTCTTTTTGGTTTTGGAGGTAATTGTAGAATAATTAATTATAAATTCTAATTTTATTGGTTAAAGAGATCTATAAACAAATATAAGATAGGTAGGACATGGAATATAAAAAAAAAACTATGATATCAAAACTTTTATATCTTTTATATTTTTTGAAATCTAGTTCGTATAGGATAGAATTCAATAAAATAATTTTTTATATAAAACCGAGCCATAGATATTGTAAACTCGTGGGCTAAACCACTCCTAAATATATGGCAATAAGGAAGTTTTCTGTACTTGTATATCCCAAAGAATACTAAAAATAACATAGGCTTGATTTTTGATTGAATTTAATATACGTAAGGTAATAAATCGTTTTTTGATTTATTTATTTATTTAGACAAAAAGTAATTATGCCATTACTACTAATTATGTAATTTTGTACGTTACCCACGACAGTTGTCATTGACAGAAATGTCAAATAAAAAGTAGCCTATTTTTTAATCCAGGTCACACCATATAATGTTGCCAAATTTGATCCAAATCGGTTTAAGCGTTTTTGCATGATCGAGGAATAAACACACATAAATACATGCCTGCAAACTTTCGCATTTATAATATTAGTAGGATTTCGTCCCTTTTTTAAAAATATTTAAACTACACATAAGACAAATATGATTATTTTGTTTGTTGTTGGTGTGTGACTGGACGTCAAGGTACACTCCCCTGTGCTTAGAAAAGAAATTGAACGAAAAATAATTATGGCATACCTTTGACCAAATTACTTTTAGTTCATCTCTTTCCTGAGCAGCCACACACAGCCCATATTAACAAAAAAAACTTACATTATCTGAAGGGTATTTTTAAAAAGGTGGCGAAATTAGTACATAATTAGCAGCAAATTTTGGCTTAACTACTTTCTGTCTCTCTTAAAGAGGTATCAAGCACAATTAAGCCCGGTTTGGTTTCAATAGCGAGTTAGGCATTTAACTGTCGAGTTAAAGAGAAAAATGGCCGACATATAACAAATACCAGAACGACACAGCTGAACGTTAACTCGAGGGGTTAAAACTCGCTATGGATAAACCGGCCCTTAGAGAAAAAACTTGCATTCTAAGAGACATGTGCATCAGTCGGGGGTTTAGAAAAAAGGGTCTTTAGAGGCCTACTTGCCTGGTTTAAAAAACCCTCCTCTACTACTACTACTACTACTTTTGTCTCTCTTTCCTAAGCAGAATGCGGTCCAGGTGTACCTTGAGATCATATAATTAACAATAATTATTACTAAAAAGAAAGCTTCGTGGCATATCGGACACACATTTTGCTTTTCAATTCATTACGACCAGGCCTCCAAGATCTAAGGGATAGTCCAGAAACCTACAGGCCTGTTTCATCTTTGTTAGGAATCATCAGGGTAACATAGGGATGTAACTGGCATATGAAGCATAACATAAACAACTACACCCAGCGAATTTAAACAACTTTCGTCGTCAAACAACGCGGGATGTTGGATGGCATATGCAGTGCGCCGCCTATCGGAATAAAGCGAAAAGCAAGACGTTACAGGATGCAAATATCAATAAGAATAAAATTTGCAAGCAGGACAAAAAAAAAGAAACCTGCGAAACGGTACCGGTTACTGAAAGAAGACCGTCCAAAATACAGCGTTCGCAGCGTTGTTTGACGACGAAAGTAGTTTAAATTCGCTGGGTGTGGTTGTTTATGTTATGCTTCATATGCCAGGTACAGTCCTATGTTACCCTGATGATTCCTAACAAGGATGAAACAGGCCTGTAGGTTTCTGGACTATCAATTAGATCTTGGAGGGCTGGTCGTAATGAATTGAAAAGCAAAATGTGTGTCGAATATGCCACGAACCTTTCTTTTTATTTATTTTTCACGGACAACAAATTCCTTTGTTTATAATTAATACTTTTATTTATATAAGGACGGGTTTGATTAAAATCGCTTTCTCCGAGAGTTCTTCGTAAAATGTCATGAAATGTCAGACTAAAAATAAATAAATAAATAAAATAACTTAGTTAACAGTAGATTTTATGGTAAAACCAGGGTTGAGTATTTCTTCAGGTTGGAAGCAATGCGCTAAAGCCTCAAGCTAATAACTAAAGAGACCAAACATTCCCTTTAGAAATTCTCCAATGTTTACAATTCAACACCCTTCTAGACGAATAAAACGGCAACACTTTTTAAAGTCGCTTTTCCCATCACCAGTGGCGGCGACTTTTGCGTGCGTCAACTCACACACAAAATTAAAGTATTAGCCACCTAATTAAAGTAAGTTTATTGTGGTGTCCAAGGATCCTACTTCTTTACTCACGGAAGAAGGAAACTTTGCATGGACAGCACTACAACAGCGCTCCACTGCAATAGTTTAAAATTCGTTTTCAAAATTCAAGGTAATCGCCGAGGTGTCGGGAGTTGTTCCTTGTCTGCTTAATTACCTACTCTACTTGTGATATTGAGTTTAACAACGCATTCGCCAGATTTCTAATATACATACTGGTGTTGTAGTTTAAAACAATTTGATTTAACCCAAGTAGCATTTGGACGTCAAACTAGCGGAGTATAATCTCAGTCCATAAGACCCCAATCGGACCTAAATGGTATAGTAGTTTACCTATGACGACATTATAATACGTCCGCCAGCTTACGTAATTTTATATTATTTAATTGATTACCTAATGTGGTACTTGTTTAGTAAATTTTAGGTGAAATATATATTAACGAATTATAACTCACAAAAAATAAATGGCCACCTTTTTATTTCATTAACAATAAGAGTTATGTTATTAAAAAGGGCACTTTACTGAGTAATCTAGAGCGAAATATTTCTGCGAGGGCCACTTTACTGACAAAGTTGGTCAAGATGGAGCGAAAAATATCGCCCCTTCTTCCAAATTAGCACAAAATAGCAAAAAGAAAAAAAATATTTTTTTAAAGCACTATTTCGGCTGTAATTAATACTAAAATCACTCAAGAATAATACTAAACGCATCTTTAAGGCATTATTAAGTCAGTTTTATTGTTTGTTTTTTCAAGAAAAACAAGAAAAAAATTGTTGTCAATAATGGCTGCCCCAAGCTTGCAACTCCAAATTGGCCGAATTTGGGCTGGTATAGTACTTTTACCAATTTTAAAATACGTAATATGTGCAAACGTTCGGAATCTGTCTCCATTCTTCGTTGGCCATGTAACCAAAACTGACTTAAAAGAAGAATGACAGTTCAGCTGAACATAACCTAGAAAAATATTTTCTACTGAATGAGCTCGAACCTGTCTCGCAGATGTGGGAGAAGGATAACAATTGTTGGTTCCCCACAAAAACAGTATCAGTGTGACCCCACTAATGCTCCATATAAAGTGGACTGGAAGAAATATAAGGGCGAGCTGAAAGTGCATCAGATTTTTGGTTGGCAGCAGGCCAACAAATTGTGCAATTTGATGTCTCAGCTGCAAAATTGTAGGTTAAGTATCCTTCTTTTTCTTCGTTCCTTTTTTGGTAGGTATCCAAATACGGGCCCTGAAATGCGACGTCGATTAAGGTAACAAGGCCGACGATGTTTCGTAGTCGATTTAGGTACATGCGTTAAAACAGTCGGCTTTGAAACGTAAACTTACGTGAATCCGTCTGGGCAAATATTTGTACAAATTACGTTGACGTCGTTTAAGGTTCGCATATGCGTACCTGACTACGTAAACGTCGGATTTTATTACAAAAGACGTTTCTCGTTTGACTTACTAGTAGACAACTTTATTTTGTACCAAATACGACGTCACTTTATGACAGATTAGGTTGGAAGACGGATAAATGCTACTTGGGAAAACAGTTTGAAGTTCTTGGCACTTATATTAAAAAATACCTAAAACTGGCCCCATTACTAATGAGTCGAAAATTTTGATATTTTTTTGGGTTTCTTGCAATTAACCTCTCACCAACAACTTTTGAATACCTATGAAATAATTGCGAACATAGTTTTAAAAAAAGTGGGAAAAATTTAAGTAGCATATTCAAAAAAAAATAAAAAAAGGAAAAAAAACGAACCTTTCTTTGGTGGGAATCGAATCCACGACCTCCCGCTCCTAAGGCAAGCACACTAACACATCATACCACCATGACATTTAAAAATAAATAGTAAATTGCGGAAGTATTTCGACGAGACGCCATGGCCATTAGGTACGAATTATAATTAATTCTTTAGATATTACCCAATGAGCATTTTTGTCTATATAGAAGTTACAGCAAATAATATAAAACCTTCATAAAATAACCAAAAGTTATATTATTTAGTGTTGGTGATAATTTTATAACTCTAATATATCTCTTAAAGAGTAAAAAAGACTTGAAAAACAACTGACCAACACCTGCTTATAAAAATTTATGGTACATAGTAATGGATAGAAAAACAACATATAGATTTTATAAAAATTCCTTATGAACCCTCAAGTCTAGATATTATTATAAAAAGGTTTTACAGCTGTTTTAACAACACTACATAACAAATTAAAGGTTTTTATCGATTTAGAAATATAAATTTTCCATCTTTCTTCCCTTTGCGTGTTATGTATTATTCTTTTTCTTTTTAAAATAAAAAATTTATAAAATGGTTTTTACCAATCTTCTAAAATAAATTAAAATGGAAGTGAGATAAGTTGAAGCAGGAATATGAATATTTATATACTATAGGTTAAATAAAAGCTGTTTTCCCAGTTATCCTACTTTGATAATCAGCTGCGGTCCCGTGTGTACTGTATAGTTTTCGAATACACTCACAAAATTTTCATGGGCTCCAAAAATATTTGAGAAAACGGGTAAAAAAATATTCATTTAAATAATACTTTTTTTTCACATATGTTTTTGGCTTTCTGGGAGAAATATTGAATTTTGTATTTTGTTTTTAACCCTAAACAAGCCATATGTTTTTAACCCTAAACAAATATTGAATTTTGTATTTTGTTTTTAACCCTAAACAAGCCATTAAAACACATGTTGAAACCCCATAAATAACGTTTTTATTTTGGTCAAAAACGTATTGTTGGAATCCAAAATGGCGAAAATTTACGACAATTCTATAAAAAAAACAATACAATTATACCACTGTTTACCTCTTTCAACACTATTTTATCAACGTTTTAAAACATGATACTAGTTGGAACAAAAGGCTGCAGATGGCGCAGTGTTGAACACTGAAGGTCCGTTTCTGCGAGCTTAACATAGTTACCATTGTTCTCTTTTCCTAAATGTATTCGTCTGACAGAGATCCAGCATACTACACATACCAGGAAAAATATCCCCCTGCACACCCTTCAACCCCGCATAACTGTCAGAGGTAACTATCTCAAGAAGATAATTAGATTGCGGGGTCGAAGGGTGTACAGGCAGGTATGTCCCTGGTATGCTGGATCTCTCTCAGACGAATGCATTTAGAAAAAGAGGATAATAGTAACTATGTCAAACTCGCAGAAACGGACCTTGAGGCTGCCTGCGTTCCGTCGCGTCGTAAGGTGATGTATTCACAATTGCCGCCGACCAGCCGTGCGCACTGTATTCACTCGAAATTTCACACACGGTTCCCATCTATGGGTTTCTTATGCGTGGGCTCTCCGAATCAAAACACGGATTACGTAGTCTAAGCGATATTTGCCTATACAAGTTCATGTCGGTCCACGTGATGAGTTTTTTGAGTCAGGGTGGCCGCGCATGGGAAACGCTGGTCGGAATCGGGTGTAGAATGCATTCGATCCCGATATCTGTCAACGAAAACTCAAGATTTGGATTTCTTATCTCTCTCAGATTGATGTAATTAAAACCAGATAATGATGGAATGGTATCTCGCAAAAATGCGCCTTTTGATGTCGCAAAAACGCACCTTTTAAAGTCGCAAAAACGAGCCTTTTGATGTCACAAAGTTCATAGACAATTTTTTTTCTATGACAAAATTAACCTAAAAAATCTTGTTTGTTTTGTTATAAAAACAGTGGTAAAAACAGTGGTAGTATAATCACTATACAAAGAAATTAATAAAAACATTATAGAAAGAATGGGCAAAAAAGGTTTATGAATGAGTTCATAAAAATATTACAGGCACCAATTTATATAATTACCTATTGTGTGTGAGTTCCCAAGTTTTTATAAGTGTCTCTTTGTTGTTGGTAAATTAAGTTTTTATAAGTGAGTTGATAGCAACATAAAAAACCAATCTATATATCTTTAATTGCTAGTTACTTACGGTTTTATAGATGGGTTAACAGAAAGATTTCAAAAAAAAAATTATATAACTTTTGTCACTGATGACTTATATTTTTATAAATATGTTGGTGGCAACATTGTTAACACCAATTTATATAACATTTGTTACAGATGACTTTAATTTTTATAAAGATGTCCGTGGAAATATTGTTAACACCAGTTTTATGTTACCTTAGGGTACCATCAATTTAGAACCTTTAATAAAACAAATATACAAACTCAATTCCTGTAGGAAACCTCTAAATACCCTAGGGCATTAATGGAACCCTCTTATTATATAAATTTTTGTCACCAGAGGTTTCTGATAATGCTCATTGGGTAACTGAGTTCTCGGCAGCACAGTACAAAGTTGTTTTAAAATTCACCTTGCACAAAGAGATTATAATTTTGGATTAAAATTATATAAATAAGCCAAAAAACTACGCCAGTGACCAAGCTAAAATTACACAATCGCTTACCTTCAAAATAATAATTCTAGGTAGAAATATTCTGTTTTTTTTTTCATATCACGCATTGTGCTGGTCCTCAAAAAGACTTTATGTACTTCTTTTTTTTTAATAGTCAAAATAAAAGTGAAAAATCACAAAAAAATACCAAATCCCGTTAAAAACACTGCCGAGTCAGCTGTGAACGAAAAAGACTTGTCATAATTTATTCGCCATTTATCTTTGATCCAACGTTGCCGGTTTGTCTTGTTTTAATTAATTAAAAATTTAATTATAGTAGTTACTCAAATTAGAAAGTTTAGGTATTAGTCTGAGGCTAATTATTACCTTGTCTAGAAAAGCGTAACATAGTAAATATAATTAAAAAAGCGATTCAAAAACTATTTTGTTTTGTTCTCACAAAATCCCGCCGCGGCAAATTGGCAGTCGTGCATTTTATGGGAAATGAACCTATGGATGGTTGATCGGAGTAGTATTGTTTACTGTTTTTATTTTTTAATCTGAGGCTAAAGCATTTTATACCGACCCTAAAATCGGTTTTAAAGCGATAAAGCGCTTACTTAGATCGCTTTAGAGCTTAAAAGCATTTTAGTGGTGTTTATACGACAAAATTTTCAAACCGTCCTTATATAAAATGCTTTAGGAGACCCGAAAAACAATCTTATGAGATATTAATTAATAGCCCAAGGATCGCAAAATGTGTAACAATTACTACGTTTTTACGTGGAACTGAATACGTTTACAATACGATTAACTTTTCGACTTTCATGAAGCGATTTGGATGCGTCTTGAACACGCATTGGGTTTTTGATATGCATTTTGAGGTTAGTTTTTGCCAATTTTACTTCTTTGTTTTTTTTTAAGTCAATAAGTTCATCAAAACAATGTAATTCAAATAAAGGTCTACTACTTTTTGCAAAAATATTGGAAGTGCCAAGAGATTATTAGTAGTGTTATCAGTCAGTTCTATACGATACCCGTTTTACTTTTGTTGGATTCCTTTACGATCCTAAAAAATAGCGGTATTGAACTTACGCAGGGTCAACGAAAAAAAAGTTCGATTCGACGCGTTTTCTTGGAAAGTTTGAAAGTGAATCGTATTGAAAACGTGTTTAGTTCTACAAAAAACATAGTAAATAATAATTTTGAGCAACAGAAAGCCGTTATAGTATCTCATAGATATATGCTGAATTTTTATGCTCGTATCCACCAATGCCTGTAATGTGATTTATTAGGTTGAAACTTTATTTGATAAAACTCATTCTAAACTCCGATTGATGTTAATCATGATTAAATCTTACTCGGAGAATTTTTGTGTTGGTGGATATGGACATTTTTGGAACGTTACTAAATTACCATATTGGGGATGGAGCAGGGAAAATAGAACATATAGGGAATAGATATCACCAAAGAAAAAGTGGCAAATTTTGAACGAGCTGATGCAACACCGTTATCAAGTAAAAAGCCACTTAACTCATTTTCGTTTTAGTATCCTTTGGCCTACCCAATGAGCATTTTCGGAAACTTCTGGTGACAGATATTTATATAATTATTATAAAGAGGGTTCCATTGATACCCTAGGGTATTTAGAAGTTTCCTACAAGAATTGAATTTGTATATTTGTTTTATTAAAGGCTCTAAATTGATGGTACCCTAAAGTAACATAAAACTGGCGTTAAGAATATTTCCACGGACATCTTTATAAAAATTAAAGTCATCGGTTCAAATGTTATATAAATTGGTGTTAACAATGTTTCTACCAACATATTTATAAAAATATAAGTCATCAGTGACAAAAGTTATATAAATTGGTGTTTGAAATCTTTCTGTCAACCCACCTATAAAACCGTAAGTAACTATCAATTAAAGATATATAATAGATTGGTTTTTAAAATGTTGCTATCAACCCACTTATAAAACTTAATTAACCAACAACAAATTTATATAAATTGGTGTCGTAATATTCTTATGAACTCATTCATAAACCTTTTTTGCCCATAAGGTTTTTTCTATAATGTTGTTATTAATTTCTTTATATAGTGATTATAATACAACTGTTTTTAGAACAAAAAAACAATTTTAATTTATTTTGGCAATTATAATAACAAAACAAACAAGATTTTTTAAGGTTAATTTTGTGACATCAAAAGGCGCGTTTTTGCGATATCAAAAGGAGCGATTTTGCGACATCAAAAGGCGCGTTTTTGCGAGATACCATACCATTATTATCTTGTTTTAATTACATCAATCTGAGAGAGATAAGAGATCCAAATCTTCTTGAGATAGTTGCCGATGACAGATATCGGGATCGAATGCATTTTACACCCGATTCCCACCAGCGTTTCCCATGCGCAGTCACCCTGACTCAAAAAACTCATCACGTGGTCCGACATGAACTTGTATAGGCAAATCTAGCTTAGACCACGTGATACGTGTTTTGATTCGGGGGACCCACGAATGAGAAACGCATAGATGGGAACCGTCTTTTAGAAAAAGAGAACAATATAGTAACCGTGTTAAGGTCGCAAAAACGCACCGTGAAACGTCGACCGCATACGCTGATACGGCGGCAAATGTGAACACCACGGAAAATACTCGCCTGTACACCCTTCGACCCCGCAATCTAACTATATTCTTGAGATAGTTACCTCTGACAGTTATGCGGGCTTGAAGTGTGGGGGGGCGGGTATTTTTCCTGGTATGTGTAGTATGCTGGATCTCTCGAGGAATGCATTTAGGAAAAGAGAACAATGGTAACTATGTTAAGCTCGCAGAAACGGACCATCAGTGTTCAACATTGCGCCATCTGCAGCCCTTTGTTCCAAGTAGCATCATTTTTTAAAAGGGTCATAAAATAGTGTTTGTCGAGGTAAACAGTGGTATAGTTGTATTGTTTTTTTTATAGAATTGTCGGAAATTTTCGCCATTTTGGATTACAAAAATAGGTTTTTGGCCTAAATAAAAACGTTATTTATGGGGTTTCAACATGTGTTTCAATCGAAATATTGCTTGTTAGGGTTAAGAACAACATACAAAATTCAATATTTGTCCCAGAAAGAAAAAAACGCTTATGAAAAAAAAAAACCTATATTTAAATGAATATTTTTTTTCCCGTTTTCTCAAGTATTTTTGAAGCCCATGAAATTTACGTGAGTGTATTCGAAAACTATACAGTACACACGGGACCGCAGCTGATTTTCAGAGTAGGATGACTTGAAAAACAGCTTTTATTTGACTATAGTATATAAATATTCATATTCCTGCTTCAGTTTATCTCACTTTCATTTTTATTTATTTTAGAAGATTGCTAAACACCATTTTATAAAAATTTTTATTGTAAAAAGAAAAAGAATAATACATAACAAGCAAAGGGAAGAAAGATGGAAAATCTATATTTCTAAATCCATAAAAACCTTTAATTTGTTATGTAGTGTTGTTAGAACAGTTGTAAAACCCTTTTATAATAATCTCTATACTTAAGGGCTCATAAGGAAGTTTTATAAAATCTATATGTTGTTTTTCTATCCATTACTATGCACCATAAATTTTTATAAGCTAGTGTTGAACAGTTGTTTTTCAAGTCTTTTTTACTCATTTAACAGATATATTAGACTTATAAAATTATCACCAACACTAAATAATATAACTTTTGGTTATTTTATGAAGGTTTTATATTATTTGCTGTAACTTTTATATAGACAGAAATGCTCATTGGGCTATGATCGGCGTCATATTGACACCAAACTAACAGAGAGTCCATATTTTATTTGTAAATTTGGTTATAAAAATGGAAGCCGCAATAGGATAAAGGGCACTCAGACGGTAGGAGTTAACTGACTTTTTAGTTCAGAACTGTGTTGGCTGATGGAGCAATCTGAGAGGCCTAACGGTTAGGTAAATTTATATTCTCTGGGTAAATATGATATCTCGTCCGACTTGACGTATAACCCTAATTTTTTGTTTACTTTTTCTTTTGTGTTGTTTATTTTTTAAATTTGGAATTTATTGGCCTATTCTTGATTCTTTTCTCTAAATGAATTGCTCCATTTCAACTTCTAAATATGTCCTGCTTCGCGGATTGTATAAAAATTCCACAAAAAGTAAGTATTTTCTGCAAAGAAAAAATGAGGTACCCTAAAGATTAATTTGTAGCTTAAATTCCTGCCTTTGAGTCAGAATAAACGAATTGTAAAATAAAGTCTTTATTTTCATTTCTAAACTCATCACTGGCTAGCGTAAATCACTCGCAATTTTTTAAAAAATGTAAGAACATTATTGTCATGAAAAGATTGTATAAACCCTACCGTAAAGGTTAAATTCCTGCCTTTGAGTCAGAATAAACGAATTGTAATATAAAGTCTTTATTTTCATTTCCAAACTCGTCACTGGCTAGCGTAAATCACTCGAAATAAAAAAAAATGTAAGAACATTATTGCCATGAAAACAAAACAATAAAATACGCCATTTTAAAAAGCCGTTGTCACTCACATTTCGTCAAAGCATAGAAAAAGTGACGTTTCCCCAACCGTTACGTCGTTTTAGTTATACAACTGTCAATCGCATCGATACCCCTAATTTTTTAGATTGGTCGGTTGGGATATATCCATTCCCTATATTTTTGACATTTTTATTCTAGGGTCTGTCTCAAAATGGCTACGATTAGTCCGTTCCACGAAATTGGATGCGTAGTGGTCCAATGTTCATTCTAAAATCTCGAATATCTTTGGATTTATCTTGGATCCTTCTTGAGTTAAAGGAAAAATACTTTCCCATAAGAGTAATGCATTGAACGAAGAACCACCTAAACTATGTTTAATTGTCTAACACGATGTACTTATGGAAAAGTATTTTTCTTTTTACTCGAGAAGCGTCCAAGATAAATCGAACATATTATATATTTTTGGATTCAGGAAAAAAGGTCATTCTAAATTTTAAAAAAAATATATAGGGTATTATATTTAAAATAAAGAAGTTAATGTCAAAATTTGACAGTAGCAATGACAGCTGCTAAGTTTTAACGTCATTTGAAAAATTTTCTAGAATTTATCATGTTCTAGCAGAAAAGTTTGGTTTGAAGGCTGACAAATACATACATCTAAAAATTGGACTTTAAACGAACCATACCGCAATTAATACGAAATTTTTTGCTGAATGGACGTCAAAATGCACTGGAATGAGACACGTAAGTCTATTTTTTCTTAAAACAGTCCAAATAATCTGTAAAAATTAATAAAATCTGAGTAAACAAGAAATCTCAAAACTGTCAAAGTGACACGGGATCGTATATTGTAGACTACCGCCAAGAGATGGTTTATCTACTTAAAATTTTAAAACAATCACGATTTTGTTGATTTTTTTTCAAAATGTATGTATAAAAAATCAAATTCCGGTTTTTTCTGCTTTAATTGGCTATTCCAGCCCGTTCTTTAAGTCAATGTATAGGAATGTATGAGATCTTACAGTTGATTTATGGAGATCACTGCCCTCTTAAATCAAGAAAAAGCCTTTTACATAAGAGTTTAAAATTAATTTTAAGTAATTAAAAGAAAAATTTGCGGTAAATTGTTTTCGCTGTATTTGCTAGCCCTGTAAAAAATTTGCGGTATACAAACCAAGTGACCATCTCCGCCTAAATAATTTAGGATACATAAAGATTACAGCGCAAATGAAAGAAAAGCGCATGTAATAAATACGTATAATAAAAGGTCTGCGGCTTTAACCGCGCGATGGCAGAAAGGGCCCTTGAAGTGGCCTAATTTCCAGACCCACGGGCCTCTCTACTACTACTAACCGCGCAAGCAAAAAAATGAATTTTTGGGTTCTTCGGGATTCATCCTATTTAAATGTATATTTTTTGTCACATTTTTTTGTTTTGGTGTCATGGTCCTGCGCGGTAAAAGTCTGGCGCGGTGAATTCTTGCCCCGTATACCTTGTCTTATGCCTATAGACTCCATTCTAAATTGCTGCGGACCAGTTTTTTGACACTGACAATGACAGTTCCATTTAGCTTCTGTGTTTAATTTTCAGCCGCCATATTGAAATTGGTCCGGAGATTGCAACTTGGTGGCGTCCAAAAATTAGGTAACGCGGCGTGGGAAAGTAGGTGAAGTGTTACGAGAGGGGGGGGGCGAACGTTTGCAACTGCGTACGGTTACCACTTTCTGAAAAATGATAACAGGGTTCAAAGTCAATTTTAAAATTCCCTGACTTTTCCAGGTTTTCCCTGACCATTTGTTTAAAAATTTCCTGACATTTTTGCCCATGTTACACTTTTTCAAATTTAGTCTCATAGTCTCTGAAAATTATCTTTTTTCCTTATTAGTTTTAAGTTATTTGAAAAAACTGTTACTACACCTATAAAATACAAGCAAATTTACTTTTTTCCAATGCATTTGCCAAACCTTTAACATTCTTGTAATACCTTAATAATTCTGTAACAATGCAGATATTGTAACGTCACCACCAAACTATAAAACTCAAGCAAATTTACTTTTTTCTAACGCATTCGCCAACCTTGTTAATTAATACAAGACAATGCGGGTAGGTAGCCAACACCTTCACGAAACATAAAATATAGGCAAGTATTTTTTCTGACTCACACGCCAAGCCGTACACCTTAACACAAAATAATTGGGTTTAATAACAGTCACTACAATATTTAAGCACCACAATACATTTTTCTGAGTATCACAAATATTATTAGAATTTGTTTGTCATCACACTCTCTTTTGCTGCTCATTTGTTGTCATTCTTTTAACAAGCCTGCGTTTTTTGAAAAAGTTCAACTTTATTTTTGTGTTTGGATCCTTCAAAGTGAGATTTTACTGCCCGGCCCATGTTGGACAGCTCCAATGTCTTATTTTTATCACACAGGACACACACAAACTGATTTTGATTTTTTTCTAATGGCTTAAGCCATTTTTCGCATCAGGATTAATCCAATCCATACTAGAATTAGTTTTTCTATTTGACATTTTTTAAATTCTTCCACTAGCAGACAAAAAAAAACACCACTCGTCAAAGGCATCTCAGAAAAGATAAGAAGAATAGACAAACGACTACAACAAAAAGAAGTCAATTGACAAAAACTAAACCACAACGCCACGACACCAAGAACTGCATCTACCAGGTACCATGCAAATGTGGAGATATCTACATCGGAGAAACCAGCCGACCTATGAAAGTTCGACTTATCGAACAAAAACGAAAAACTCGACTAGGGGACACAACTGGATCGAAAATAGCTCAACATTGAGGGGAAAATCAACATCATATGGAACGGAAAGAGGCAAAGATCTTCGCCAAGGAGGAAAACTTATTCAAGCGAAAATTCAAAGAAACAGCATTCATCCTGAGGAACCAGAATGTATTTTCTCAAACAAGCGTCACCATCAAGGATATTTGGAAATCCACACTTTTCGGAGGTAACAGATTTCAACTGAGAAATGGCGGAGCCAACCAGTAGTTTTATGGTTCACTGAACACATGCTAGTATAGTATATAAGCTTAGGTAGTCTTAGATTTTTGTTACTATTCACCTGATGACTATTGCAGATACATAAGCATTCGAAACGTTGTGAAAAAGTAAAAATAAAGACAATGGATGTTCGAAACTCTAATTTACTCTCAGATTCAATATTGTCTAACACCTTCAAACAACAACAAAAAAATCAAACAAATTACAGGAAAATAGCAAAAAGAGTCTCTAACCTCCATTTGCACCGAATATTTTTTATCTGTCGGTGACAATGGGGCTAAGAGCTGGTAAAAATGGGGGTAAGAGCCGGTGCAATAAGGGCGGAATTAAACAACAAATACACTGGCACGTTTTTTAGAACCTCATTGGTGCGGACAAAAATACGTATAGCTCAGTCAAACGTAGTGACTCTGTTTCTTTTTTTTTTCTAAAATAATCATAAATAGTTGCACACTAAGGGCATCTTATTCCCTGACTTTTAGGTCATTTTTGGGTTTTTACTGACTTTTCCCTGGATAAAGAAAATAACAAAATAACTAATTAAAGCTCGTGGCATATCGGACAAAGCGTTTTTGTTTCTCACTTCATTACGACCAGGCCTCCAATGTCTAATGGAGAATCCAGACAACTACAGACCTGTTTCATAATTATTAGGAATCATCAAGGAGTCATAGCATTGTACCTGGCAGTTGAAGCTACACAGGCACCATGCACACCTCTCGAATTTAAAACAGAAAGTTTATAATCCGCGGAGACGCAGTACCTGTGTGCGCCACCTGTCGAATAAACCGAGAAACAAAAACATCAAAATTAAAAAGTGTAGAAGATCGTAAATACAGAATACTGTACCTTTGAGCAGGTCATAAAGAAGAAACCTGTAAAAGTATAAAGTCACTGTAACATAACTCTTAAAAAGAGGTAACGTTCGCAGCAGCACCGCACCCAATTGGAGCTTCATATTACGTGGCCCTAATTTTAAGGCATCAGCAAGCAATCGCTCCGGAGGCTTGTTGCGCAGCCAAAATATTAAAAAAACAACAAAGTGACTCTCGTGTCCTCAAATAAAAATTAAAGTAACACTCGTGGCATATCGGACAAAGCGTTTTTGTTTCTCAATTCATTACGGCCAGGCCTCCAATGTCTAATGGAGAATCCAGACACCTACAGACCTGTTTCATCCTTATTAGGAACCATCAGGGAGTAATAGGATTGTACCTGGCAGTTGAAGCTACACAGGCACCATGCACACCTCTCGAATTTAAAACAAAAAGGTTGTAATCCGCGGAGACGTAGTACTTTGTGCGCCACCTGTCGAATAAACCGAGAAACAAAAACATCAAAATTAAAAAGTGCAGAAGACCATAAATACAGAATCCTGTATCTTTCAGCAGGTTATAAAGAAGAAACCGGTAAAAGTATAAGGTCACTGTAACATGACTCTTAAAAAGAGGTAACGTTCCCAGCACCACCGCACCGCTTTATCTAAACATAACACTGACCAATACCTTCTCCCACTGACACAATCAGAGAAACCAATATCTACAAAACCTACTATAAATAATTTTAGAAACACCCATTACACAGCAAGAAATTCAGATAGCAATTAATAAAAAAACGATGTAACACCTGGCTGCCACATGATTACCAATAAAATCCTAAAAAATTTGCCATCAGCATATATAATCAGTCTAACAACAGCATTTAATGAGATCATAACAGGACAGCAGGAGGTTCCAACAGAATGGAAGGAACAGTTGATTATACCAATACTCAAACCAAGCAAAAACCCTATCCACCATACAAGTTATCGACCCATCTCACTGTCTTTATGTGTAAGCAAAATACTAGAAAGCATTGTCTTGGCCAGACTAGAACATCAATTTTCACCCAGGGGCACAAGGCTATGGCTGTCTTTTTTTTTATTGAATCCGCCTTTGATAATGGTAGCATACCAAAAAACTTCTACAAGACTTAAATCAACTTAACATTAATAAGGTTTTTATCAGTCTCATAGAAAACCTTCTTACTAACCGAAAAATAAGAATAAAATCACTGTACACAGGAAATCTTACACATTTCTATTTAATATTTAACTGTCAAGCATGTCAGAACTAAATAATGAAGAAATAAAATTATTATCATTCGCTGACGACCTGGTGGTGATATGCAAAGGACCTAATCTAGAAATACTAAAACAAAATACACAAAATACCATAAATGATATCCAGAAGCTTCTTCACAAACGCACTTTTACGATTTCGCAAAATAGACCAAAGCAATAATATTCAGTAAAGGACCACTTAAAAACAAACCAACACCACTTCGAGTTAATAATTCCCAAATAGAATGGGCGCAAAAACACAAATATTTAGGTGTACCATTTCAGGCTCAACTTAACTGGACAGAAAATATAAACAACCGCACAACGCATGCCAAGAAAGGGATTAATATCATGAAAGCACTGACAAGTACATGGGGGGGAGCAGACCCTTAAACTCTCATTATGGTATACAAAGGTCTAGTTATTGAGCATCTTTAAAACCTCGAAAAAAAACTGGTCTGAATTAGATAAAACACAATACCAAGCATTAAGAATTATCACATGAACTATGAAGTCCACACCAGTCAAGGCCCTATTAGCAGAAACATCCGAGATGCCACTAGAGTTAAGAAGAATATGGCTGGCTGCTAAGTTTTCAGCCAAACTAGTTTTTGAAGACAATGACATCCTAGGAGAGCTCATAAATTTTTATCAGCTTTATAACCAGAACCCTAGATACTGGAGAAATTTGCCTACAACAGCAATAATGGAAGGTCTAGATCACGTTCTAACAATTCAAACAAACTCCCCTGTTTCATGTTCTCATATAAATCTCAGAGAACAGACATCCCCTATGAAATAACAAACTTAAGGAAGAATAGCACTAACAATAATCCTAAGTTTGACAAACTCATACAAGAGGAACTTAACAACAAAGATACCATAGTAGTGGAACCACAAACCAATCGATGTGGAATAGGAATATTCTGTGCACAGAGGAGCAAAGAAATTAAAAGAAGACTGGACGACTACACCCCGATATATGCGTCAGAAACCCTAGCCATTAGAGAGGCTGTAAGAACCCTAGAAAACTCTGAGAGGAGGTTAGCCATTGTCACAGACTCCCTAAGTGCCCTGCAAGTCATTGCAACCAGGAAAATAAGCAGATCCACAGATTACAGCACTCTCAGTACTAAAGAAGAGATAATAACCAGAATAAGCACTTGAAAAATAAAACTCATGGGTACCCAGTCACACAGGCATCACTAGAAATGAAAAGGCAGATAAACTAGCTCTGGAAGGCAGACTCAGCGACCAGATAATCCAAATAAATAAAACTCGCTACAACAGATTTACTAAACTGGTATAAACTCAGATTTGGAGTATTTGGAAAAATAAATACCAAAACTGGCCTCACAGCGAATTTCACAAATACTCAAAAGTTTAAAATTATTTTTTATTTTGGTAGATTTTCAGTTAAATTTTTATATTGTTGTTATATTTAATGTAATTTTTAGATTTCTTTTGAGTTTCATATGTACTTAAGAAAACAGGTCATTGTGTTGCAGTGTTTATTGAAAAATATTGTAATTATGAAATAAAGATTATAACTTCCTAAATCAAAGCACCTACACAGAATACGAGTAAGGGAGAGCCCCAATTGCACATGTGGCCAAGTAGGCGACTTAAATCACATCTTAATTGCGCGTATAGGAAATGAAGAAATGTGCTGCCACAAAAGAATTCGGAGCTCAAGAGACAATCTTTGCTAGGCCAACTAATTATTAGCTGCTATCATGCACATTCATGCTTAAATAGTACCTAGAATAACTGTAAATATTAACAAATATAGCAATCTAATCCTCTTTATTCCTTAAACATATTCCTGCTCTGGATAAGCCACAGAGCAAAATTCCCTTCCCCTAATTATCATCCTGGTAAGGTATGGCTTAGTTCAAGATGTGACATCGCTGTCACGCCCTATGAAAGTTAAAATTATGGTCGGTCGTCAAGCAACGCAAGACCATCGTAAACCAGAGAGAGAGAGAGAGAGAGACATATTTTACCAACATAAAAAAATCTTTGAAACACTCTCTGGGGAAATTATAAAAAAAGACAACATATCAGTCCATTTCATAAAATCCGTTTTATATGCAAATATGAAAAAAATTAGAAAGAGGAGGCACATGAGTTGCCCACCTCTGGTAAAATAACCAATGTCAAATGTATAGAGGGCCTCTAGGCAAGCGCAGGTATCTGTATTATTTGAAAGATAAATGAGCAAAATGCATGTATACGTTCTTATCTCGGTTTATCAGTGTGGGATTTTGATCTTTTCTAGAGTTCATATTCAGGTTTTGATAGACAATTTTATTTTTCATACAGAGTTTCGTTTTGTAGTAGATCTACATGAGGAGTCCACAAGAAGAAAAAAGTGGCGCCAACCTAGGTTCTTTCTCTTTTTTAAGTAGTCAAAAACTAAAGCTGTTTATTTTACAATTAAGTATAAAAACTCTTCATCTTGTGTTAATCCTATGTTGGTATTCAGGTAGTCCTTAAACATGTATATATGTTCGAAAGATGAATTAATTTTCAAAAATGTATTTAAAAAAAATTTATTATAAAAATAATATAAAAAAAGTATAAAAATCTATATAAATAAAAACTAAACTATAACAAATAAATTAATAATGGACGGTTAAATTTTATCCTTACCTATTAAATATATATTTTATCCGTATTTTCCTTAATTTTAGAGCTAAAAAGGCAATTGAAAATACACTGGTCTTATGTTAAATGACCCCAAAATGTACAACTTTTATTTTGGGCGGCCTCTCAGTTTCCTTTTGTTGACCTTCATCATTTCTCACAGGTGTAAAGTCCTTAAGGTAATCCTCATTGGGATGACACAAGGGCAAGCTCTCAGCTAATTCTCTTTGAGGATCGGTCACGTGAGAAGGAGGAGGGGGCCTTACAGGCCTCTTTATTTCAGGTACTATGAAGGCTGTTACAGTGTCGGAAAATTTTACTTTCGGTTGGTTTTTCTTCGACAAACTCGATGTATTTAAACCGGTTGTTGGGTAATCTAGGCTACTAGTCGTTGGATAGTCATTAAAGTGATAATTTTGTTGGTTAATATTCGCAAAGGGATTGTTATTACTAAATGAAGTTGATGTTGAATACCTATCGTAGTCGTTTTGAGTGTCGAGCGGTTCAGAGATTTGATGTAAGGGTGCGCTAGTAGTAACCACAGGTAATGGAGGAGGCACTAACTTACTAGGACTTGCCGAGAGAGGTAAGCCAACATTATTGATATTAAAAGCTGAAAATGCACTTATCTGACTGGACTTTTCTTCATAAAAATGCAGATTCATCGCTGAAACACTCCTATTTTGATTAAAGGAGTTTTCGGCATACTGCTGAATGTAAGGGATTCCCAGGTCTCTATGAAACGGGAGCGGTGGCACGGCTGGCGATGTGGTGTGGGATATTTTTGAAAACGATTGTGGTACCTAGAAAAAAAATGTAGGAGTATAATTAGTCATGGCCTAACCCTGAGAGTCAAATGATTTGCTTCACTGCGGAAAACATGCACTACTATACTCCAAGCCGAAGTAGAGGGGTGGCACCTGGTAGGAGAGTGTGAGGCACAGGCCAGATTAAGACAGCTGACGTGGGGTTGCCCTACAATGGAGGAGGAAGAGCTGACATACTGAACAGGAAGGCGCTAAAAGAGTCGCAGCCCGCGTAGCGGTAGTAGGGGGACAGGAAAACACAACGGGGTATGACAGAACGGGCTCATGGAGTGGTCTAATTGCCACAATAAACATATCTGAAGTTCTCCTAAAGCAACAAATTTGACGTGCGCAATGTTGTCAGGGTCAGAGCCATCTTTTTGGAAATCGGTATTTTTAGAGAGAAATCGCTATCTTTTGCGAGGCTTTTTTACTGCTTATTTTGAATATGAGGCATAATATTAGTAAAATACTATAGGTAATATTTGGATTTATATTAGGATCTTTACTAAAAAAGGTGGTAAAGGGTAGACAACCAATTATACCTTAGTTCGTAATTCTGGTTTCTTTCACTTTATTCAGAAAACATAAAATATTTGTAAAAATTCAAACGTGATTAAATAAATGAAATATAGAAGGATGCAGAGACCCTTAATCACCGTAGCAACCACACAAAATTTGATATTGCCAGCGTGTACCGCCAAATAAAGAGAAATCGGGTCGCTATATAAAAAAGCCGCTACTTGAATCGGCAGTCTTTGCTGTTTGCCGTGATAAAGACAAAATACGTGATAAAGACAAAATACTGCGGATTGTAGAATCCCGACTCTCTCCAAAATAGTGACGGATAAAACTCTTGCACAGAATGGAAACCAAGACGGTGAGAAGAGACGACAAATAGGCCTCTCACTTATTTTTTACACCCAGCTGTGAAAAATCTTCTGGAATAAGAAACTATCCAGCAGGGAGGATCCTTGAAAACACTGATAAAAATCTCGTTGCGCTAGGCGCAAGAAAACCATTACATAGTATCAGATACGACATTTAGATCCAAAAAAGTAAATAAAACAGTCTACGGCATTTACAGCGAAGGACAGAAAATAAACACTTGAAATATGTACCTGGGGTGGACCAAATTCGAGGGGTTTGAGGGTTTTGGATATTTCTAAGGGAAAAACTAATATAGACGTTATGGGTTCGATTTTTAAGAAATTAATAATGCTGAAAATCGTATGTCAGTGTGTCACCCGGTTTTTGAGCTACGGGAACTTATTGAAAAATATGCCTTTTAGAATTGGTCTAACTTTTTTATAGATAATTTAAAGTAGAATTTATTTGGATTGGATTTTATCTGTAACGTTTAGGTTTTATTATTTTTTTATATTCTTAATAATTTTTACCGTCTTTTTTTGTAAAAGGAATACAATAAAAATAAGTAAATAGCAACAATAAAAAATAGCCAAAATAAAAATGGGTATTAAAAAAACAAAAAGTATCATGTATGATCCACCATTTTAAAAGAAATTTTATTCTTATTACAAAGATTAAATAAAAATAAGTCATTCCATCAGAAAAATACCAACTTAGTGTTATATCTCAAAAACTAAAGTTATGAATAAAATTTAGTTTGACAAGTAAATTCTACTATAAATTATCTATAGAAAAGCAATTTACACCAAAAATAAATTTTCTCTAATAAAAAAGTTATACGCCAAATTGTAAAACGCATATTTTTCAAAAATCCCCCGTAGCTTAAAAAAAGGTTGACTGACATGCGGTTATCACCATTATTAAATCCTTAAAAGTCGAGTCGAGTTGTTTTTTGTTATTATTATTATTATATATAAAACTATTTGTTTTATATAGTTTATATAGCAAAATAAAATAATATAATAATAAGAACACCAAATTAAAAAAAACCATATTTGTGATCACATGATCACGTTTGACCAATCGCAGGACTAATTCTTATTTCTTGTTTTATTTTATTCGATATTCGATATATTTATTGTAGTACTTGCGATTTTTTCGAAAAAGCACAAATTTCTCAATTGAAAAAAAAAATCTAGGCTATAACTAAATTCTGACTGGTTTTTATCGCGTTTTTTTAATTTTCGATGGCTCATCGTACTCAACGACATGGAATTTCAGATTAACGTCATATTTCATTTTTCAAAAAACAGATGAAATCGGTGAAAAAAATCTGATGAATTTACAAACTCGCCCATACTGTACTTACTTGTGGTGCCTTGACATAAGTAGCCCTCGGTCCAAACTTCAAAGTCGGCATATCGCTACTACCTCTTTTATCCGGCCCGTGTTTTTCCAACGTCCTGTAAGTGGTGGGTATCGGCCGATTGAAATCAGTTGTCAATATATCGTCCAAACTCGCACTCTCCTTGTCTTGCGTGTCTTTTTCCACAGTTTTGTAAGTCGTAGGGATAGGGTGATTGAAATCGGTCGTCAAAATATTTTCAGAGCTTAAAATGTCAGGCGGCTGTGCTAGTAGTTGATAGCTGTTTTGTTTATGATTTGATTTGTTCGAATTTGGTCCTTGGTGGGATGAGGATTCTTCGTCGGACGTGCAAGAGTTGCATTCTGAGTCCGAGCATTGAGAGCAAGATGATCGGGAACAGTTTGAGGCTAAAATAAGAGAAAAATTTTACAAAAGGAAATTGAAAAATGTATTGGGTCGTGTTGAGAGAAAACAAAATAGACATTTACGTCGTATGTCTTGTTTGTTCTCAATGTAAAAACTGTGACATATTTTGTTTTTTCATATACGACTATTTCACGAGAAAAACAAGACAAGACGCTTTAATAACGTGTGTCAAACTGACAATAATAGTTGTACCATCACCAAAGTAACATTTTAAGCTCTCAGGGTTCTATTAATTAGGTTTCGATTGTATTATTTACCCCTTACGGTTTATAACTTGTTCTCTAGTTTTATTAATTTACCTAGTACCTATTTAATTATATAAAGAAACCTGTGGCTACCAGAGCGCTTAAGGGAATTTTATAGAACAAAAAGTTAATTTATAAATGAGGAAGTGCATAAATACTTATAAAGGGTCTGATTTAGAACCTGGACACATTTTTACTATAGTTTTATAGCAGTGAAAAGGTACCTTTAACGATTTCTGGCCTCAGATAGGTCATTGACTCTATCACTCCTTTTGCCGACTCAAATAAAAAGAAGTCTCGCCTCTTTATTTGGAACAGGGTTTCCTCAAATTACCCAGAGAGCACATGCACAATGCACAATAAAAAACATTCACGCATATAGTTTGCAATTTTTGTCAACGTCAATCTCAAGTGTTAACAATTTAATAAGGAGCTCGTTGCTGCAAGATGTGTCGTCACTGAAATATTATCGAATTAAAATGACTTCACTCCCTGACCATTTCAAAAAGAGCAAAAACCGTTTACTTAAATTAAGTTCTCAAAAATTGTTTGGTAAACTTAAAAATATATGCATAATCGCTTCTTTATAAATAAATTATTAAACTTTATGGTATGTTGGGCACCACATGCGATCAAAACTTTTTAGGCATCTTAAAATTCTGTTTGCTCAGGGAATTTGGTGAGGGGCGTGTTTTCTGGAAACTTTTTTTATGGGAATTAATAATAATAATAATAATAATACATAAGTCTATTTGCAACAAAAAAAATTAACAAGTTGGTAAATATACTTAAAATTTATGGCGAGTTGCAAAAAGGAATCGAAAACAGCAGAGTTGATCACAGTTCGACACCTTTCTTATAATAAAATATTAATTCTAAATTTTTATAAAAAGTAAATCTAGACCTATGCTATTAAAATTTATACCAATCAGCTAAAAACAAGTATTAACATTATAAAAGCCCATAATTAAAATAACAATATCACAATGAAAATAAATTATTATATGATAAAAGAGATATCCTAAAAATAAAAATAAAATGTAGTACGTAAACGAACTTTCATTTTGCTTATTTTCAGAGAGTAAATAAAAATTTTAGCTTTTAAGGAGTTCTTGTTTTAAAACTTTTTTAAACTGGTTTGGTTTTAAATGTGTGAATTTTTTTGACATTGAATTATAGATTTTACAGATGTTATATCGAAACGATCTTTCAAAAAACGTGGTTCGGTGCGTAGGGGTTACAATAAATGTTTGACCTGAATTTAATTTTGTTCGACAGATAATCTGGTTTTTTATGTTTAATAATATTGTGAAACAGATACACTGAATGTAGTTTTCTGCGATGCTTCATGTTTAACCATTTAGCGTCTTTTAGTTTGTATGTAATTCGGTCGTATTTCCTGATTCCAAAAATGAATCTAAGACATGATTTTTGCACTCTTTGTATTCGTTCTATTGTTTGAGCGTCTAGGCAAGGATCGTAGACCACGTCACAGTAGTTAAACTGGCTTAAAATTAAGGTATCCGCAAGATTAATTTTGACAGACTCCGACAGGATGTGTCGGTTGGGATACAACATTTTTAAATTACAATATGCTTTTTGCAAACAGCTGTTTATGTGGTTTTTGAATCTAAGATTGTTATCTATTATAAGACCTAGATTTTTTGCATTATTTTTTACTTCCAGAGTATTATTTTTAATTTTTAGTTTAAACGTTTCTTCTTTGCCTTTTCCAAAAAGCATCACACACGATTTTGACGAGTTTTTTAGCAAGTTGTGATCTTCTGAGTATTGTACTAGTTTATCCAGGTCTTCATTTATTTGTGATTCTGCTAATTTCAGATTGTTTTTATAAATGACTTTGGCATTGAGTATCGTCAGCGTATGTGTGTACTTTAAGGTGTTGTATACAGTTTTTTATATTTGATGTGTAGATACAGAAGAGGAGAGGGGATAGAATAGATCCTTAGGGTACTCCATTTGTAATTTCTTGCTCCTCCGAGATCCCCTCCTCTATAACTACATACTGTTTCTGTTTTGAAAGGTAACTTTTTATACCATTAATCGCGCTTATCAGTAAGCTGTGGATTGCACGTAAGTAGACTTTTTGAACTCCAATCAAAATAATCAAGCGATAAAACGCATCTAAATCCCTTTAAAATTCCTTAGTTTCCACCACAAGAATTCATGGAGACCAGATTTCCAAGATTGGTTGTATACCAGGTCCCAGAACATTTCTGCAGCTTTCTTCAAAATAAACCTAGTGCATTATATTATGTATAGGAGAGGGTTATACAAAAAGGTGGTCAGAAATCCAAACTTTATTTAAGAGGTTTAGGAGTTACAAAAGTGTACCTGAAAGGTTCTAGTAGCCAAGCTTTAAAACCTAAGTTTTATTGGCAGGTGGTGGCGGCAGGAAGACCACTATTATAAATAAACAAATATTTAATCAAGGAGCAGGTTTATCAGTAGCAGTTATATCAGTAGAAAACGGGCTTAAAAACACTCAAAATAGTGGAGCCAAAACCTACATTTCTACAAATTTTTTACTCTAATGTGGTTGTTCACGTCTTTTTTAAAGTTTTAATCAAAATTGTACGGCACTTGTAAAAATAATGCCTTTTTACCAAAGGATGACGTCTATTTGTAATAGAATCCACATGTGGAACGGCCGTCTTGAATAGCCCTGAAGAAGAAAATAAATTTTGCAAGACGTTGGCATTTCAAAAAAGGACGTTTCATTAATAAGATCCCTCAACCCATAAACCTACACTTTAAAAAAATAAAAATAGGATCGTTAAACCAGTCTACAATTATTTTTAATTTTAAATCTTATCCCCATGTCCCCGCACTATTAAAATTTCGATGCCTCAGGAAATTTCTCCATTGAATACTGAAGGGCGTGTATGAGACATTTTGTCATCATCTGAATTTAAATATCTATATATATATAGTATAATGAAAGTTTTAAAATACCACCATAACTTTCATAATTTTCTTGTCTATGTTTTTCTACTTTTAAGTCACTACTCACCGGCGTACGCAGAGCCATTAAATATCTACTTTTAAAGACCGAGTTTTCCCAAAAATCAAGAATAAATGGATTATCGAAGCCTACTGTGTTACTTAAGCCCCCCTCCTCCAGGAACAATTTCTAGGTACAGCACTGTCACTACTGTTTGAAGAAGGAAACTTATTGCTCCGGTAGTATGGCAGGTTTGTGGAAGACATGGAAGTCCGGGAGCGTTTTTTTTTCTGAGCTGCAACGTTCTTACATCGCCTGGGGCCCGCAAATAGTTGCCAAGGTGCGACTCTCTTGATCTGATCAGAGCCGGACACTTCAGAAAATAAGGACGATTCTTCGTCCTCCATGAACCATCGACCCTCTGAGTCTTCGGCGATTCCCAGCGTCTCTAGGTGGTTGTTAAGGCGACAGTCTCAAGGAATTTGTTTTTTTTTACGCTCACCTCACCAATGAAGAGTTTGACCTGTCTCATGCCTTGTGTGCTTTTCCAGACTTCCTCAGAGCGCCTGTCTAAGTCACTTTTCAGGCCCCCAAGGCTTTAAGTGCACCGAGAATAGTCAGCAGCCTGGAGGAAGAGTGCGCTGAGGCACTGCAGGCATTGGCTAAGGACGAGAGGGTGACACTGATGTGGGTCCCGGGCTCGAGCTCCTAAGCAAAACTCGAAAGGACATTGGACTGCTGGCTGGTAGGAATGATGACTGGATGCAATCGACTGAACGAACACCTGTCGCGCATCGGTTTAGCAGGGGATCCCGTCTGTCTAGCCTGCGGGTTGGAAGAGGAATCGGCCCGGCACCTAATAGAAGAGTGTGACGCACAGGCAAGATTAATGCAGCTGACGTGGGGTTGCCCTACGACAGAGGAGCAAGAGCTGCACTTGCTTCGATGGGCCGACATACTGAACTTCGTAAAGAAGACAGGAAGACTGTTTTACCAAAAAAAAGTAAGATGGATTTATGCAAAAGTATTATAAGTGTCCCGAACATACATTAAAGACTAAGTCACTGGTATGTAGATTTTAGACGGAGAAAGTCCTAAAACCATGGAAAATCAGGATTATTTCAAATTACTAAACTTAGGTTAGGTTTGTTATGAGTGGTGCAATATTGCTCCCTCCACTGCGACCTAAGAGGTCTATTGTGGCTAATACCTGTCTACAAGTCATTTATCCCAACTGCCCTGACATAGGAATTCAGTCTATTTGATGAAATTCCCTCGAAATCTTAGGGCCCTTGTTCTCATTAGTCCTACCCAGTGGCATAGGACATGTACCGGCGTTTCACCCTTTCCTCCACAGAATCTACAAATCGGTGTATTGGTCACTCTATTAATGTGTTGTTCGAGTTGGCACTGGCCTGTATACAGACCTGTGATTATTCTCAGGCTGTTTCTTGGTAGTTGCTTTGCTCTACGTTTGTCTGGCTTGAAGTTGAGCGCCAGTGCTGCACCCATTTTCTTTCAACCCACTCTTCCCTGTTGACCGTGGCTTTAGTTAGTCCAAAGCAGGGCTCTGCCTTAGCAAGATCCTAAATTTGCTCAAAAAGTCTTTGTGCTGATTGGGTGGCACAAAATCCACACTACGCTGGTTTTTCTTGACTCTCTAAAAAAAGCCAATTAGGCTTTGTAATGCCTTAAACATTTATTCAAATATTTGAAACGGTTACTAGATTTAAGTTAAAAAAATGTAAAAAAAATTATGTCACATCATTCAACGAATATAATATGTAGGTCTACAGTCAAAAGAAAGATCCAAAAAATAATAAAAAATCAAAAATCAACACAAACTTAAAGCAACCTTTACCATTCAAGCCATTTTCATAAGTTAACAGTAAAATATTCGTAGAGGAGTAAACTTTTAACTCCAGCTTTAAAAAAAATTAATTAAGAAAAAATAACAAAATAAATACCTTCACTGGAGCATCTACTAAGCAATGCAGACGCCTGCGCTCTAGCTGCAGCTGACATTTCCGTTTCACCAATTTTGACAGCGATGTAATGAAGGTCCATGAATAAATCGTGATGTCCAATATCTACTGCCAACAAAAATGCTGTTTCAAACATGCCGGCTCGAACTAGCTGATGGAAAAATCTTCTTGTTATGGAAAAAACCTAATCGAAAGTAGATAGATTAGGTCTAAAATATTCGCTTGCTTGTAGACGAAACCTGCATACAGATGGCGTAATTTTGTGTCTCTCGCAGGATCTACTTCTAACTACAGTAAGTATTTTCTTGGTTTCAAACGTTCACCGCCATCGACAGGATTTAATCCTTTTGGCACATAGGCGCGACCGAAATTGTATGTCGTTGTGCACCTAGCTAATGAGCACCTAATAAGGACGAAACGGCGTCGTCCTATGTTCCACTCTGTGTGACCAGAAGAAATTCAGGATGTTCATTTTCCACTGAAGTACAAAAAACTCCTGTTTTTTCGTTAAAATATTTTAGTTTTCGCACTTCAAGTTACAAAATGTTAACTTTTCTTCTTTCCCGGAAATATTTTTGGGGCTTGTATGTATGTACAGGGTGATTCACCATTAGTGGGCTATATGAATCCTTCCTTACCTCTCTTATTATTAGACCTGGAAAAAAGTTTTATTTATGTACAGGGTGATCGGTTGGAATAAGTTTGTTTCTAACAGCCGCAGAAAAACCAAACAAAAACTGGGTGAAAAGGTATTTTATAGCGATCTCAATATTAATCAATTCAAATAGTACACAGGGTGTGCCAAAAAGTTTTTTTTTATTATGGAACAAAATATATATTTTAACATTTTTGAATTCTTTAGAAAAAATTAGCTTTTTAAAAATACCATATAGTATAGGTCTGCATGTAACCGTTTTCGAGATATTTCAATTTGAATTAGATTAGATTGTGTTATATATAATAATATCCATAATCACAACAATCAAAAAGCTGTTAAACTAGAACTTACTTAACTTTTCAAACAAATAGTTGGCTGTGAAAAACTAAAATAGCGGCGTTTTGACAGCAGGGCGTCACAAATTACTTAGGTTTTATTATAATACAATAATACGAGTTAATCAATATCTCATTCAAATTGAAATATCTCGAAAACGGTTGCATGCAGACCTATACTATATTGTATTTTTAGAAAGCCAATTTTCTGGAGAATTCAACAGTGTCAAAATATATAGGGTGTTCCATAAGAAAAAAATAACTTTTTGGCACACCCTCTATACTATTTGAACTGAATAATTTTTATTAATGATTTCGAGCTCCCTATAAAATACCCTTTCACACAGTTTTTGTTGGGTTCTTCTGCAGCTATTAGAAAAAAGGTTATCTCAGAGAACACCTATAGCCGATCACCCTGTACAGAAGTTGCATAATTTTGTGCAAACTTTTTGGGTACTTTTATTTATTTGTGTTCTAGCCTTTTCGCTTTTTTGTGGTTAAATTTTAACCTAAGTCAACTTTTATATAAAAGTTAAATAATTATTATAGTTCAAAGTTTTAAAATTTTCATTTTATGTATGATAAGGTATAGAATGTGTTTTATTGTACTGACTTAATATTTGTTCAGGTATTTGTTGTAAGGTTAAAAACATAATTTAATATTTATCTATGAGTTCTGTAGTAGTTAGGTAATTTTATAATAATCATGGAATTTGCATTGTATGATATTGGGTGAATTGCTAATTAAAGAAAAGAAAAAAATGTATATTAAGATGAAATAAGTAGGGTTTGCATTGTATTTTGGATTGTGTTAGCTGACTTTGCTAAATAAAGAAAAAAAAATGACGTTCCTAAAAATTAGCAGCCTTCATTTCAACTGTCATTCTAAAAGTATGTAATGTGTAGAATTTACATTAGATGGTTCTCGAGTAACAGAAAAAATACTTCACCCCAAGAGTAATGTGTTGAACGAAGAACCAACTAAACTATGTGTACTTGTCTACCACATTGTATTTATGGAAAAGCATTTTTCATCGTATTCGAGAACCTTCCAAAATAAATCCATAAATAGGCTATTCTTAATTTAAAATATACAAGGTGCTCTATTTAAAATAAAGAAGGTAATTTCAAAATTTGACAGGTGAGATGATAGCTGCTATTTTTTAAGGACGTCATTTAAAAGTTTATAGAAGATTATGCTGCTTCTGTACATAAAACTTTTTTCCGGCTTCAATATAAGGAAGGTACGGGGGCGGGGGTAGAACTAAGTGAAAGCACCTATACTAGAAACGTTTTCGAACGTCGATTTTTTTATTCAGGGATGACACTGCGGCAATTTTGGAAATTTCGTAGGACATATCGTACATAGACATATCATATCGAGGAGTGAGCTTCACCGACAGAATCAAAATAGGGAAAGTCAACGTTATATTGAAGGTGTGGGCCATATGAATATCATATTTTATCATTGCCTTGAAATGACACACAATACAGCACCGTAAATAATTTTATTATCTTAAAATGTATTAGATTAGCCAGACAAACGGAGTCAGTCGTCTAGCTCCAGATGGCCGCCACGAGGAGACCGCCATCCAAGATGGTCGCCACTCAATGTGTGTATAGCTGCTGAGAATCACCCACTGTCAACCAGATAAACGAATATTTGAAACTCCATCTCATTGTCAATCTCTTGATCCAAGATCACTGCCCACATCTAGCTTGATGAGTCATGCATATTTGCACCGCCATCTCTAGAGTCAAGGCTATCGTTCGTCTTGTCAACATTTGCATAGCAGATCCTCGCTCAAGACCACACGGCCATAAACACTTATTGATAAGCTTTTTTTAAATGGTGTATGGATAAAAAAAAGATAAAGTTTGTGATGAGGTTCTGTGTAATACAACAATAAAATATTTATGCAATACAGATCGGTGAACTGCTGTGCAATATTAGGGGATTGTTTAAAAATAATTTCATAGATTTTTTAGAATATATTAATCGAATATGTTTAAAAGACAAACCTAAATAGAAATTTAAGTTACATCAGGTCAGAAAAGTCTACTTTATATTATTTAATAATTACAATAAAATGGTATAACCAGGTTATAAACAGCTTTTAAACAGGTCTGTTCTCAATAACAGCTTTTAAACGGGTCTGTTCCAAAATAAACAGCTTTCAAGCGGGTCTGTTCCCAAATAAACAGTTTTTAAACAACTCTGGAACAGGTCTCTTCCTACCAAATAAACAGCCATCAAATAAACAGATTTTTAAAACGGTGAATTCCCAAATAAACGGGTCTGATCCCAAATAAACAGCTTTGAAATGGGTCTGCTCCCAATAAACAACTTTCTAAACAGCTCTTAAAAGGGTCTGTTCCCAAATAAACAGCTTTTAAACAGGTTTGTTCCCAATAAACAGCCTTTAAACGGGTCTGTTCTCAGTAAAGTCTTTAAACAACTTTTAAACGGTTCTGTATAAACAGTCCTTGAACAGGTCTGTTCCCAAATAAACAGCTTTTAAACAGCTCTTGATGACAACGGGCCGTATCATGTGGCTCTAGAGATGGAGTTGAAAATATGTAACTGTCTGGTTGACGGCGGGTGATCCTCAGCAGTTCAGAGACTATACACACGTTGAGTGGCGACCATCTTGGAAGGCGGTCTCCTCGTGGTGGCCATTGTGAGCTAGACGACTGACTCTGTCTCTCTGGCTGGCTGAAGTGTATTTAACTAGTTAGGTGTGTGCTAAGAACACTTTTCTCTTTCTGAATTTCAGAAATGATATGGTGGGTAGGTTATAAAAAATCCAGAGAAAGGAGTGGCAGAATAATAAGTTTTGTAATGGTTTTCTAATTGAGATCAATCAATCAATCAAATGTTTACTTACCAGAGGGATGATAATTAAAACGTTCCTTTTAATTTTTTTGGTAAAAACTATTTTTTTCCCAATAAAACAAGATCTATAATTAAAACCAAGTTTAAGTTGACATTACATATAAACACTAGGCATTATCACAAGCAACTTAGAGATCCATGTTGGCCTGTTTCTGTTAAAATTAACTGTTAAGATTTAAACGATATTGGGTTAAAAAAATTGGAACACGTCTAAAATTGCAAATTTGTAAATGTAATCTGGGATTTTTTAAAATACGACTACTAGTTAGTTAAGATACAGTCCATTTTTATTTAGAAAAAACCTAACGTCAATGACCCACTAAACAAAATCAGATTTGAAAGTTGACAGAAATCGAAACGCCCTAGATTGCTGTTGTTGTCACATGTGAAATTTTTAGGTTAGGTTTTTCCTGACAGTAATTTTGGCAGAATGAGAATTTGTTTATATTTTGGCCATGGAAGGCTCGAGAAAATAAAATTATTTTAAAATACCTTATAATTGGGCCAACATTTTCTATCTATCCATATTATGTATGGATGTCTAAAATAGTATGCAAAAAAAAGTTTTATAAAATCTTTATAAAAATTTTATCATCACAAATGATAAAAGTAAAATTAAAGAAAACTAACTGGCCCAACTGTAACCAACGGTCTTTTTAGAGAGAAACAAAATTACCAGACGTCAGATCGAAAATTTTTGGTGCCAGTTGACGTCAATTAAATCTGTATAAACTTCGGGTTGAAATACTGTAAGATTTGGTTTAATATCATTTACCAAGTTATTTTTAACACAAGTTTTTATGGTTTGAGACTACGCTAGAAGAATGAGGTTTCTGCAAAAACAAATTATTAACGAATTTGTTCCAGTAGTCTCCACCCTGTATATATAAATCAAATCTCACGGAAAATAATTATGAAATGATTGGAGAACCAAAAAAGGGTTACCAACCCTACCAAAAACCAGCGCCTTTCAGTACTCTTTTTTTGTTTGTTTTTTTTTTTCAACGGAGTCGGTTTCAAAACCAAATTTATTTCTTTACCTGATGCCCAAACTTATGCCTTATCTGAGAAGATAATGGAACGGTTGGACTGTGAAAACTACCCAGAGCATTCTGTAAATTATGAGCCGTTTCTTCGTTCAAAGGTTTTTTCAATACATGAGCCACGATTTTCTGTAGCACAAAAAATGCCTTGTCGTCGAATTCCCAACTGAGAAGGAGTTTGATAGCTTTTTCTATTTTATCTGCAAAAATTTATTACGTTTAGCGTTTTTTCGATCATTTTCCAATAATTAAAAGTTATTTCACGGGGTTAACCTAACTCAAACTGACTCGCCGATAATAATAATAGTATCCCAAGCAGCAAAAATCTGACTTCCAACCAAATGCGTCTTAAAATGACGTCAATTTCGGGTAGAATTAAGGTTGTTATCAAGGACGTTTGTGCCCAACGTTGTTTTTGAGGTAAAAGCGACGTTCTTGGTTATCCGTTACAAAACCAAACGATATGCCGACGTCGGCCAAAGCGACGTACGATTTTACTGCAAAGCCGACGTCTTCAGTACGTGTGAAATTTAAACGTGCCGGATAACGACGTCGGCCTGTCGTTGAAATTTAAAACCTGTAGCTCGTTGGAACTGGCCTACGTCAATCGACGTCCCAAACGAACACGTCCATTTTCGGGCGTTGGATCTAACAACAAATATTTTTATTTCTCTGGTTCTAACTTAACTTTTTTGAAAATTTTAACCCAACAAGTTTTCTTTTTTTTCCTTGGAGTTTTTGGATCCAGGATCTGCTTATTGCTAGTTGCAAGTGCTTTTGAAAATGCCAAAACGTCCATTCAAACATCCGATTGGATATCTTTCTTTGCTGTAAGGAACCAGCATATCCCATTTTCCTCCCACAGGTGGTAAATGGGCCTTATCCCTTTTAATTTTTTTATATAAATAATTTTTAACTAATCAGTCATGTCGAGAAAACGAGGCACGACCACAAACAAGAATAAATAAAACCGCCAAAACTGTGAGGTTAGGGCGACACAGGGTGTGATTGACCTACTAAAAACGACTTCAGATTCTAATACGTAGATTAGGTTAACATTACATACTCCGTGCACGAAGTGAGAATCTAATACGTACGCAGGCCGATGGCAACATTAAATTGGTACATCATGCATGGCGGACGTATGGTTTTAATACGTCGTAATACGTTTGCAAACTGACGGGTTTCGTAACTTAAGTCATGCTTGACGACTTAACTTGAAGACCTGATCCGACTTGGTATAATGTTAGTTCAAATTAAGGAAAAAACAAAAAGTCGCCATTTTGAACAGGTTGGCGTCTGTCGGCCATTGTAAATTATTTTTTTTTTCTTTAGATTTAGTTTAAAATTAGACAGTGCCATGTAGTATAATTAATAAAATAAGGTTTTGGGGGAATGTTAGATCATTTATCACAAAAGTAACAACATTATTAAAAAAATATATTTTTAACCATTTTTTTTAAATATTTTATTTTCTTAGATCTTTCAGGGCGCCCGATTTTTTTCGAAGCATCTTAATAACATTTATCAATAAACGGCCTTTCGTTTACAAATTTTTATGTGTAAGGTGCTTTAAAAGTAAATAAAGGAATTATATATTATTCATGTATACCTATAGACATCAGGATCCGCCTTTAAAAAAAACGCATACATTTTTCTTTAACATTATATATTTTAGGTAGTCGAAACAAAACCAAACATAATTAACATTCTTGTTTAGTAACTAATTTTAGGTGAGGGAAATTAAACGTAAAATAACGTTGGCAATTGGTAAAGCTAGTCAGGATCAACGACGTCGAGGCGATCCGAATCTGTATTACCCATTTAGGTACGAATGATTATCGTCAGGCAGTCGCAACGACGTCGTGTTTATCAAGGACAACGTATGCGCAACGTAAGATAACGTCCAAATGCTGCTTGGGATATTATATCAAACAACAAAGATTGGAAAACGACTTTTTGCACACAAATCAGAAAAGTTGATGAACTGAGCCGAAGGCGAAGTCCGTTAGTCAAGTGTGCAAAGAAGTTTTTAAACGAATACCAATAAGACACAAAAAGAAAGCCTAATTTTTATCGTAAAAACGAATCACCATAAAAACTGCAATTTGTTAAACCAATTTTTTATCCGAACCTTATTTATTCAAACCCACAAAATAACAAATTCGAAATTTATAAGACCCGTTTTTAATCGAACCATTGTTCGTCAAACTCATTCAATATCAAACTCGTAATTTGTAAAACCTATTTTCAATCAAACCTGGAATTTGTCCAACCATTATTTTTCAGAATCGGAATTCGTAAGACCAGTTTTTTATCAAAAATGTTTGAAAGTGACATCTATACACAAACTTGTGAACGCTACCTGGGGTGGTCCAAATTCGAGGAGCCTATATAGCTTTGAGCTTTTGCAGCATAGTTAGCCCAAAACTAATATACATGTTACGGGCTCGATTTTCAAGAGAAGTCGAAAACTAAAAACCGCATTGCGATATGTCAAAGCGTTTCTGAGCTACAGGGTGATTCTCAAAAATGTGCGTTTCTAAAAACCCTCTACAACTTTTTTATTTGTAAAGATAGAGATTTTCATTAAAAACATTTTTTGAAGATTTTTTAAGGACAAATCTACCTGCTTCATCGATTTTGTCTTAAAACCTTTAGTTCACGAGATATAACACAAAGTTACATTTTTTAAATGGAATACCCCAATTTTTTTTAAAAAATTAGTTTTGTAATAAAATTTTCTGTTAAACGATGTGTCATACATATATCTTTATTAAGTAGTTAAACAGATATCTGTGTTTAAGTCTGACCTATGCAGTTTTAGGGTATCTATCTAGGTAGCTCTGATCAAATAAAAACAATTGCCATGATAAACTAGCCCAAGTGTCAAAAGTGGCGTCTTCGTCAAGATATAAAAACGTTTGAAAACTTTAAAAAGTACGACATGATAAAATGTTATATTGAAAGTAACGAAAGTCGACAGATGGCGTTAAATCTATATTTCCAGATATATCCGGAAAGAAGGCAACCTAGCTCAAAAATATTTTTGAAGTTAAAACGTCATCTACAAGAATACGGATCCTTTACAAAACCGCGGCCTAGGACGTATAGAAACCTAGCCAGAGATAGAGAGTTGGAAGAACTAACGGTTCGAGGAGAAATAGAAATTAACCCGAATACTTCCACCAGGGCTATGGAGAGAAACACTGGATTTTCACGCAGCAATGCCGTTCGGATGCTTAAAAAACACAAGTTTAGGCCCTATCGATCCCGACGGGTGCACCAATTACGGCAACGAGATTTTGCTCCAAGACGTGCATTTTGCAGGTGGTACCTAAATAAAAGCCAAGAAGACCACGATTTTGCCAGAAGTTATTTTGACGGATGAGGCAACGATTTCTAGTGATGGAATATTCACCAGATATAAGTGCTATTACTGGAAACAGCAAAATCCCCATATTATGGTGGAACAAGCGAATCAGGGAAGGTTCAATTTTAAGGTATGGGTAGGCATCTACAGAGGACAAATTATTGGGCCATATATTTTTGATGGAAATTTAAATGCCAAACAAACAAATTTTAGAAGAGCAGGTGATTCCGTTTATCGACAATTTGCCATTTCAGCAAAATAATGAGCTATACTTTCAACATGACGGTGCACCTCCTCGCAATGCACGAGACATTACTAATTTGCTAAATATTGTGTTTGCCGAAAACTGGATCGGAAATAAAGGTCCTATATATTGGCCCCCAGGTCTCCAGACCTGACCCCTTGCGACTTCTTTTTGGGGGGAGAGTCAAAGACCTTGTATTTCGAAATCGCCCAACTACTAGAAGGGAATTGGAAGAGGCACTTCGTACTGCATTCAGGCTACTTCGTGCGGTAGAATATCTTAATGCAGAAAATAGCGTCAAGAGAAGATGTAGGATATGTTTACAAGAAAACGGCCGTCAATTTGAGCATTTGTTTTAGAATTAAAGAAAATTGTTAGATGCAGATAAAAATTTTAAATAAAAAATTTTAATAATATAATAATAAATTTTAAATAAAAAATTTTAATAATTTTATTTTTATTTATTATTTTTGGGTTGGTAATTATAGTAAACTAGAAGTTGAAGTTCGAGGTTGCTGAGTCCCCTCGTATCGTAGCCAACTTGATTTTGTATGAAAAAAAAACAATAAAATTTTATTTAGACATTTAGGGCGCGCACAGCGCCTACTATGGTAAATATCAAAATATTCAAATATCTTTTAAACTATTTAAGAAAAATAGGTGTATGGCACATCGTTCGACAAGAAATTTTATTAGAAAACGGATTTTTTAGAAAAAATGGGGGTATCCCATTTAAAGAAATATAACTTTGTGTGATATCTCGGGAACTAAAGGCTTTAAGAGAAAATCGGTGAAACAGGTAGATTTGTCTTTAAAAAATCTTCAGAAAATGTTTTTAATGAAAATCTCTATCTTTACAAATAAAAAAGTTGTAGAAGGCCTTTAAAATCGCACATTTTTGAGAATCACCCTGTAGCTCAGAAACGCTTTAACATATCTCAATGAGGTTTTTAGTTTTCGACTTCTTTTGAAAATCGAGCCCGTAACATGTATATTAGTTTTGGGCTAACTATGCTGCAAAAGCCCAAAGCTATAGAGGCCCCTCGAATTTGGACCACCCTGTACAAGTATGAGGGCGTAGCAGCGACAAATGCATCGAATACCGCGCCACCGGCGTGTACGCCTCCCGTTCATGTATTATTGGAGAATGCGCAATTAATTTAGCAGAAATTTCTGATAAACAACGGGTCTTACGAATTGTTGTTTTGAAAAATAATGATTTGACAAATTCCGGGTTATATTAAAAATGGGTTTTACAAATTACGAGTTTGGTGAACAATGGTTCGATTAAAAACGGGTCTTATAAATTTCGAATTTGTTATTGCGTGGGTTTGAAGAAATAAGGTTCGGATAAAAAATTGGTTTAACGAATTGCAGTTTCGGTAGTGAATGACTTATGTTTGAACTTTCTTTTATTTAACGGGTTTCATTTTGCACATTCTGATAAACTGTGGGCGTCCCACAAAAATAATCAATTTTTTCGAGCTGCACTATGAATGTATGTTTATATGTGTCACCATAGAGATCAAACGACTGAAGCGATTTTGATAACAGTGGTATCGCTCGAAAGCTGAGAGTCCCGAGAATTTTATAGACTATATCTTATTTAAAAATACCAATATGGCGAATTTTAGGCGCAATATTACCATTTTTGATATGCTTTAAAGAGTCGAAAATCGGTTGTCACTGTCGCTGGCAAACCTCCTCGTTTTTGTTGTTTAAAAAATAAGAAAAAAGGGATTTTTTTTAAATCTTAATAAACCGTGATTTATCCAAGTATTGTAATTTCTAGTATTTCTATATTGTAATTATTAAATAATAATAAACTTACAGTAAGTATATGTAGGTACTAAGTACTTATCAAAGGTAGCCAAATTACCAAATTAAAATTGGATTTGACCGTTTGATGGTGGAATAAAAAAAACTTACTAAAGCAACTAGCTTAAGGTTCATATATTTTTAAATAAAAAGTATTAAATTGAAGAAGTAGTTCTTCAAATAAATAAAAAACTTAGGTCATTCTCCACATTCCCAACATATTTCGACACTATAGACCGTCATCTTCAGGGGTTTACAATATTATAAGTATTCTTGGATTCTTTTAGTAAACCCCTGAATATGACAGTCTATACTGTCGAAAAGTTTGATCAGCGAAAGTTCCCATTTGCACACACTTTTTAGCTAGCAATTGTATCTGTTTGAACTTATTTATTTAAACGTGCAAATAAATCGATTATTTATTTATTTAAACAGTGGAGTTTTTCTTTTATTTAAAAATAATTATATTTTTGATACAAACTAAATGTTGGTTGGAATATTATTTTTCTAGGAAGGGTTGAGGTTGCGTGCACCTAAATTTTATTAACCAGGATTAATGAAACAAGATTGTTTCTTTGGGTTAGTGCAAGTTTGCACTAATACAAAACAATCCTGATTAACATAATTTTTCTATTTTAATGTATATGAAAGTTTGGAGCAGGCGTGGCTTTTTAACTGAAAATCTGTCTAAAAATAATTTTATGGTACAGATGGTAAGATTATTGATTGAACAATGCTAATAAAGATTTTTTTGAAATATTATCTGCCAACTAATTTTTCATTAAATTTCCCGCTTGGAAAGAGATGATTAAAAACTGCTTTTCTTGGAAAATGGAAAATATACCTGAATATAAAAACTCATTCCAAAACAAAAATTTCCTTCTAAAAAACAGATGTTACAAGTCCATTTCTCCTCTCCCTCATCCTCGCCGATCAATACGAAATCACCTGTTTTAACATTTTCACGTGTTTTAACAATTTCACAAGTTTTGACAGGTTCTAACAAAATAAACTGATTTGGGGTATATTTTTGATATATTTGAAATTGTGCATGCTGCGCCAATGACTTTGACACTAAAAATTTCCAACCTATTTTGGGATTTGAAAGTGGCAGTGACAACCGATTTTCGACTCAAATATCAAATCTGAAAAATTACATATAGACTCTACATCCTCCATACCGACTGACACCCCCCCCCCCCGCGGGGGATAATTTCAGTAATATAGAATAAATTGTAAAATATAGGTTTTTATGTTTTTAGGGGTCAAAAGTCTTACCATGATAGAGATATCTTTGAGCCACAGCCTTAAAACCAAGAGACTTCTCCTTATGAGTTAAAACAGCCAAAGGGCCCTGTTCTAAGGCAATAACCAAGTCTTTGGGGCCCCAACTTAAAGAAACAACGCTAAACTGTGTGTTAAAATATCCTGAAATGTCTAGTAACGTGGTCGGAGTAAGGTCTTCGCTCAACAATTGGCTTTTTACGCAACTTAAAGCTGTGTCGTAATATTGCAAGAGACCTCGTTCATTGGCTATGGCTATAAATACCTAAAACAAAAAAATAGTTGGGTGATTTCGTCTTAAATACGCTAGTGCATGGGCTACGTGGGAAAAAGCGGCGTTTTGTGATAAAAGCAACAAACTTTGCACAGTTGTTCTTTAGACCAGAACAGTCAATTTGACCCGCAGCTCTTCTCCCAAAACTCGTACAGGCGCAGTGGGGAGGGGGGGGGGGTAAAAACTGGAGGGCTTTATATTTTCTTAAATTTTAGTTTGTTGCATTTAATCATCATTGATATCAATTTATAGGTTTTCGATGATGGCCAAACCGAAAATTACCAGCTCCATTCGTTTTAAGGTGCCCCTAAGGGGTTAAGGGGGTGTTAAAGCTGCTATTTGGGCATTTTAATAATAAAAGTGTAGGAATAAAATTTAAAAACTTGCGTAGAATTGTTAATAATTTTAATATTTTAACTTATATCGCTTAATTTTTATAAAAAATCTTCATCCTGTTGGCTAGGTGGAAAAGGAAGAGGTAAAAATTAAAGGAGCACATATTAAAAAAAAAATATTTTGCTGGATATTATCGACATGGGTATTGATTTACAGGTTTTCGAGGATGACCAAACCGAAAATAACCACCTTCATTCATTTTAAGGTCTCCTTAAGGGTTAGTGATGGTGGTAAAAGCTCCAATTTGGGCATTTTATTAAAAAAAAGTCCAAGATTTTAGTAAAAATTTGCATAGTATTGTTAATAATTTTAATACTTTAACTTATATCACTCAATTTTCTACCAAATATTTTCATCCTGTTGGGCAGGTGGAAAGGGAGGGGCGTTAAAACTAAAGAGGCATTTATTTAAAAAAATATATTTTGCTCGATATTATCGACATGGGTACATGCATCGTACGTACATCGTGCAAAGTCCCATGCAGCCCATGCACTACGCCCCTTTATTGCTCAAGCCAAAACCGCGCAGGTCAAAGGAGCGCTGATACAAAACCACGCGGATAAAAGAGCGCCTATTTTAAATAAAAATTCGTCTAGCGCACAATGGATCGAATTATAAGAAAATAGGGACATAGACCTATATCAAAATTATTAGAGCTTTTTATTGTAGGTACCGCGTAGATCAAAAAATATATAGGGTGCCTTAAAAATCTTAGCCCACAATAATATTTTCTTAAATCTAAAAAGCAAACGAATATAGTTCGACATCCACAATCATGAAGCGAAAGAATCATTTTTAAGAGGGCAAGCATACCATCCTTGACTCACGGGGCGGCATAGGGGTGGTCAGTTTTATTTTAAATTGAGATTTCTATCAAGTGGCAATTTTTGATAGGTTTTGAAGTCTAACAGTTTGACACAATTTTCAGTTTCCTCTGTGAATTATTTTCAGTTATAAATCTTTTGAATTTGTTAAATTTACATTTTTGCGGTTATTTTCGCGAGGTAAAGTCAAGTCAAGTTATAGGAAATTTTACAAAGACCCAAAACTTTTTTATTACTTAATTGATTTAAACAATTAATACTTCAAGATGTAAAGAAAGAATGAAGCTTCTGTGGCAACGACAGGAATGGATGGAGCTTCTGTGACAACGATTTTGATTTTGTTCAATATCGCACACCATTTTTTTAAAGGGAAAAATTAACCATATTTAAAACTTCCGCTCACCATTCAGGTTAGGAGTTATAGCAAATTCAAAAAGTGACGAACCTTGTGGCCACTCTTATAGCACATTTACCTTAAAAAGAGTATATTTGAGAAAGTGGCATCTTGGGGCAGGATTTTTTTTGCAGTATATTGCACTCAGTTTGGTTCTTTCCATTGCAATCAATAGACCAAGAAACTTTTTATCTTCAATACATTTGACATTAATTTTAAAAAAACTAGTACCTCACATCTAGTGTAACATTTAAAAAAAAATTAATGACCTAATACTGTAGCCCAAGAATGCCTTCAACTACTTGCTATATGTAAGAATGGAATATTTGTTTCATACATTTTAAAATAGCAATTAAATGTAAGACATTTTAGTTACCTATTTGAAGCCTTCCTTAGTTTGCTTCAAATCATGCTCGCGTGCTCGAATAGTAAATAACCAACAGACATATACTAAGAGGTTTCAAGAGCACCAATAACCCAAATATATGACAAAAAGTTTAAATTTGGCTCTTTTCAATGCCCCTACATTAGCACCGACCCATTGTGTGGCGTAGGGAAGTGCCCAAGCAGCATTGGCACGTTATTTTACGTTATGCAGACGTAGCGAATAAGTGACCCGAGGTCAGCAAGTAACGTCGTTTCGACTTCCTGTCGACTCTTATTTATGCCTAAATGGGGAATACAGATTCACGTCGCTCGTCTCCTCGAAGACAGTACGACGCGACGTCAGTAAATTAGGGATGAGCTTTCGCCAATTGCCAACGTTGTTTAACGTTGCCACTGCCCAGGGATAAACGTAAATTGTATGCGTCGCCTCGAAGTCAGTACAATGCGGCGTCAGTAAATGAACCCTATTAGGGATGAGCTTTCGCCAATTGCTAACGTTGCCACTGCCCAGGGATGAAAGTAAATTGTATGCGTCGCCTCGAAGTCAGTACGATGCGGCGTAGTAAATGAACCCTATTAGGGATGAGCTTTCGCCAATTGCCAACGTTGTTTAACGTTGCCACTGCCCAGGGATAAACGTAAATTGTATGTGACGCCTCGAAGTCAGTACAATGCGGCGTCAGTAAATGAACCCTATTAGGGATGAGCTTTCGCCAATTGCCAACGTTGTTTAACGTTGCCACTGTCCAGGGATGAACGTAAAATCTATTTATACATTTTGGAGAACAATGTAACCTGTTTGCAAATAATTAATTAACAGATAATAAGAAACACCGAAAGCCAGTTTATTGATAAATGTGATTAAGAGTCTTCCAAAAAAAAGCGATCGCCTCGAGTACTCTTTAACATAAAGTAAAAAAAAAAATAATAAATTACCTTCTTTGTATTTTTTTTTGTGGTGGTGTGGTGTAAAACTTTGACTAAATGTCACTAAAACTAAGTTCTTACATTCAAGCGACGCGCGACGTAGGAAAATCCTACGTTTGAATTCCCGATGGGCAGCAAACGGCTTCGATAACCTTATTTTTGTTAACGTTTGACAAATAAACGAAAGTGTTTTTCTAATCTTTTTTCGAGTTTTCAGAAAAATAGTTCACGAAAGTGCTGCGCTCCTCAGATTACCACCCCCTAGTACATCGTTACTAAGCGTAAAGTTACTTCACCAGGTTGGCACAAAGGACTCCTCGGGAATAGATGAGATACCATATTCATTAATAAAAACGATAGCCGCGGACATTGCTGCTCCATTAACAGATTTAATAAATGAATCTTTTCTTGAGGGGGTTTTTCCATCTGCCATGAAACGAGCACGTGTTGTGCCATTATTTAAAAAGGGGGATGCGGATGACATAAAAATTATAGACCTGTTGCGCTGCTCCCTGTGTTCTCAAAAATTTTTGAGAAAGCTTTCTATATCAGATTAACAGATTTTCTTTTATCCCAGAATATTGTAACAAGCAGTTTGGTTTTATGAAAAATAGAACAACTCAGGATGCATTAGTGGTTTTATGCAGAAATATTTTACAAAATCTTGATAGCAACAATAAAGTTGCAGGTTTATTCTTTGACCAACGACGAGCATTTGACATAATTGATCACAACCTTCTATCTTTCAAGCTAGACAGGTACGGAATCCGTGGCAATAATCAGAAATGGGTTGATAGCTACCTCGACGGAAGAGAACAAGTGGTCACCGTGCAAGATGAGGGCAAGATCTGTATATCCAGGAGTCTGCCTATTAAAAGCAGCGTTCCCCAGGGCAGTATACTAGGGCCAACTCTTTGTTATTTTTATCAATAACATTGTAGAGTCAGAAAATAACTATTCATCACTTTTTGCAGATGACGTTGGATGTATCTTGACCAAAAAATTACTGCAAGAACTAAGTGAGTGCTGCAATCAAACTGTTGGTGATGTGTCTGAATTCTATCGGGATAATACTCTTATTTTAAATGAAGAACAAACAGAACTTATTGTTGTTTCAACTAGAACTGAAAACCAAAGCTTGCTTGTAAGAACAAATGGAGAAAGCATAGAGCAGGGTAATGTGTGTAGATTCTTGGGTGTTTGGCTGGACTCTAAACTATCCTTTGAATATCATATAGAAAAGGTTGTAAAAAACTTATCACGGCAGTGCTATGTGGTGTGGCAGCTTAGAAATAAGGTTTCACTTCACATTTTACTGATGTACTATTATGCATATGTTCAGTCATGTTTGAATTATGGAATTATGGTTTGGGGAAACTCTATTTATATTGGGGACGTTCTAAAAATGCAGAAACGCATAGTCCGCACAATAAGATTTAAAAAACCATTCATGCAGACCTCTTTTCAAAGAATTAAAGATACTAACTGTGATTGATATGTATATTTTAAATTGTGTCACCTTTATAAAAAATAACCCTAACAAGTTCAACCAGGGGCGGAGTTCTACAGTCTACGGGAAAACTACAATATCACCCTACCTAGACATCATTTAGCTATGGCTGCAAAAGGTCCTTATATAATGGCCATTAAATTATTTAACAAATTGCCTGTAGAACTCAAACAAATACAAAGTCTTTTAAAAATAAAACGAAAATGCTACTTCAAAACCATTCCTTTTCTTCAGTATCTGAGTTTATGTCGTGCGATCTCTTAAAAAACTTAACTTAATTATAAACTAGGTTTATAAATGACCAGTAAAGGCTGACCTTACACTGCATGTTTATTTTCAATCGTTTTTTTTTTATCTTCGATCGTTTTTTAAATGTTGTCTTTAAATTTTATACATTGTTCTTTTCCTTAACTTAGTGCTTTATATTTTACTTAAGTATAATACCTAGGTACTTGTAATTATTGACAATATTTCTCATACTTATGTATAACTTGGTCCAAACGGAAAATAAAATTGAATTGAATTGAACTGAATTGAAGCCTAAAAATGGAAAACTTTTTTAAAATTCTGTATACAGCGTGTTTCACAACTTATGTATAAAAACGAAAGACATGATTCCTAATACTGGTCGGTGTTTGAAATGACGATTCATTTCGCATAAATTTGTTTAAAAGTTTTCCCAAAAAAATAACCAAAAATGTGCTAAAACATTTTCTTCGCCTTCGACTGTACATTGAAGCTTATAAACAAAGTACCTAACAAAAAACATCAAATCATCAAACAAGCACGTGCGTTGCCCGCCCTGCTTTTATGTCCGTATGGTACCAACAGAGAGTAAACAAAATATGCAATATTAGTTTTGAATATCACGTCGCGTTGTGATGCGGAGTATTAGTTTTTTTAGTGATTTTGTTTTGTATTTTGTTGTAAAAAAATGGCATACAATTATCCATTTCTTGGAAAATTAAATGGATATGGATATTGTTTTAATTTATAACGAAGCATAACAATCCGCCGCAGAAGCTTACCGAATTTCATCCTGTATCCCCTTACACTAATAGAGGTATGTCATTATTTGATCTTTTTATTTAGTTATGAGAATATTCAGTGATTAGGGGTTTTTGTGTTTTGTAAAGCCATGTCTTGGAAAAATTAAGAGGCTTTTTAAAACGGCGTAGATAATTGTTTTTTTTATACATTTTTGTATCACTTGCAGGACACTTAATACGCTCTAAAAATTTCTGACATAATTTGTAAAACACTCTGTATAAAAAACTAAAGAAAATAGAGGCCATGCCCCACAATTGGGAAAAAGATGGGATCTGCTGGTTTCACAAACTAAAAAAAAGATATAAAAATGCACCAGTGCAATCTATCATCCCTGCCAGATAAACAAAACTGGCCAATACAGTCGTATTATAAAACTAACAGGATAGCTACCTGGACACACGCTAGCACCACAGCTAGTAATCTCTGCAATGATGTCCCCTCAACATCTGAAGAGATAAATTTTTGCGTTTTTTCTATAGAAAGTGGACAAATATTTAAATTTACGTTTTTTAGGCCTAATAAAATTTCAACCAAAAAAATTACGTTAAAGGGTAAAGTTAGGACCTTGATGTCAAAGAAGGTTAGAAAACTTAACGATAATTAGGCAATGGAACAAAACGTAACCTTAGGGCATATTCCATCGAACATCACTAAACGTTTAAACCTTAAGTTCCTGAGACGAAGGACCAGTCTGACTGAGGTGCGAGTCCTCATCAGATATAGAAAGTGAAAGATTTGGCTTGGATCATTCTTATTAAGTGGACGTACCTCGAACATTTGATTTAACCCAAAACATTAAGAACCTGTCCCCTGGTCGCCTACAACCCAAATTTGCTTAAAATAAGTACAATAAAGGGAGGAATGATCCAATAAGTATTTCAGGCTGACGTGTCGCTGGAAACATCGCACACTCCCGTAGAGGTTTAGGTTTAGTGAGTAGAAGAGTAGATTAGATCCCCATGATAGTGGCGGCTCGTCAGGGGACGCGGGTGAAGAGCCGCTTCACCTACAATTTCCATATTTTCAATAGTAGTTATTATATTATCACATATATAGGTAGCATTATCCAAAATTAATAGTATACTAATACAAGAACAATAACTTAAAACGTAAAACAAAATTATGATTGTTTTCCACAAACCAAAACTACACTTTTTTGCACTCGACGCGCGTTTCGCTAACAACGTTAGCATCATCAGGAGACGATAAACAATGAACTAAATTAATGTACGCTCTATCTTATATACAATCTTTTAGTGGGCGGAGATAAGATTAATAAATTGTGATTGATCACGATCTTTAATCCTACCTCCCCTCAACCAAAGAATAAAGTGTACTAAACGGGATAGGTCCTCTATCTTTATTTAAACTATTTCTGGATTTAATGATTTCCATACTTTCATATGCATTCAAAAGTCTTTTGTTTGGTACACTTTTTAGAAGTTTTAGGTTATCTAATGTGAATCTATGATTGTTTTCAAAAGCATGCTCGGCCACACTTGACTTTTCTGTTCTTCCGTATTTTAAGTGTGCTAAGTGTTCTTTAAAACGTGTTTGAATAGAGCGTCTCGTTTGGCCAACATATTTTTTATCACAATCCATGCAACTAATTTCGTAAATTCCACTTTTTTCTAGAACTGTAGTTTTATCCTTGGGACTTCCTAGTAAGCTTCTTATTGTGTTACCGGATTGATATACTAATTTAAGACCGGTGTTATTAAATACTTTCTGTAATCCTTTCGTATAATTAGGATTATACGGAATTGATACAAATTTTGAGTCGCAGGTATCTTTTTGTCTGAAAAAGGTAGAATTTCGAAAGGTCTTTTGAAAAGAATGTCTATTTATCAGCTTATTTATTAAGCCTTCGTCGTAACCGTTTTCGCCAGCTATATTCCTAATCCTATTCTTTTCTGCTTCAAATCTTTCTTTGTTTAAGGGGAAATTTACTAATCTATATGTTAAAAAGTGCAAACTTGCAAGTTTATGTTGTAAGCAATGAAAAGAGTCATTTGGAATATACCTGTTGGTGGCCGTGCCTTTTCTGTATAGGTCAAAGTCCAATTTATTTTTATTTCTTATAACTAAAGTGTCTAGAAATGGCAGTGTACCGTTGTTCTCTATTTCATAAGTAAATTTAATAGTGGGAAATTTGTTATTTATTTTTTCCATAAAATTTTCAACACTAGTTACTTTAGTGTTGAATACTGCAAACACATCGTCTACATACCTGAACCATACTCTGGGGAAATACTCAAATTCTTTACTTATATCTGATTCAAATTTGCTCATAAATAGGTTTGCGATAAAAGGTGATAAACTATTACCCATTGTGGTTCCTTCTAATTGCTGGTAGTAGTTATTTTTATATTGAAAGTAATTTTGATTCATGCAGAGTTTTGTTAAAGATAGGTATTCTAAAGTCTGTTTGTCTTCTAGATTGTTTTTTCTTAGTAGTTCCTCCAGGTATTGTAAGGTATTGGGGATCGGCACACTAGGGAACAACGAACTAACATCAAACGAGATTAAAATTTCACCTTCTTGGAGTGAAATATCTTTAACTTTGTTGATAAATTCAAGGGAATTCCCTTGAATTTATCAACAAAGTTAAAGATATTTCACTCCAAGAAGGTGAAATTTTAATCTCGTTTGATGTTAGTTCGTTGTTCCCTAGTGTGCCGATCCCCAATACCTTACAATACCTGGAGGAACTACTAAGAAAAAACAATCTAGAAGACAAACAGACTTTAGAATACCTATCTTTAACAAAACTCTGCATGAATCAAAATTACTTTCAATATAAAAATAACTACTACCAGCAATTAGAAGGAACCACAATGGGTAATAGTTTATCACCTTTTATCGCAAACCTATTTATGAGCAAATTTGAATCAGATATAAGTAAAGAATTTGAGTATTTCCCCAGAGTATGGTTCAGGTATGTAGACGATGTGTTTGCAGTATTCAACACTAAAGTAACTAGTGTTGAAAATTTTATGGAAAAAATAAATAACAAATTTCCCACTATTAAATTTACTTATGAAATAGAGAACAACGGTACACTGCCATTTCTAGACACTTTAGTTATAAGAAATAAAAATAAATTGGACTTTGACCTATACAGAAAAGGCACGGCCACCAACAGGTATATTCCAAATGACTCTTTTCATTGCTTACAACATAAACTTGCAAGTTTGCACTTTTTAACATATAGATTAGTAAATTTCCCCTTAAACAAAGAAAGATTTGAAGCAGAAAAGAATAGGATTAGGAATATAGCTGGCGAAAACGGTTACGACGAAGGCTTAATAAATAAGCTGATAAATAGACATTCTTTTCAAAAGACCTTTCGAAATTCTACCTTTTTCAGACAAAAAGATACCTGCGACTCAAAATTTGTATCAATTCCGTATAATCCTAATTATACGAAAGGATTACAGAAAGTATTTAATAACACCGGTCTTAAATTAGTATATCAATCCGGTAACACAATAAGAAGCTTACTAGGAAGTCCCAAGGATAAAACTACAGTTCTAGAAAAAAGTGGAATTTACGAAATTAGTTGCATGGATTGTGATAAAAAATATGTTGGCCAAACGAGACGCTCTATTCAAACACGTTTTAAAGAACACTTAGCACACTTAAAATACGGAAGAACAGAAAAGTCAAGTGTGGCCGAGCATGCTTTTGAAAACAATCATAGATTCACATTAGATAACCTAAAACTTCTAAAAAGTGTACCAAACAAAAGACTTTTGAATGCATATGAAAGTATGGAAATCATTAAATCCAGAAATAGTTTAAATAAAGATAGAGGACCTATCCCGTTTAGTACACTTTATTCTTTGGTTGAGGGGAGGTAGGATTAAAGATCGTGATCAATCACAATTTATTAATCTTATCTCCGCCCACTAAAAGATTGTATATAAGATAGAGCGTACATTAATTTAGTTCATTGTTTATCGTCTCCTGATGATGCTAACGTTGTTAGCGAAACGCGCGTCGAGTGCAAAAAAGTGTAGTTTTGGTTTGTGGAAAACAATCATAATTTTGTTTTAGTGCAACCAAAGGTTCCAAATTCCCAACATAGTTAACTTAAAACGTAGCTAAACACATAAATAACAGCGGCGCATTTGGCGACCGTCGTTCACTCAACAGGTCGAGTCGGGAATCGCCAACATTGTAATCAATTTAATCGCGCTGCCATATACAGAGTTGTTGAGGATGGTTACTATGGCGTGAAAATGTTACTGCAGGAAGTTTTTTGATTTAGTATGCTACAGTCGGTCGGTGTACTGTGGTCTGTATGCATTGAGTTTTTGGTGGTGGTGGTGCGCTGATGAAGTATTATAAAGTGTGTCCAGATGGAAAAACGATGACAAAAAATTCTTGTGCGCTTCACTTCCTATCAAGGCCACGATCCGCCACTGCCCCATGAGGGGTTGCCCCTCCACACATGGACCCATATGAGGATTAGCATTGATGTGCCAGGATGTCTCATCCGCCCTCCTACAAGCCTGGCAGATGGAGTAATTTCCGTTATGACCGGTCAGTATCCCTATCATCAGGATCCAACATCTTTTCGTGTCCTTCGCAGGAATCCTGTTTCTCCCTCTCAGAAGATTGTTAGTCTATTTGTTGAGTTGACTCTGCACCTGCCTCCCTGTTATGCCTAGAAGTGGTTCCGAGCACACGTACTGGGTATGCGTCTTAATATGAGGTCAATTTCGGGTAGAATTAAGGTTGTGATCAAGGACGTTTGTGGCCAACGTTGTTTTTGAGGTAAAAGCTACGTTCTTAGTTATCCGTTACAAAACCCAACGATATGCCGACGTCGGCAAAAGCGACGTACGTTTTTACTGCAAAGCCGACGTCTTCAGTGGGTAGGAAATTTAAATCTGCCGGATACCGACGTCCGCTTGCGTTGAAATTTAAAACGTGTAGCTCGTTGGAGTTGGAACTGCATGATCTACGTCATCCGACGTTCATTTTCGTGCGGTTGATTTAAATTAAAACAACTATTTTTATTTCTCTGGTTCTAATCTAAGTTTTTCGAAAATTTTAACTGACGTTTTTTAAGTTTTTATTTTTTTTCTTGGAGTTTTTGCATCCAGGATCTGCTTACTGCTAGTTGCGGGTACTCTTGAAAATGGCAAAATGACCATTAAAACAGAAAAAAATAAACTTTTGCAGATGACAACCTCCGAGAAATTCGAGATACAAACAGATTCTTTGCTTTACGGAACCAGCATATCCCATGTTCCTCTCACACGTGTGGAATGGGAACCATCTCTTTTAATTTTTTTCGAGATAACGAGGCACGACCACAAACAAAAATAAATAAAACCGCCAAAACTGTGACGTTAGGGCGACATTTGACATTGACCCACTAAAAACGACTTCAGATTCTAATACATAGATTAGGCCGATGGCAAAATTCACAATTGGTACATCATGGCGGACAGTACGTTTGCGAACCGACGGGTTTCGTAACTTTAGTCATACTTGATGATTTAACATGGATACTCGGTCCGACTTGGTATAATGTTAGTTCAGATTAAGTAGGACACTAAAATTCGCCATTCTGAACAGGTTGGTGTCTGTCTGTCATTGTAAATTAATTTTGTGCTTTTCAGATTTAGTCTTAAATTAGAGAGTGCCATGTAGAATAATTAATAAAATAAGGTTTTAGGGCAACGTTAGATCATTTTTACAACAAAAAAAAATATTTCGACCCAAAGTTTTTTAAATACTTTATTTTCTTAAATCTTTGAAATTTTCAGGGCGCCTGATTTTTTCGAAGTACCTTAATCATATTTATCAATAAACGGCCTTTCGTTTACAAATTTTTGTGTGTAAGGTGCTTTAAAAGTAAATAAAAGAATTACGTATTATTCTTGTACACCTATAGACATCAGGATCCGCCTTTAAAAAGACCCATCCATTTTTATTCAACCTGTTAAAATATGTATTTATTGGGTATAATTTAAGTAGATCTTCAAGAATTTATTTTTCAAAAACGTTTATATTTTAGCTAGTCGAAATAAAACCAAACGTAACGTTCTTGTTTAGTTACTAATTTTGGGTGAGGGAAATTAAACGTAAAGTAAAGCTAGTCAGGATCAATGACGTCGAGGCGACCCGAATCTTTATTACCCATTTAGGTACACTTGCGGACACATAAAAGTAGTGCAGAATGACAAGTTACTTCATTTTACATTTGACAATTTCTAAAGAAATTTCCCCTGAAATATGTCAAATTGACATATGTAACATAACCATCTTTTATGTACAACTGGGCGTAAAAGTGCACTAGCACTACAAACGCCCGCATTTTCAAGCGTAAAGTACTTTAACGCTATAGAGCGCCTTTTATGCTCGCGGTATATCATAATAGTATAACGTATAAATTATTATTTTTTAAATATTAAAATGAAAACATGCTCATCGTGCAAAAACAACCTTAACGCCCTCAGCGCGTAACGTCCCTCCTCTAATGCCTTAGACCAGTGGTTCCCAAACTTTTTCAGTTTGCGGCGCACTTACAGGTTTAGTATTTTGTCAGGGCGCCCCTACTCTCAATATGCATGTATAGTTGTGTCCAACAAAGTGTTGCACATGTATAATGGATAAAATATGTGCTTTGCAACTTGCCTACTGTATAGTAGCAAAGCGCAAGCGTTGTACAACACTTTATTTAACACCATTGTAAATATATTGGCACGAGTTACAAAACACATGAATGAAAACAACTCCAATCTAACGCTCATATAGGTTTATTATTAAACTAACACACAAGAATACATTATTATTGAAGGAAAAAAAATCAGTGTGATGGGTGAGCTTGGTGATCTGCACACAGTTTTTCAAAGCGGGGAATAGGGCTTGACACTGCCACTCTCATTTCTTGCTCCACGTTGATCTTTGAACGATATTTGCTCTATATCACAGCTACAGCTGAAAATCCAGCTTCGCATAAATAGGATGTTGCAAAGGGGATTAGAATCCTCAAAGTTTTTAAACTTAGAGCCGGATATTCATTTTTGACGGATACCCAAAACTCCACAAAATCAGAAGAAGCGAATTTTGATTTTAGGCTGTTGTCGCAAGAGAGTTCAATAAGACTCTTCTTCTAGTGAAGTGAATTCTGGTGGAGATTGTGCATGGAAAGGATCTTGAATCCATGCAAATTTTTCGACATTTTCTTCTGTAAAGTATTTTGCAAACCATTCCGAGAGTTTCGAAAGGTGTTCGGTGAAAAGGGACTGCAAGTCTTGAAAGAAAAAGAGCTCATTAGAGGCTGAGAATTTATGCAATTCTGGAAAACAATCTTGACCGCCATCTTCATTAATTTTTCTTATCCACAACGGCAGTTTTTTCCTAAATGCTGCAATTTTCTCTGATAGTTTCAAGATATGCATGTTATTGCCTTGGAGAGACAGATTTAAGGCATTCTGTTTGTCAAATATATCGCACAAATATGCCAGTTTTACCAAAAGTATCTTAAAGTATGACCTTCCTCTTCCTCTTCCAGGAAAATGTGGATTTCTTGATGTAGCTCGAATGTACGGGATAAGACGTTTCCATGTGAAAGCAATCGTGCACTGGAGTAATATAGCAGCGCAGTGTGTTCAGCTCCCATGTCCATACAAAGAATTTTTAATAGTCTGGTTTTTAGCGGCCTAGTTTTTATGTAGTTACCTACGTCTATGATACGTTCCATAACCAAATTAAATTCACTTCCCAACGACTTCGATGCAAGTGCTTCCCTATGAATGATGCAATGGGTCCACATGGCATACGGTGCTTTACTGCGAATAAGTAAGTACAAACTCCAATACAGTTCTCCCAATCTAACTTATTTTCTGTTATAAACTTGTCAAGAATTTGAAACAAATCTTGAGTCTTTCCGCTTTCATCGATACTTTTGCAGAAAAGAAGGTCTTGAACAACTTTATTACTGTCAGTAGCCTCATCAAGTTGCAGACCAAATTCCTTGCCTTTCATTTTTTCTATCAATTAATCATTAAGATCCTCAGCTATATGATGGATTCTTCGACTAATAGTGTTGTTAGATAAAGGTACCTTTGAAATTAGTTTTCCCGCCGATTCTACTATCATAATGTTAACCATGTCGACAGCAGCCGGTAAAATACGTTCTTCTGCGATGGTGTGTTTCTTGCACTTCGCCACCCTGTGCGATGTGCTTTTTACTCCTTGGTCACTTGTCGATGCATGATCAATTTGTCTCGATTTATCAATTTCCTTATTTAATAAAAATCTTTCCATCTTGTGACTAACTTTTTACGAAAAAACGAAGCAACCGATCCGATATTGGAACGTTTATGTGTCCTGAGTTCGTAAATCACAACACTTTGTATCACTACTAAAACTCTCTATTACTACTTCTATTTATCATAGCAGTTCAACCGCTTACAATTCCTCTTACGGTAAACTAACCTAGCAAAGCGAACTACGGCGACTTAAATACTGTCAAAGAGCGCTCGCGAAAATTCTCGTCGAGCGACGCGCAGGTCGAATACGGGCTTCTGGAAATTCTAGAAACTTGCTCAGCTCTCTCGGGCTCGAGGCTCTCAAATTCTACCTTATCAGGAGCGCCTGGCGGCGCCCCTGGATTGTTCTCGCGGCTCCCCGGGGCGCCGCGGCACACCCTTTGGGAACCACTGCCTTAGACTGTTATTTACACACTGCGGGCGTTAAAGCTGTACTTTTTGACCTAGGTGCATAAATAACTATTACCACTTTTTTGTGTCGTCAAATGTAGGGGAGGTAAATCCGAGCTGTTCGGTAATTCCGCTTCGATGAATGAGGTTCGTGCGTTAAAACAAAAGCCGACAACATTTATGCTTCTTCATCGTGTAATTTCGCTTTAAACTTGGGACCTTGGTGCTTTACGTTGCAAACTTCAGAGTAAATACGACCGGTTTCTTTCGCTAGCCGCCCAAGAATACGGTCAACCAACCAATTGATAGTTTCTGGCTAGCGCAGGTTCATAACCTATAATATTTGTTTAACACTTTTTTTTTGTTTTTGAAAAAGTGCTTTAAATTTTATTTCATATATATAAATAATTATCTGTGGCTTCAACATGCAGTGTTGTGCTCCTCCAAATAACTCGAAGACGCGTCCGAAAAAAGTAATTTTCAACATTCCGAAGCACTTATACACTTGTAGTGTATTGAGACCCCAACCAGCATTTTTTTCTCTGTAAGAGCCGAAAGAATACAAAGACACTACTAGGCCGGTTATAAGTGCAAAATGGGCACCACCATATAGAGCAAATTACTTCTATTGATAAACCCATAAGAACTATATAAAAGATCTGCGTAACTCTTATGTGGTATTTATAGAATAGTTTCAACACCTATCCTAGGTGATTCGTCTGGAAACAATTATACAGTATCTTACTTCTATTTACTCCTAAAGTAAGAGAAGAAATGTTTTTTTTAATGTGGTTTGAATAAATATTTAAATAACAAAATGGGCTTTTAACTATGACTGATTTTTCTTCCACAGTAGGTATTAATGGCGACACCAAAACAATAAATAAATATTACGCGAAAACTTTACCTATTTTGAAATACGTACACCACAATTTTATTAACGAACACCACTTTACTGCTAATATCCCTATCATTTATTTAAGAAAATTTTCACGCGCCATTGAAATATCTTTATTTGGAGCTTACAATACTGTCTGACTAAAAATAAAAGTGTCAAAATATATACGGAAGACGTTTTTTTTTTAAGCAAATTATGCAATATTTGTGCATGGTTTATCGTTTCTATGTATTTTTATGAATTATACTATGTTATTGAGGATTTTGTTGCTTTTGGGATAGATTATTAAATTCATAGAAATACGGAACATTTCTAAGATGGACGTCTTGTTGTAAATATTTATAACATATAACAAGTATACAGTAACCATACAGTATGAAAGTTTGAGACAATGATGTGTTTGAAATTAACTCTGTGTTTCGGACTTCCATTGTCTATATTTTATTTATACACGACGTTTCGATCAGTACAATCTCTGATCGTCTTCAGGTGCAAACTACACCTGAAGACGATCAGAGATTGTACTGATCGAAACGTCGTGTATAAATAAAATATAGACAATGGAAGTCCGAAACACAGAGTTAATTTCAACCATACAGTAATTTTTAGTTGTAGGGATTCCCGTCCGCCTTGGTTTTCTATTATACGCATCTTTTCCAATTTGAGTGGTCTATGTTCAGGTCCTTTCTTTGAGGGTGATTTATAAACTTAAACTTTCTGTTTACTGTTTGTTGTTTAAGGTTATGTGAGACTGAGAAATGACGTTTAATTTCAATTGGGCAGTTGGAATTATGAGGATAACACAAAAGCAAGGAAAAATGAACCACTTAAGTGCATTTTTGTTTTATTAGAGAGTTCGGATATGATATTTATCACCTTTTTGCTCTTGTAATGTATCTTCATAAAGCAAAATTATTAATTATAGAGCCTTTTTAATTTAAAATTGTTGTATTATTGGGTCTGAAAGACTCTTATACACTACTTCAAGAGCCTAAAGTACTTTGCAGCCATTCTGCTCTATAGTAAAACCGTATAAATTTTCTTACAGAAAGAAGCAGAGCTTTTATAGGACACCTTTAATTTTTGCTGGAAGAACATTCTTACAGTAAGCAAAATTACAGGTAAAACCTTATAGAACCCTTTTGATTTAAAATTGTTATACTATTGGGCCTGAAACACTCTTATACAATACTTTACCTAAAGTACTTTGCGGCAATTCTGCTCTATAGTAACACCGTATAAATGTTTTTACAGAAAGAAGCAGAACTTTCATAGGATATTCCTGTAAACTGTTGCTGTGAAAACATTCGTACAACAATATAATCATCGCTAAATTGCTTTTGACACCTAGATGAGTTTTTCGAAACCGTAACAGAGTAAACTGGTAATCTGGTGACATTTATAAGGCACTTACATGCCAGAACTGCCCTGTAGCACATAAAAATTGTTAGTTGGGACCAGTTGATTTTAACTTTGAGAATTATATTAATTAGATCTGCTTTAATAAACCCGGCTTTCCAACTGCAACCAAAAAGAAAGAAATATTTTTTTTTAATTTTAAACACGCTCTAAGAAAACGGAATCTTTTTATTTACCTACCTATTTTAGCAGTTGATCCAGCACTTAACTTGTTTTACCGAATACACATCAAACTCTAGTTTTTCAATAGGTATCGAAAAGGTAAGTAATCCCAAAAATTTTAAAAAATTTTCAATCAATCACAACAATGGGTGAGTTCGCGATGACGCTCAGTAGAGGCACACAGAGATTTTCTGATCATCTCGAAAGCTATAGATTCTTATTTATTTTTTTGAAAACTTGGAACTGCAGAAGCATTGAAGTGGAAATAGATGTTACCAAACTTGTTTTGCATTTTGCTATGGATATGTTTTTCAGCAGCAGTAAGGAGGACGAAGAAACTGAGCCTGTTCGACGTTGGTACATATTCGTCCCTTTTTCCCTTAGTAAAAGAGGAAAAGACAGAGATGCATCACCGTCGAACAGTTAACCGTCGAGTTTATAAATCCGGGGTTAGAAACTTTAGAAAACAGCAAGTCTTATTATATTTCACAAGCCCAGTCTATCGATTTTATTCGCAGTTTTAACAGATCCGATCACTCACTTCGCAAAAACTAAAAAATTAACAAACATTTTAGTTGCTTAAAAAAATATATATTTTTTTTAAGGTTAACGTATTTTTTCCTTTCTTCTTCATCCACGCGCCCGGGTCACATAGGGCACGCTCCGAGCGCGAGCTCTTTGTTATCTCGAACAGAAAAGTGGTCCTCGGGGCGCACGGGGTGTCATCGCTAACTCACCCAATAAGACCGCGTGAACGTCAAAGTAAAAAACTTCAAAAATAATTTAGCGGCTAACCGAAAATAAGCTCATCGGCGCGCTAACTTCAGAGTATGATGACCCAATTAGCAGAGAGGTTTAACTTTAAACGCGTTTTTCTCTGGTTATAGTTACTTTAAAAAAAAAAGAAAAGATAGGGGACGAATATTTTTTTACGTAGTTTCCAAATATGCGGTAATTGAAAAATGTACAAGAACCCCAATATATATTCTCTTCTATTCTCAGCATAGCCCTCAACTTGCAGATTGCTTTATTCTCTTGTTAGCTATAAATGCCACCAAAATTTTCTCAAAACCCCACGTTGATACAAGCGCCCTTATGAAAAATTATGTTTTTAACAAAAAGCTTGAAACAAAAAGGAAGGCAATCGATCCAGTGCGTTCGTTAACTGCAATAAATCTAGATAACATCTGTGATCACATGATCAAAACACCGAAGCTGCAATAAATCTAGATAACATCTGTGATCACATGATCAAAACACCGAAGCTCTAAAAACACAGAAAAAGAAAATGGATAATGGTATTTTCTCGTCTTGTCTTGTCGTTGATGGCTGTCTCTTTTGAAACAATTTATAAGTTTTCATCGGTAAGATTCCAAGATAGTCTGACTCTAGGTCACTTGGAACCTTTATTTACTTTTTTTGGACCGATCTCTGTACACCCTCAAGGAAGGCAATTTTTCTTTTTTTTCAAGAAATAATTTTACCTAAACCTCTTACCAGCGAGGTTAGAGTTCCACCAACTACGGCTTTACTGGTCCAACCTTTTAACGTCCCTTCCAAATATATATTTATTATATATTGATATTGATACACGAAGGGCTTGCCTTCTAATTAACGCGGCATGTCCCACTTATACTAGTGTTTTCAATTTTTGTATTTATAAATTAAATCGAAGTTTATTTTATAAAATTTATTCTGGTACTGAACCCGGATCATCTCGCTGAAAGTATCCACCACGGCACCAGTGTGAAATATACACAAATTATAAAGAACCTACCCCTTGTGGATGCCACGCTGCCATCGTCGGAATAAAAGCACACTTTACAGTCCTGGTAGAACCTCTATTTCTATCTAACAAGGCCAAACTTCCATCTATACAACCAATGAGCAATCGACTTTCGTCTGCGCTTAAAGAGGAACAGCTGACTTGAGTCTGCAATGGTACCGACGTGACGGAGACCCGCTTTAAAACGTTACCTATCAGTTCTAAATTGTTGACTTCCACTGAAACGGCCCCTAAAAAAACAATAAAAATTAATTTAAATTGCTAATTAAAACAGTTTTTTAGCAGCTCGTGGAGTTTATATTAACTATAGCCACAACCCCCTTAAATTACAAGCCTGATCCTTCTGTGAATTGCGACACTGTGGAAAGCAGACACTTTTCGTCATTGTTTTGTCAGCCGTTTGTTTATTAACAAACAGATTGTCAAATCACTTTCAAAATATTGTCACTAAAATGCTGCTCTTGGCAGAGGTGATCATTATGTTTCCTGCAACTCCGTCTTATGATGTAAAAATTTTAAACCATCAATGTAGATTCTAAAAAAAATACAGGAAAAAGAAGGAAGCTTGCTACTTTATCCTTTTAATTTTATTTCATATGATACTCTTAGAAAAATGTCGTTTTTTAAAGAACAACAACAAGCGCTAAATAGAGACTCAATCTATGGGTAAGATACATGGACGACATATTTATCATCTAGAAAAAGGACACCAATATACTAGAACAATCATGTCAACAGCATAAGAAACTGCATCACATTAATTCTGGCAAAAGAAGAAAATTGTCAGCTCCCTTTTCTCGACATTCTAGTCACCAAAAATAATTCAACCATAACCACTCCTGTATATCGCAAACCAACTCATACTGGACAATATCTAAACTTCAAATCAAACCACTCCACATCATAAGATCGAGCCACCTACATCTGCAATACGAGCACAACAATAAGAAGTCAATTAATAAAAACTAAACTAGTACTTATTATGTTGAGAATTTGGAACCTTTGGTTGCACTAAAACAAAGTTATGATTGTTTTCCACAAACCAAAACTACACTTTATTGCATTCTACGCGCGTTTCGCTAACAACGTTAGCATCATCAGGAGACGATAAACAATGAACTAAATTAATCTACGCTCTATATTATATACAATCCTTTAGTGGGCGGAGATAAGACTAATAATTTGTGATTGATCCCCATTTTTAATCCTATCTCCCCTCAACCAAAGAATAAAGTGTACTAAACGGGATGGGTCCTCTATCTTTATTTAAACTATTTCTGGATTTAATGATTTCCATACTTTCATATGCATTCAAAAGTCTTTTGTTTGGTACACTTTTTAGAAGTTTTAGGTTATCTAATGAGAATCGATGATTGTTGTCAAAAGTATGCTCGGCCACACTTAACTTTTCTGTTCTTCCGTATTTTAAGTGTGCTAAGTGTTCTTTAAAACGTGTTTGAATAGAGCGTCTTGTTTGGCTAACATATTTTTTGTCACAATCCATGCAACTAATTTCGTAAATTCCACTTTTTTCTAGAACTGTAGTTTTATCCCTGGGATTTCCTAGTAAACTTCTTATTGTGTTACCGGATTGATACACTAATTTTAGACCCGTATTATTAAATACTGTTTGTATTCCTTTTGTATAATTAGGATTATAAGGAATTGATACAAATTTTGAGTCGCAGGTATCTTTTTGTCTGAAAAAAGTGGAATTCCAAAAGGTCTTTTGAAAAGAATGTCTATTTATCAGATTATTTATTAAGTCTTCGTCGTAACCTTTTTCGCCAGCTTTATTCCTAATCCTATTCTTTTCTGCTTCAAATCTTTCTTTGTTTAAGGGGAAATTTACTAATCTATATGTTAAAAAGTGCAAACTTGCAAGCTTATGTTGTAAGCAATGAAAAGAGTCATTTGGAATATACCTGTTGGTGGCCGTTCCTTTTCTGTATAGGTCAAAGTCCAATTTATTTTTATTTTTTATAACTAAAGTGTCTAGAAATGGCAGTGTACCGTTGTTCTCTGTTTCATAAGTAAATTTAATTGTCAGAAATTTGTTATTTATTTTTTCCATAAAATTTTCAAAACTAGTTACTTTAGTGTTGAATACTACAAACACATCGTCTACATACCTGAACCATACTCTGGGGAAATACTCAAATTCTTTACTTATATCTGATTCAACTTTTCTCATAAAGAGGTTTGCGATGAAAGGTGATAAACTATTACCCATTGTGGTTCCTTCTAATTGCTGGTAGTAGTTATTTTTATATTGAAAGTAATTTTGATTCATGCAGATTTTTGTTAAAGATAGGTATTCTAAAGTCTGTTTGTCTTCTAGATTGTTTTTTCTTAGTAGTTCCTCCAGGTATTGTAAGGTATTGGGGATCGGCACACTAGTTTAGGTATGTAGACGATGTGTTTGCAGTATTCAACACTAAAGTAACTAGTGTTGAAAATTTTATGGAGAAAATAAATAACAAATTTCTCACAAGTAAATTTACTTATGAAACAGAGAACAACGGTACACTGCCATTTCTAGACACTTTAGTTATAAGAAATAAAAATAAATTAGACTTTGACCTATACAGAAAAGGAACGGCCACCAACAGGTATATTCCAAATGACTCTTTTCATTGCTTACAACATAAGCTTCCAAGTTTGCACTTTTTAACATATAGATTAGTCAATTTCCCCTTAAACAAAGAAAGATTTGAAGCAGAAAAGAATAGGATTAGGAATATAGCTGGCGAAAACGGTTACGACGAAGGCTTAATAAATAAGCTGATAAATAGGCATTCTTTTCAAAAGACCTTTCGGAAATCCACTTTTTTTCAGAAAAAAAGATACCTGCGACTCAAAATTTGTATCAACTCTTTATAATCCTAATTATACGAAAGGATTACAAAAAGTATTTAATAACACCGGTCTTAAATTAGTATATCAATCCGGTAACACAATAAGAAGCTTACTAGGAAATCCCAAGGATAAAACTACGGTTCTAAAAAAAGTGGAATTTATGAAATTAGTTGCATGGATTGTGACAAAAAATATGTTGGCCAAACGAGACGCTCTATTCAAACACGTTTTAAAGAACACTTAGCACACTTAAAATACGGAAGAACAGAAAAGTCAAGTGTGGCCGAGCATGCTTTTGAAAGCAATCATAGATTCACATTAGATAACCTAAAACTTCTAAAAAGTGTACCAAACAAAAGACTTTTGAATGCGTATGAAAGTATGGAAATCATTAAATCCAGAAATAGTTTAAATAAAGATAGAGGACCCATCCCGTTTAGTACACTTTATTCTTTGGTTGAGGGGAGATAGGATTAAAAATGGTGATCAATCACAAATTATTCATCATCATCATAGGCAATCACTCGATACCGAGTATCATTTTCCTCTATTCTGTATCGTCGCTATCCATTGTGGGTTTTTTGATGGCTATGTAAGCCAATTCTCGAGCCGCACACCCTTCCACAGTCCTGGCACACCCAGTCTCCGGCAGCAGCCGGGTGTTGTTGGTCATCCATTCTTCCATTTTGTCGCTCCTTTCTACGTTCTCTCTTTTCCGTTTCTAGTCTACGTCGTTGCTCTTCAAAATTTTGTGCTCCCTCATGGACTGTTCGGCGCCATGTAGCCCTATCGTTTGCCCTGGTCTCGAAGTTGTTTATGTCGATGTGACCCTTCATCATATTGCCTTTGAGAACGTCCTTGTACCTTTTTTGTTGACCACCTTGATTTCTCTTTCCCTCCTTCAGTTGTCCATAAAATATCTGCTTTGGGAGACGTGTTTCAGGCATGCGGATAATGTGACCAGTCCAACGAAGCTGGTGCTTGAAGATAAGGGCTTCTATACTAGTTGTTCTGGCTTCTTCTAAAACACTTATGTTTGTTCGTCGGTCTTGCCATTTGATTCTCAGTATTCGTCTTAAACAACTTTGGTGATATTTTTCTAGTCGTTTGATATGCCTTCTGTAGGTGGTCCACATTTCGCATCTGTATGTTAGAGTTGGTATTATAACTGTGTTGTAGACACGAAGCTTGGTCTCCGCATTGATGTCGTGATTGTTGAAGACTCTCTCCGAAATCCGTACGAACGCTGCGCTAGCACATTTTAGGCGATGCTGTGTTTCTGCATCAATAGTTGCGTTTGATGATAGGTGGCTCCCAAGGTATAGGTAATGTTCCACGTTCTGCAGAGGATGACCATTTATGGAAATGTTTGGAGCTTGGGGATTCGTACCTGGTTCTGGTTGGTGAAGAATTTGCGTTTTGGCAAGATTGACCTCTAGGCCAATGCTTTTGTAGGCTTGGTTAAATGCGTTGATTACAAATTGTTGTTGTTGAAATTATTAGTCTTACCTCCACTAAAGGATTGTATATAAGATAGAGCGTAGATTAATTTAGTTCATTGTTTATCGTCTCCTGATGATGCTAACGTTGTTAGCGAAACGCGCGTAGAGTGCAAAAAAGTGTAGTTTTGGTTTGTGGAAAACAATCATAACTTTGTTTTAGTACTTATTTCAACTCCATAGTTGTCCTCAACCACAATTTCACGATGTATAAGCACCTGAAGGTTCTTTCGGCGGTGGCTGCACTGATTGGAAGAGTTATAAAAATTCATCGCACAACTGCAAGGTGGAGAGCGCATCTTTCGGTAGCTCTGTTTACCTTCCCAGTGAATGTTCCATAAATTGAGTTCTTCATCTAATCACACCAAATTAGAAGATTTCCGATTTTTGTATGCATCGGCAAGTTTTAATATTCTTTCCAGATGATTTGGCGGGTTTTTAAGGATCACAGAAGAAAGAAGTAATAATAGTCGAGGGGCATAGAGTCGAAATTCGACCTCCGTGGGACTTTTGATGATGATTTTACGAAACCTGTTTTAATCGGTTACTAATAGACCATTTAACATCATCCTGCCTGTGAACAGCCTCAAAAGTGCTGCAGTTAAAAAGTGAGGTTAGGGCGATAAAATATTTTTTTAAATCTTAACGGTTTGACCTACGATGATGAAATTTGGTACACATATTGGCCTTGGTAGAGGGCAAAATGTGTTATTAGATTTTTCCTGTATCTCCTGAACGACTTATCCTGCACACTTGAAACTGTGGTTTTGTAGTACATACTATTACCAATCAGCCTGATAACACAAAAAAATTTTTTAGACGCCATTTTTTTGACAATTTCAAAAAAAAAATCTATTTACGCAAACTTAAGGGCATCGAAAATTTATACAGCTTCAAAAATGTATGTACAAATTTTAATACTTGCGAAAATTAATACACTGATGCATGTATTTTGACATTAGACAGAGAATTACCCATCTGTAGCTATTGAAAATACCCGAATACATTAACGACGTTTGCACGTGGAACTGAATAAGTTTTCAATACGATTCACTTTTTTTGCGTATTGTAGGTAGCTTTTATTTTTTTTTTTTTGAATTTAGAAAACTGGAAAACAACCAAAAGTTTGCTTCTCCTCCAAGGAATAAACTGTCATATCAAGTCTGGTCATTCGTTTTCGATACGATCCGCGCTTTCATGACTGCTAAATTCCGATATTATCCCAGAAAAAAGCGTATTGAACTGATGCAGGGCCAACGAAAAAAAAACTTGGATTCGCTTTTCGATTCGCGTTTGCACGATAGTTTTGAAAGCGAATCGTATTGAAAAAAGCATTCAGTTCTACATGAAAACGTAGTAATTGAGAAAGTTTCTGAATTGGGAGCGCCTTTTCTATGCACGGTGGGTGGGGTCAAAGTAACCACGTGACTTCCAAAAGTGAGGTTAAGGTGACAAAATATTTTTTTAAATCCTAACGATATATTTGGCTTCTGGTCAAATTGTATTATAAAATTAGAAAGATAACATTTAGTGCCCTGGGAGCCGGTGGGGGGCAAAATGTCCGAAATCCGACATTTCAGTCCTTGGAAAACTACATCTGCAAACTTTATTCGCCAAAAACAAACTAAGCAGATGTAGGAGAGTTAAGATGGCAAATGTTCTCAAAACAAAATTTTCCTTGGGAAAAACTACCCCCTACTAAGAGTGCTTTAAGGCCCGTCATACAACGGGCTCATTATCAGGCCATCATATGGAAAAGTTACTAAAATAACTTCCCAATTAACATTTAAAGTTGTCATGACGTAACCGGTACCACATCGAATTTACGGCTATAAGGACTCTTAGAGGAACGGGTACTTGGTATTGTCCCATCGTGATAGTGAATACTTTTAAATAGTTCCATAACGAAATACGATCGACTAAGAAGTCGTTTTTTGGGGGGGAATTATTACGTAAGGTCAATTTTTAGGTGTTACTAAAGAGTATTTCAAACTTAAGTCCCAAATTATTTTTTTGACAACCACACTACTACTGTAGAGAAGTAGCAAAGCGTGTACTCATGTAGCGGTTACTACATTAATGTTAGTTGGGTTGCTATTACTTCTTTAAAATCTTAAGTTTAACACCGCCGGTTCCTTAAAAATTGTAATGGTTTATATCCTAGGAAAATTTAAAGATCTATAAGTAACCGATTTATATAAATTTTCGGTGCCCTTAATTTAAGTTTGCGTAAAGATTTTTTTTTCGAAATTGTCAAAAAAATTGCGTCTGTTCAGGGTCCCCCGCTCACAGGCTAATTTTTTTTGTGATATCAGGCTGATTGGTAATAGTATGTACTATAAAACCACATAGTTTCAAGTGTGCAAGATAGGTCGTTCAGGAGATACAGGGAAAAATCTAAAACCACATTTCGCCCTCTACCGGCCCCTAGATGCACTAAAGGTTATTTTTAAAATTTTATAATACAATCTGGCCAGAAGGCCAATATGAGTACCAAATTTTATTATCGTAGGTCAAACCGTTAAGATTAAATTAAATTGTCGTCCTAACCTCACTTTTTCACTGCAGCACTTTTGAGGATGTTCACAGGCAGGGTGATGTTAAGTGGCCTATTACAAACCGGTTAAAACAGGTTTTGTAAAATCATCATCAAAAAGCCCACGGAAGTTCATATGCCCTCAAACAATAAGCAAAACTCATAACATTCCAACGATTCCTCTAAAAATCTTGTTTCAATGTCCATGATGACATTGTCAATCATTGGGATGTACACAGATCTTCTGTAACAATCCTTTACGTTTTCTGCTTTATGATTGTATGGGCATACTTGTCGCTGCCGTAATCTTGGAACTATAAGTTTAATCTTCTCTCTGTTTTGACCACTTTTTTTATATTTTTTTCTAATTGATTTTCGACTGATTTTTTCTGTTTATAATGTTAAATAGTAATTTTTTTATTATTGATTTACCTTATCTAGTATGACAAAATAGTTTTACACAAACCGCTGTGTTAAATTTTTAGAATAGTTTAGAGTAAGCACAGCTTTGTCAATGTACTTTTATAGTATACAGACAATAAAGCCACCTTTGATTTAATTTGATTTGAAGACAAGAGAAAATTTTTATACAGTTACGTAAACGATGAGACATGGATTTTTTTCTTCATATCTGTATAAATCCTTGGGAGGGGGGCACTTACCACTAGTACTAGTACACTATAATAATATAATACTAAAAAATGGAAACAAATAGTTCGTCAGAATTTTCAAAATCAGAATGAATTGTTAAACGCAAGAACATTTTTTGTAAGAACAATTTACCATAAGAAGCATAGTTCGGCAAACTCATTTTCCATCAAAATTAATCAATTCTTCATCAGACAATTGTTTAATGGAATCGTAATCTATCAGAATGACACGATCATCACTCTCGAGGTGATATGAATCAGTTAAACTCCGTCCTACGTCTGATAAAAAAAAGGTCTAAGTATCTGGGTTAAGTTGGATCAGGTTGGTTAGATTTGACTTTTTCTTTGTATAAGAAACTGCTCCGTATCTGAGTAATTCTTTGTAAACAGGACGAAAATAGTGTCTACAGGCTAATCTTTTAAAGGGAGGCAACATTGCCAGTTATTATTAAACTATGATACGAAAGTTGTTTAAAAATATAATTCGACTTTGTTTATTTTTCAACGGATAGGTGTCAAAATGTCCGAAATCACTTAATTATAAAGTGAGGTAATGAGAATGAGGGAATGAAAAAAAAAACATTTATTTCTTCAAAAATTTTATTGCCTAATACAATTTTTCAGAACTGGTTTTCTCTCTGGAGCAAAGATGCAAAAACTAACTAACTATTTGTTGTTAATTAGTGAGAAAATGAGAAAAAAATAACCACTTACCTAATTTCCACATTAAAATTCACTTTTTTAAATGTAAAAATGTATGTACAAATTTTAATACTTGCGAAAATTAATACACTGATGCGTATATTTTGACATTAGACAGAGAATTACCCATCTGTAGCTATTGAAAATATCCGAATACATTTACGACGTTTGCACGTGGAACTGAATAAGTTTTCAATACGATTCACTTTTTTGCGTATTGTAGGTAGCGTTTATTTTTTTTTTGAGTTTAGAAAACTGGAAAACAACCAAAAGTTTGCTTCTCCTCCAAGGAATAAACTGTCATATCAAGTCTGGTCATTCGTTTCCGATACGATCCGCGCTTTCATGACAGCTAAATTCCGATATTATCCCAGAAAAAAGCGTATTGAACTGATGCAGGGCCAAGGAAAAAAAACTTGGATTCGCTTTTCGATTCGCGTTTGGACGATAGTTTTGAAAGCGAATCGTATTGAAAAAGCATTCAGTTCTACATGAAAACGTAGTAATTGAGAAGGTTTTTGAATTGGGAGCACCTTTTCTATGCACTGTGGATGGGGTCAAAGTAACCACGTGACTTCGTACTGACCCATATGACCTCCATTCTGTTAAAAAAATGGTCTGACGAAGAATTGATTCTACGAAATGCGATTTTAATGAAAAATGGGTTTGCCGAATTAAATTTATTAAAGTGAGTTCTTCACCTTAGCTAAAGCTGAAATGTTAATAAATAATACTTTTTAACCCATGACCTAATAAATTTTAGTTTTAAGTATTTGAATTTGTTGATATTTATTGTTACTTTTTTACTTATATCTTGTTTATTTTTTTTAAATTAAGTTAAGCATGGCTTTGTCAATGTATAATTAAAACGTAATCAGGCAATAAACCTACTTTGATATTGAGATTGAGAATTCTGAGAGAACATAGGTTAGGGACTCTTTTTAATAGCCAATTCTAAACGCATTGTTTAAAAACGAAAACACTACCTATTCCAATCATAACGGACTTCATTATTTTAACTCAATTCACGATTATTGGGATACGCTAAAAACTGAACTAACTTATAACTCAATTCATTTAACGTTTTGACAATTATTGGTTAATGTCGCCTTTTTAAAACACACGTTAAAATATCAATATTAGCAACATCAATATTATATTTTACCGTTTTGAGTAACCTTCTGCTCCACCAAAATTAAAGTCTTATTGGAAATTTTACTAATAATCACCAACAGTGGTTCTCCATCAGTCTTTTTATATGCCAGCAACTCTGGATCCCTAAAATAAAATAAAAATACGAAAACTAATGATATTTCATGAAGCACAGAAAGTTCTCAATACATCTTTAAGTGAATAAAATAATTTTTAAAAGTCGTTGTGTGCCTGGACGCGCTAAAGACTCGAATAATCACACGAATTTTGAACTTCTTAAGAGGTCGAATTTAAAACTCGTTATTCTCGGCTAACAGTTACTTTTTTATCAAAACGAAAAAACAAAGGTCGAATATTTTTAGCGGTTTTTAAATAAACTGTTATCGAAAAATTTGCAAGAGGCCATCCTATTAACTAAAAAACACGTTCTAATACTAAAGTCTAGTCTTTCTCGGTCTGTAGTTTCTTGACGTAACTATCAACAAAAGATAGTAATATATATTATAGCATGATATTTATCCCCAACTCCCTAACTCAACCCACTACCAATGTAAAAGCTGCTTCTTTTTGACCCTTTTAAGGGTTCCGACTTATAACAGGCTGGTCACTTCACTGGAAAAAAAGAAAGTTTTGTGACACTTTTTGAGAAATTTTATAACAATTTTATGACTTTTTTAAAATAATATTTACTTGCTTTAATTTTCAAAGTGAAACTTTTTGTTTATGAAACACAATTACAAAAATGAAAAAAAAATCACAAACTGGTTAATATGATCTCTACCTCGATGGTCTACCAATTCATAGGCACGAAAGCCAGCACAATTTTAAAATGTTAAAATAACTTTTTTTATAGGTTTAATCACGGTCACAGCTTTTTTTAAAAGAGGTCTTTATTCTGAATTTGTTGCAAAATTATGTCTTAAATGCGTTGCAGGTGAAAACTTGGAGAAAATCCTACTAAAATAGAGTTTTTACACGTTTCTTGAAACTGTTAATAAAAACTGCTTAAAACTGTAGAAAAGAATGACGTTATAGCGTCGCAGGTAACTTTTTAAAATTTAGGCTAAAAATTTTAATTTTGGATAACCCCTTGGCAGTCTCTGATTAATGCTCATTAGGTGTAATTTTTCCAACATGTAACTAATAGGTGTTTTTTTTACACATTAATACTGATCCCATTCCCCAATTTAGAAATTTTTGGATCGATTTAGGCCAAAAGATGCTAAAACGAAAATTATTTAACTGGATTTTAAGTTAAGCCGGTGTAGAACCCGGTTAGAAATGCCTCACCCACTTGAGCTGTCGAGATTACGTTTCGTACATTTTTGATTTTGGTGTTTTTAGTTTCGTTCGTTTTATTTTCAGGCGTACATAATAATTACAAAACGATTCAACCCTGTCGGTTGCACTGATGAGACAAAAATAGACGGAAGAAAAAAAAATATTTTACCTCGACCCAATCCAATATAAATGCAAATTCGCCCTCTGGTGGTCTTTAGCAAGGGGACTCCACGGTTGAGGATGTTCCGCCCCCGATTTACCCCACACCGCCAGCCAATCTCCATGGTAGTTTAAATGTCGACGAGGGCCCCCTTCTAGGACCCAGCCCTCCTTCCATGGTCCACCAAAACCTAGGACGTGACCGTCATTGCAGATGCATATTACTTGGGATTCGAAAATTACCCCTAAAATAAAAAAATTGCATCATTTGGATGTAATGCCATGATTAGCAGTCGCAAGGAATTTGTTTTTCGAAAAAAATTAGGAATTAATTCACAATGTCCATCGTGAAGTTTATTTAACTATGAGATACTATAACGGCTCCGCCCTTGCGTTTTCCGAAAAAAAATCCGTAGCGATAATAGCTCTCCCAATCAAGTTAGCCTTGAAAAAATGCAGATCCAAGCTAGCCTAGCCTAGAGGCCCTCTCAATACCGCCTCCACAGAAGGCCAAGAATCGCCACTTGGGCAAATAGCGGAAATTTAAAATTTTTGCTTTAAGGTGAGAAGTGAAAAATATAATTTTTAACATTAAACTTTAATTTTTTTAAATTTGCTTAACTTATTATAGGGTTTATCAGCTCTTTTTAAGCTAGACGAATTTTTAGAGATAACATTGATGATTTTTGGCGCTATTGATAGGGATCAGAAAATCTACTTAGAAAGGTGAGGGAAACCTTGTTTTATGTGTCTTTTAAAAATCCTTCTTATGATTTGTCACATTGCCTTTATTTTATAAAAAATATAACAAACATATATATGTATTTTTAATCCTTGGAAAAATTCCAAAAGCACAATTACAATCACAAAAAAGTTAATAAAAATTAAATGTATAACGTAGCTTTTTCTTTTTAATCATGAACACATCAATAATAATCCTTTACCCTCAAATTTCGAACTATGTAGGCACCCATAGTATAGCAAACCATCCACATTAAAAAAAAATGAAAAATAATGTTTAAGATATGTAAAAAAAATGTTTATTTCTTTTGTGTGGATTTTTAAAGACCTTTGCAACAAGCTATTACTTGCCTCTCTAGTTTGAGTAGTTTTTTAAGAAAATACCTGGGACAATACCATTTTTGTAAGTACCTGCAAAAACAAATAAATAAAACCGGGTACCTAGTGCAAAAAATTTAAAATTTTGGGTTTTTATTATAACTTTATATGAAACGTACAATATCATCCTGTAAAATTTCAGTTTTTTAATTACCCAAAAAAAAATCAGAAGCCAGAAGAGGTCCATCAGGGTCGTAGACGGATAGCATGGCTTAAAAATCTTAGACAATGGTATGGGGTTAGTACTACGACACTTTTCCGAAAAGCAGTGGACAGGGTGCAGATCGCACTGATGATAGCCAACGTTCGAAGAGAGCATTGCACTTGAAGAAGAAGAAAAAAAATCCTTTTTAAAAATAGCTTCAAAATATTTTTAACAGTTAGATACTAACCAATTTTTTTTACTGCAGTACATAGATTATATAGATTATTGCCTACTATGGTTTACAATTGACTTTATATTTTCTCGATGTACCATCTCTCTACAGATACACTACCCTCTAAAAAGTACACAACAGTTGTTAAAAAAATACCAAAAATATTGCTCGCTTTTACACCATTAATTTTAGTACATTAGTACACAAAAAAAAACTTAAGAATAAAAAACATGTAACTCAAAAATAACTTACTGGCCTTTAAACGAGGCTTTAATAAAGGAACTTCCAACAGATCGCCAGTTATTTGGTTAAACGTTCAACTTTATCAGTTTTAAAATGCACTTCACACACCTAACAAAAAACACTTTCAGTACCCTAATTTCAGTGTATTTTTTCACCTGTATCTTACGCATGTACGCTTGCTAGGAACAAAGGTTTCTCGTTTTATGGCATTCTTCCATTTCTTTGCAAGTTCTTCATTTCTTGGAATTTGAAAAACAGAAACACTTGATGGACCTTGGCCCTTGTAATGTAATAAAAACTCGTTAAAAAAGTCTCTCGAAGACGCGATTTCGCGATGTAAACCAATAGACTAATGTCAAACAGAAACATAAGACGGCGCCATATTGTTTTTTATTTCGGGTTGATCCCACGCCTTGAATGTAGGTCGTATTGGCCCTCTATACATTTGACAGTTATTGTTTTACCAGAGGTGGTTAAGTCATATTGCCCTCTCTTTCCAGTTTTTTTCATATTTGCATGTAAAAGCTATTTTATAAAATGGACCGTTGTTATGTTGTCTCTTTTTATAATTTCCCCAGACAGTTTTTAAAAGATTTTTTTTTGGTTAGTAAAGTTTTGACAAAAAAACAAACAAAAACAAACAGTGAATATACACGCAGAGATATTAAAAATGTAAATAATAGGTAAAATATAAAGACTCCTATTGATCTATATTTTTGTTACTCTTTTTCTTACAATAAAACACAGGAAACATAATGTGTTATTTATTAACAAAGTACATGCTAAATGCGTATGTTTGTACCTACTGCTTTATTAATTTTTCAGCTTGGTAAACGCTTTTTTTCTTTCCACTTTTCTTGAGTTTCTTTCTCCGTTGGACAACGAAACAATACAAATTAATGGCTAAAATAGTGCTTTTTGCTTTTTAACAAGCGTTGGTTTAAATAGCGAGCGCAGTGAGTTATTTAAAAACGCGAGTAAAAAAAAGCACAGTTTAGCCGCGAGTTGTAAACACTATTTTTATTAATACCTTTATCAAAAAATCTAAGAAAATCATGAAAATGCGTTTTAAAATCTTCTCGCAACACACCATCTTTACACTATAAATCAAGGCGGCTGGTAAATGAAATAACAATCGTTTCCATAGCGATGTGCCTTTCTACGCGGTGACGTTCAGTGCTGCGCCATTTTAATATTTGACAGTTTGATATTTTGCCGATTTTTTTAAATGATTTTTTCGTAAATACTTGGTGAAAACTGGCGGAAATGGCTTAAATTAGGCAAGAATAATTAGATTTCTTCAATATTACTACTTTCTGCTATTTCTCTTTAATTTTGGGAAAAAAAACGGACAGAAATCTTTTTTGCACCCGTGTTCAAAAAAGTTTTTTTGCATCGTTAGCCAAAAAAGCCATGGTTTAGTTTTCTGCAGACAGTTACTAAAATCAGGTTTTTGATAAAGGTATAAAAAAAATTATTTATTGTCAGGTGTTACCAACTGTAATTGCCAACACACAATTTGTTTTTAAACATTTCCCGAGCAACTGTCAAATCCAGTTGCTCACTTCTGGTAAAACAATAACTGTCAAAAATCGTATACAGGGCCTCTAGCCTAGCCCAGATCCAAACCCGATTTTTGACATTATTTTTTTTGTTTTTTAAAGTAATTATTGTTACACATTTTTCGATCTTTGGGCCATTATACTATCTCATAGTTATATCGTGGAGTTACTCTCTAGTTCTACCATTAACTGGTTTCAGAGTCAATTTTTTATGTTTAGCAGCCTATTTTGTTTTTAAAAATTTTTTTACGAAAAAATATTCTACTATATAATGCCCTGAACATACTGTTAGATTTAGTAAGTAATCAAATAAATAGATAGATAATTTTTATTTATAACTTTTTCTCTGGTTTTTATTTAAATAAAAAACTTATTCCGAAAGTAGTGTGTTTTTTCGGTTTTTAATTTTACTCACATTTCAAAAAAAATTTTCTTACGAAAATTTTTACGGGGATGCGTTGCAATGCCGTGTATATTAACTTTATAACTATATGACAAAAACCTACGGTGTTTTGTTGAATCTAAAAAAAAAACAATAAACCATACTTACCATCACATATAATATTAACTTGTAATTTGGCGGACAGTTGTTTTTCAAAAATAACACCGCTCAAATCGCCGGTTTTACAGTTGATAAGCAGTTGTACAACCAATCCCGTGGACAACAGAATCTTCAGCTTGTTCTCCTCCCAACTGTAACACACAATTTTGTTGTGTACAAGATATTCTTCGAGTTCTTTAAGACGATCTCTCAATTTCTCTGGTCGTTTGTTATGAAGGACATACAAAACTCCAATTTTTTCACAATGTTCTCTCTTGGCTTGATCGTAGATAGAGTCTTTCAGGTCTTTTTTAAAATAATATCTAAAAATTAAAGGTACAAATTAAAACCAAAGTAACCTTTTTTATACCATGACCACTAATTTTTATAGGCTTCAATTTCTCTTAAAAAAAGAGCTACAGCTCAACAAGTTTAACTTGGCCTGCGACGAAAGAAGTGCAAGGGGTACAAACACGCCTTTTTTGAGCGCTGCCAGTAGCGTGCCATAGAAAGAAAGACAGAGCGAAGGTACATGTGGCGGTTTGTTTACACAGTGCGATTTTTTGAAAAATAAATAAAAAATATAGTATTTTTTTTTACTTTTCTGCTTACTCTAAAGTGCATAAAATAGTATATAAACCTCAGGAGTAAAGTGATGCTTAATCCCTCGACAAATTATAGCCCTCCCTTCGGTCGGGCTATAAACTTTTTGCCTCGGGATTAAATGTACCACTTTACTCCCTGGGTTTATAATGTACTATTAATTGTATTATTACCAAGTGTCAAATTATAAAAATAAATAATATACGAGCACATTTTTAGAGTAAAAATGACAAGGTATTAAAAATAAATAAAATCAACTCGATTCGTCCTCACTACTATCACTGCTTTCATCAGAAACTTTACTTTCGGTTTCTGACCCACCAACAGATATAATAATTCGTTCAGTTATTTCCTCCATATATTGGTCATTTACCCAAAAGTCGTCCTCAATCTTTTTCACGCGTGCCTCTTTGGTAAGTTCTAAAAGTTTTGTAATGCTTAGATCTCCATTCACATTTCTGTGTGATGCGTATTTTTTTATTTGAGCCCAAACCACTTCAATAGGGTTTAACTCACACATATAGTGGGGGGTCTTAGTGGAATATGCCTGCTGCTTCTTATTAGATTGTCAATTTTATAGTTTTTTTCGTTGCCTGGAGGCTTATTTAAAGCAACCACTTCATACAGTTCTATTTTTCTGTCTGCTGGATCGTGTTAATGCCCTTTTAGGTTAACTATGCTATCATGTGACTCTTCAACGATAAATTTTTAGAAACTTTTTCTTGCAAAACGGAGTGGTAAGGTGCATTGTCTAAAACAATTAGAGATTTTTTTTTTATACTGGGACTTTTCCATCCATTCTAGGATCAATGTCAAAGTGAAAGCCAAGTGTAAAGTTTTTTGGGACAAACACAAAATATCCATGCACCTAGCCGGGATTCGAACCCGGAACCTTCCGTGCGGCAGGCAGATACGCTGTCCACTGCGCTACGGCGCCGCGGTCTGCGGAATATTTGGCAAAAGCTTCTCTCTTAACCATTTTGTAAAATTTACCTCTAGCTAATCCCGCTTTAAAAAGTAACATCCCATCTCTAACGAATTCATCTTTCGATCCTGCATGTAACAGGATAAGGATCCACCAACGCTGCTAACTACCACCATTATGTCGTCACTTTGCCAGACCAACCCAATCCAACCCAACCCAACCACGTTTCGTCAATATAAATGAAAGTTCTACCTTCGTTGATATTTTCTGGTTTCTCTCAAATATCTATAGCGCCACCATAATATGTGGCTTTTATATAAGAACCTTCCTTTTGTTTTTGCATTTTTTCCAAAAAAAAAAACCGTTTTCTTTCAAGAGCTACCCCAAAGTTTCTTTTGACTAACATGGTGTTCAGCAAAAATCTAAAACCAAATTCTCGTCCAATTCCCGGTTTATCCCGGTCCATTTCAAGAATTTTTTTCTCTCTTGCTTCCAGTTCTTCTCTTTTCTTTTGAATAAATCAACAACACATTGATCAACAAAGATTAACTATGTCAGGGTTCCCACTGACCAGGAAAACCTGGAAAATCTGGAAAAGTCAGGGAATTTTGAGAGCTACCTGGAAAATTCACGAAATGACCAAAAAATCCTCAAATCTGTTTCGCGCTCAATTAGTTCCAGACCACCTAAAATCCAAGAGCAAGAGAAAAGAGAGAGGAAGGCTTTTTAAAACGTGTAGGACAAGAACCGCATCATTACCCAGGGTGGCAGGTTGTTTTTATTGAATATATTTGGTTTTTGTTTTGAAATAATAAATATCACCTGGTATAGTTTCTCCTTGTTCTAAGCACACATCGCGCTATTTTCTGTTACAACTTTCAAGTGTAGGCTAGCGCGTTTTTTCTAATCCGACAATATTTGTCATGTAATGTTTTTACTCCTAACCTTAAAATGACGTGGGGTGCAACTGCGATGCGAGATTTCGAGAATTATCAATTTTTTTAAGAGCAAGAATCCAAAATGTCGAAAAAAACAGATTCTAATTTAGACCGGATAATTCCTTTCATAAGTCCAGTTCCATAAGTCCATCAGAGTGGCAGTGTCTACAGACTGTGAAAACCAATAAATATCAAGCATATGGTAAGCTTTGTTTAAAAAATATTTAATTGAGTAATATGAGCCGCCAGGCAATCTTGAAGCATTTTAAGAGCAGTGGTCATGTAAAATAAGTGGAGGCTGAAAAAAATCAAGGAAATTGTCTTTGTTAATTAAGAAAACTATCAGTCTTGTCCCAAAATGACAATGGACCTACATCTATACCAACTACTGGAAGTGAAGGAACCTCCAAAGTAACTGCTTACTCTGCCAAAAAGGGTTCTACTTCTTTTTTGTAAACTTTTCTTATTAAGCGATCAGTTATGTATCCAGAAATATTGTAGTGCAAGGAGTATTTAAGATTAATCCTGCTGTTTCGAAGTTCAGTACTAGGTTGGGTCCTTTCTGGTGGAATATAGCCGTTGGTGTCTCAATCTTGACTGTCCTAATTGCATATTTTAATGTTAAGAGTTGGGCCGAAAGCCAGACACCCTGCCACCAAACCACTGATTAGTAGTTGATAACAAAGAAATCAGAGTAGCTCTGTCCCACCCTTATCTTGCAGCTTGTATCCTCCGTACATATCAGCTTTTTTGGAAAGCCCAGTTCCTGCATTGCTTCCCACAACTTTGCTCTTCATAATCTGTCAAATGTCTGTTTGAAATCAATAAACATCTGGTGAAGTTCTGGGTCAAATTCGCAGCATTTTTCCATTATTTGTCTAACGGTAAATAACTGGTCTATGGTGGGCCTTTTTTAGGTTTAAATCCACACTGGTATTTCCCAACTATCTCCTTCTTATATGGTTGAATTCTCTCTCGCAGGATACTGGAAGGTCCTCTCTAGTATAGCATGTATTTAGTTATTCCACGATAATTTGAGCATTTCGTTTTATCTCTTTTTTATGGATGGGAACTATCGCGCCTTACTTCCATAGATCCGGTAGCATTTCGGTATTCCAAATGTTTTGGATGATCTTCTGGGTTGGTATCCTCTTTTGTGCTTTGTTATTCCCTGAAAGTATTCTTTTATTCTGTTGTTTCGTCTGTTTTCCTCCATTGCTCTTATTATATTTAGATAGTGGTGTCTCTTTTTCCTTTATATCATTCTGCGTGGTTCAGGTCTTTGTTGTTTATTTATACTCTTCTACATTAGATGCTGTTGTTTGTTAAAGCATTTTTTTCCTGGTCATATTTCGTCTTTCCGTCGATGTACTACAGTCGTCATCAAACTACTTCCTTTTTTGCTTTCTCTTTTTGTCAATCACTTGACTAGCCACCTTAATTACTGTTTCTTGGATGTTCTTCCAGAGCTCCTTTACACTGTAGCCCCATTGCAGTTCTTTTATTTCTTCAGTAATTGGTTTCTAGTATATTTCCTGTGTTTTTTCTGTCTTGAGTTTTTCTGTATTCCAGCTTATAATATGCTGGTCTTCTTTTTCGTGTTTATGTGCACGTGTGCATATATATTAACACTTCATGCAATTTAGTTTTATAACTTGCTAGATGAACCAAAAAAACCTTGGTAGAACTAGACAACTTAGTCTTTTATTTTTAATACTAATAAGTACCTACCTGATTTGTTTTTAGGATCTAACGAATTCGATTCCTGTGATTTTTGTCTTCAAATAAAGTTTCGAACAAAGTTTCGCTCTTAAATTTGAGCTTTTAAAAATTGTCATGGTAAAAGTCTACATTTACTTGGTATCCACGCCACGTAGACCGTAGATAAGCAATTTATATCCAAAAAATTCCTGTAATTTTTTTAAAAATGGTCAGGCAAAACCTGGAAAAGTCAGGGAATTTGGAAATCAGAATTTGGTGGGAACCCTGTATGTGACACTTGCAAGTTGCAACCCTTTTGTAAGATATTACAACAAAAAAATCGGTAATAACCTAAAGAAATAAATGTAGGGGATTACCAAAATAAAATAAATTATAGTTGATAAGCAACCATAAATACAGGGGACATAACGTGACGCTATAAATTATTTGCTAACTAAAAATTCTCGGTTTAATTTGAAAATTCCCGTCCAATTCTCAGTTTTTCAAGGCTCTGTAAAATTCCCGTCCATTTCCCGATTTTCTTGGTTTTTAAAGCTCCTAAACACCCTGACCAAAGAAAATCAATCCTCTCTTTAACCAATAACTTTTTTAAAGTACGAACTATTTTATATTGGTTATTATAAAACTTTGTTATTTCGTCCCTTATAATGGAAAATTCAACTTGATCTTTGACCGTACTCAGTCGTTTTCTCTTTTTGCCAGGTTTCTTTAGTTTACCGTTGGGCTCAGTATTTTGTCTCTCAGAATCTTTTTTCTTTATGCGTCTCACAGTTCTTTCTGGAACACCAGTGTAATATTCCACTCTTTTTAGAGTTTGACTCAAACAACACTTGTAGAAGCTGTTATCCGCCTCTTGACTGCATGTATTAAGACATTGCAATTTAAAAAATTGTATATATAACCACTCAGCAAAAGCAACAAGTTAAAACTATTTTTATTATTAATAGGGACTTATCGGTACAGTCGCAATAGCCTGACTCGGCACTATTTCTGACAGTTCCGCACGACGGTTGAAAGGTTTCTGACATTTTTGTCATGTAAACATGTCATCTAAACATGCTCATATTGTGCCATTCTTAAAATTGACAAATTAAAGTTAATGCCGTCCTTTATTAAAGGCAGGCACAAACATTATGAAAGTCGACATTATTTTGATAGCAAAGATGACATATTTAGACAACAACAATATCAAAATCCCTTTAAACTTCGTGTGGAATTGTCAAAAATAGTGCCGTTTATATTAAAGATAGGCTATGCCGACTTTATGTACCGATAAGTGCTAATCTTTAACCTACTAGTCAATTATATTATGTAATAATTTTCTTAATTATAACTATTTCTCGGAACATAAACCAAAATTTGCAATTTATACGCCACTGATCCTCCTCTAGGTTTTTGGTTCCTCCTTAACACCTTTTTTTCCCCGAAAATAAAGTAATATATCTCTGTCTTTATTGTTTTATAACAGCGAGTGAGGGACAGTGATAATAAGATCTAATAATGCAAGATAACCACAGAATTATTGCTTTTACCATAAATAGTAATAAAACCCTATATTCAATTGATTAACTTTGTGGGCGTTCCGAGGGAAGTGTTTTTTTTTCTGTCTTTTAAGGCTTTTGTCAAGTTTATTATCAAAAATGTAATCTTCATGCCCGTATCCACCAACGCATTTTTTCTAAAAATTAACTTTTAATTGCGGTTAGCGAGTAAATTCGGTATCCACCAACAAAATTTTTGCGTTAATCGCGCCGTTTACCAACCCGTCCGATGTTGGGCGATTAAAGCTTAATTGAGCAATTAAGTCGCTATCATATGCATTTTGTTGGTTATGTTTTCTGTTTATTTTGATTTTCAGTTTGATTTGTTGAATTGTTTTTTTTTTAATATGGAAGTTTTATTGTATCATGACGATTTGGATGTGTTGGAAATAAGCAATGATGGACTTCCAAGGCGATGGGACGAGAGACCAAATTATTTTGAGACTATGGACAACAGGGGGTTCTTTAGAAGGTTTCGACTCATAAAGCTTTCAGACTTATTTCACTTTCATAAGCTTCTTTTAAGTTTTTTTTTTTAATTTGTTTCACCTTTTATTTAAGTGTTGATTAACGTTTGGGTAATTATGTAGTATACAGTTTTCTGCCAAAAATTCTTTATGCGGGCACCTACTAGGGTCCCTAGGACCCCAAATCCGCCCGCACTCGTTGGTTTTTTTTTAAATTTTTTTTTGGTTTTTTTTAAAAAAATTTCACGAAAACAACCCAATCCAACACAGTCCAACCCAACCTAATCCAACCCAACCCAAAACAATAAAAAAAACACATAACAACCCCCCCCTCCCGGGCACCATTTTTTCTCTTAAAAAAAGAAAATGGGCGCAGGCGGATTTGGGGTCCTAGGGACCCTAGTAGGTGCCCCCATAATTTTTCATAAAAGTCAAATATGGCAGAAAACCATATACTGCATAATTACCACCGTTTGTAGTTAATAATTTTCATAAAATAAAAACAAATACAATTAAAAGTGAAGTAGATATTTTATTTATCTAAAAACCAAATAAATACATTTATAAAACAAAGAACAAATGCAGACAACTATTGCACATAGACATGTCTAAATAAATCAAATTGGTCAGTTAGATATTGCATATCACAAAAAAACATTGTCTTTCAACAGCAGAAAATACACCTAAATTAGTAACCTCATCAATTAGGATCTTAATAAAAAACAATGGTCCATCTCAACCAATTTTGTTTAAGTTTTTAAAACTGTCTACATGGTTTAATGGTATTACATATAGGCTTTTTGCTCAAGGACAATAGTAACTTGTTTGGGTTACTTGTCATGACGTCACGGTTACTTTCAGTGACCATGCATAGTTATGACGTCATCATAGAAAATCATGAAATTTATAAAAAAAAAATAATACAAATTAAAAAACCATAAACAATCGGTAAATCACACTTTGAGCCTTACATTTTTAAAGTAACCATGTCCCATAGGCTGGTAACATAGTCTGGTTACTCGTGACGTCATGACTTGGATTACTGTACGAAGAAAAATTGAAAACGAGCACCTGGTAACTTGTGGTTACTTCGAGGAAAAACTCTTTTTGACACTGTCAATCATCAGTCATCGTAAAAAGTCTACCCTACCTAAAATTTTAAAGTAATGAGAATGAAAAAAAAAAATTAAAGATCCTGAAACATTTTCATCTAAAACTTTTAGGTTTTTTTTCTCTTTGTAATATAAAATCATTTTTTTGAAAGACAAGAAATTTTTAGGAAGAGAATTAGAAAATTAAATACATAAATCTGCAACCAGTGTGTACAAAACTTCATTGCTGCAACCTTTAAATCGAGGTCCTATAAAACTTGATTTTTCTAAATTCATATTTTATTATTTTTCTTCTTTAATTATTATAACTTTAAAACCTCTTTTTTCTTAGAGTGGTTCTGTCACCTAGGGCATAATTTTTGGTGATAACAGTTTCAAAATACAACTGTCAAAAAATGTAGAATTTAAATAACTTCAGTAAAATTTGGAAGAGCAACATGTTTTTCTTAATATAAAAAATATCTCAACCTTTATGAACTACTTTCTTAATTATAAGGTACTCAATATATCTCAAAATTAACAAACATCCTAAATAAATCACTTTTAAGCTGAAAAGATTATTACCCACAGACCTAGGTCGGTGATAACTGGAAACAAACTTTTTTGACATTTTATTAACAAACGTGGGTTGTGCTCCTCCTCAAGTAAAAAGCCCCATTGCAGCGCCAACCATAATGTCGTTGTTGCAGTAAACAGTGATGTGGTGCCTCAGATAGATTTAATTTTGGCAGTCTTGCTTTATTAAACATATTTTAAGTAGATTTTGCAATGGGGACCTGCCAAGTAATACAAGGGAATAAGTATCCTATTATAAAACTATACAAATACTGAAAGTGACTTTAAAAAAATTAAAAAATAAACATAGCAATTATTTTCAAACATCTAATCCAGTCACAAGATGGCTAATAGTTTTTCCTCCTAATAATTCTCCCATACATATCATATCACATAAAAATTCACATTAACAAAACGTCTAAACTATATTTTTTATTTGTTTGTAACGACTTGTTGGGCTGATAAAATTTAAGGCACTTTTACTTTAACTTAACCCTCTTATCTGAACGCATGTGAGTTACAAAAAGTCACTATGTTGACTTTGTTGCAAAGGATTTATTTTTGAAAAGGCCATTTATATACACATTTTGCAATCCTTGGGCCATTATAGTATTTCATAGTTATATGCACCCAGCATACTGTTTAATGCCTACTTTTGTTTACCACACAGTGTTAAAAAACAAACTTTAGGCAAATCCACTTTTTTACACTACACGACTGAAAATGACCGGTGTGAAGATAGCACCCATTTTCAGCACCCAAAAATGTGAAGTTAGCACCTGATCCAATTTTACAGAACCCAAAAATGTGAAGTTAGCACCCGATCCAATTTTACAGAACCCAAAAATGTGAAGTTAGCACCTAATTACAGCACCCCGAAAATGGAATAATTTTATATTTACACTTTAAAATAACGTAATCAAATCGTAGAATGAGTTTTTTGTTGAAATTTTCAGGAATGATAGATAAGGGTATTCTTCATCCTTACGAGCCGTCGAACACCCTCAAAAACAACCCCAAAGATGGTATTTGAAATACACGTTTTATTATACCTATAGCGCTCTTTTTTTTGAATTTCACTAACTCATAGATCGAGTTTCACGTTGAAATTTTTGGGAATGATAGATAAGGACACTCTCCATTCCCCAAAAAATACCGCAACCCTTTACGAGCCGTCTAACACCCTCAAAAACTACCCCAAAGATGGCATTTGAAACACACGTTTTATTATACCTATAGCGCTTTTTTTTTAAATTTCACTAACTCATAGATCGAGTTTCACGTTAAAATGTTTAGGAAAGATAAATAATGGTACTCTTCATCCCCCAAAAAATACCCCAACCCCTTACGAGCCGTCTAACACCCTCAAAAACAACCCCAAAGATGGCATTTGAAATACACGTTTTATTATACCTATAGCGCTTTTTTTTTAAATTTCACTAACTCATAGATCGAGTTTCACGTTAAAATTTTTAGGAAAGATGAATAAGGGTACTCTTCATCCCCCAAAAAATACCGCAACCCCTTACGAGCCGTCTAACACCCTCAAAAACAATCCCAAAGATGATATCTGAAATACACGGGTTATTATACCTATAGCGATTTTTTTTTAAATTTCACTAACTCATAGATCGAGTTTCACGTCGAAATTTTTAGGAAAGATAAATAAGGGTACTCTTCATCCCCCAAAAAATACCGCAATCCCTTACGAGCCGTCTAACACCCTCAAAAACAACCCCAAAGATGATATCTGAAATACACGTGTTAATATACCTATAGCGCTTTTTTTTTTAAATTTCACTAACTCATAGATCGAGTTTCACGTTAAAATTTTTAGGAAAGATAAAAAAGGTTACTCTTCATCCCCCAAAAGATACCTCAACCCCTTACGAGCCGTCTAACACCCTCAAAAACAATCCCAAAGATGATATCTGAAATACACGGGTTATTATACCTATAGCGATTTTTTTTTAAATTTCACTAACTCATAGATCGAGTTTCACGTCGAAATTTTTAGGAAAGATAAATAAGGGTACTCTTCATCCCCCAGAAAATACCGCAACCCCTTACGAGCCGTCTAACACCCTCAAAAACAACCCCAAAGATGATATCTGAAATACACGTGTTATTATACCTATAGCGATTTTTTTTTAAATTTCACTAACTCATAGATCGAGTTTCACGTCGAAATTTTTAGGAAAGATAAAAAAGGGTACTCTTCATCCCCCAAAAGATACCGCAACCCCTTACGAGCCGTCTAACACCCTCAAAAACAATCCCAAAGATGATATCTGAAATACACGGGTTATTATACCTATAGCGATTTTTTTTTAAATTTCACTAACTCATAGATCGAGTTTCACGTCGAAATTTTTAGGAAAGATAAATAGGGGTACTCTTCATCCCCCAGAAAATACCGCAACCCCTTACGAGCCGTCTAACACCCTCAAAAACAACCCCAAAGATGATATCTGAAATACACGTGTTATTATACCTATAGCGATTTTTTTTTAAATTTCACTAACTCATAGATCGAGTTTCACGTCGAAATTTTTAGGAAAGATAAATAAGAGTACTCTTCATCCGCCAAAAAATACCGCAACCCCTTACGAGCCGTCTAACATCCTCAAAAACAATCCCAAAGATGATATCTGAAATACACGGGTTATTATACCTATAGCGATTTTTTCTTAAATTTCACTAACTCATAGATCGAGTTTCACGTTAAAATTTTTAGGAAGGATAAATAAGGGTACTGTTCATCCCACAAAAAATACCGCAACCCCTTACGAGCCGTCTAACACCCTCAAAAACAACCCCAAAGATGGTATTTGAAATACACGTTTTATTATACCTATAGCGATTTTTTTTTAAATTTCACTAACTCATAGATCGAGTTTCACGTTAAAATTTTTAGAAAAGATAAATAAGGGTACTCTTCATTCCCCAAAAAATACCGCAACCCCTTACGAGCCGTCTAACACCCTCAAAAACAACCCCAAAGATGGTATTTTAAATACACGTTTTATTATACCTATAGCGATTTTTTTTTAAATTTCACTAACTCATAGATCGAGTTTCACGTTAAAATTTTTAGGAAAGATAAATAAGGGTACTCTTCATCACCCAAAAAATACCGCAACCCCTTACGAGCCGTCTAACACCCTCAAAAACTATCCCAAAGATGATATCTGAAATACACGTGTTATTATACCTATAGCGATTTTTTTTTTTAAATTTCACTAACTCATAGATCGAGTTTCACGTCGAAATTTTTAGAAAAGATAAATAAAGGTACTCTTCATCCCCCAAAAAATACCCCAACCCCTTACGAGCCGTCGAACACCCTCAAAAACAACCCCAAAGATGGCATTTGAAATACACGTTTTATTATACCTATAGCGCTTTTTTTTAAAATTTCACTAACTCATAGATCGAGTTTCACGTTAAAATTTTTAGGAAAGATAAATAAGGGTACTTTTCATCCTCCAAAAAATACCGCAACCTTTTACAAGCCGTCGAACACCCTCTAAAACAACCCCAAATATGGTATTTGAAATACCCGTTTTATTATATCTATAGCGTATTTTTTCAAATTTCACTAACTCATAGATCGAGTTTCACGTTGAAATTTTTAGAAATGATAGAGAAGGGTACTCTTCAACCCCCAAAAAATACCCCAACCCCTTACGAGCCGTCTAACACCCTCAAAAACAAGCCCAAAGATGGCATTTGAAATACACGTTTTATTATACCTATAGCGCTTTTTTTTAAAATTTCACTAACTCATAGATCGAGTTTCACGTTAAAATTTTTAGGAAGGATAACTAAGGGTACTCTTCATCCCCCAAAAAATACCGCAACCCCTTACGAGCCGTCGAACACCCTCTAAAACAATCCCAAAAATGATATCTGAAATACACGTGTTATTATACCTATAGCGATTTTTTTTTAAATTTCACTAACTCATAGATCGAGTTTCACGTTGAAGTTTTTAGGAAAGATAAATAAGAGTACTCTTCATCCCCCAAAAGATACTGTAACCCCTTACGAGCCGTCGAACACCCTCTAAAACAATCCCAAAGATGATATCTGAAATACACGTGTTATTATACCTATAGCGATTTTTTTTTTAAATTTCACTAACTCATAGATCGAGTTTCACGTTGAAATTTTTGGGAATGATAGACAAGGACACTCTCCATTCCCCAAAAAATACCGCAACCCCTTACGAGCCGTCTAACACCCTCAAAAACTACCCCCAAAATGGTATTTGAAATACACGTTTTATTATACCTATAGCGCTTTTTTTTTAAATTTCACTAACTCATAGATCGAGTTTCACGTTAAAATTTTTAGGAAAGATAAATAAGGGTACTCTTCATCCCCCAAAAAATACCGCAACCCCTTACGAGCCGTCTAACACCCTCAAAAACTACCCCAAAGATGGTATTTGAAATACACGTGTTATTATACCTATCGCGATTTTTTTTTAAATTTCACTAACTCATAGATCGAGTTTCACGTTAAAATTTTTAGGAAAGATAAATAAGGGTACTCTTCATCCCCCAAAAAATACCGCAACCCCTTACGAGCCGTCTAACACCCTCAAAAACTACCCCCAAAATGGTATTTGAAATACACGTTTTATTATACCTATAGCGCTTTTTTTTAAATTTCACTAACTCATAGATCGAGTTTCACGTTAAAATTTTTAGGAAAGATAAATAAGGGTACTCTTCATCCCCCACAAAATACCGCAACCCCTTACGAGCCGTCTAACACCCTCAAAAACTACCCCAAATATGATATCTGAAATACACGTGTTATTATACCTATAGCGATTTTTTTTTTAATTTCACTAACTCATAGATCGAGTTTCACGTTGAAATTTTTAGGAAAGATAAATAAGGGTACTCTTCATCCCCCAAAAAATACCGCAATCCCTTACGAGCCGTCTAACACCCTCAAAAACAACCCCAAAGATGATATCTGAAATACACGTGTTAATATACCTATAGCGCTTTTTTTTTTAAATTTCACTAACTCATAGATCGAGTTTCACGTTAAAATTTTTAGGAAAGATAAAAAAGGGTACTCTTCATCCCCCAAAAGATACCGCAACCCCTTACGAGCCGTCTAACACCCTCAAAAACAATCCCAAAGATGATATCTGAAATACACGGGTTATTATACCTATAGCGATTTTTTTTTAAATTTCACTAACTCATAGATCGAGTTTCACGTCGAAATTTTTAGGAAAGATAAATAAGGGTACTCTTCATCCCCCAGAAAATACCGCAACCCCTTACGAGCCGTCTAACACCCTCAAAAACAATCCCAAAGATGATATCTGAAATACACGTGTTATTATACCTATAGCGATTTTTTTTTAAATTTCACTAACTCATAGATCGAGTTTCACGTCGAAATTTTTAGGAAAGATAAATAAGAGTACTCTTCATCCCCCAAAAAATACCGCAACCTCTTACGAGCCGTCTAACACCCTCAAAAACAATCCCAAAGATGATATCTGAAATACACGGGTTATTATACCTATAGCGATTTTTTTTTAAATTTCACTAACTCATAGATCGAGTTTCACGTCGAAATTTTTAGGAAAGATAAATAGGGGTACTCTTCATCCCCCAGAAAATACCGCAACCCCTTACGAGCCGTCTAACACCCTCAAAAACAACCCCAAAGATGATATCTGAAATACACGTGTTATTATACCTATAGCGATTTTTTTTTAAATTTCACTAACTCATAGATCGAGTTTCACGTCGAAATTTTTAGGAAAGATAAATAAGAGTACTCTTCATCCGCCAAAAAATACCGCAACCCCTTACGAGCCGTCTAACATCCTCAAAAACAATCCCAAAGATGATATCTGAAATACACGGGTTATTATACCTATAGCGATTTTTTCTTAAATTTCACTAACTCATAGATCGAGTTTCACGTTAAAATTTTTAGGAAGGATAAATAAGGGTACTGTTCATCCCACAAAAAATACCGCAACCCCTTACGAGCCGTCTAACACCCTCAAAAACAACCCCAAAGATGGTATTTGAAATACACGTTTTATTATACCTATAGCGATTTTTTTTTAAATTTCACTAACTCATAGATCGAGTTTCACGTTAAAATTTTTAGAAAAGATAAATAAGGGTACTCTTCATTCCCCAAAAAATACCGCAACCCCTTACGAGCCGTCTAACACCCTCAAAAACAACCCCAAAGATGGTATTTTAAATACACGTTTTATTATACCTATAGCGATTTTTTTTTAAATTTCACTAACTCATAGATCGAGTTTCACGTTAAAATTTTTAGGAAAGATAAATAAGGGTACTCTTCATCACCCAAAAAATACCGCAACCCCTTACGAGCCGTCTAACACCCTCAAAAACTATCCCAAAGATGATATCTGAAATACACGTGTTATTATACCTATAGCGATTTTTTTTTTTAAATTTCACTAACTCATAGATCGAGTTTCACGTCGAAATTTTTAGAAAAGATAAATAAAGGTACTCTTCATCCCCCAAAAAATACCCCAACCCCTTACGAGCCGTCGAACACCCTCAAAAACAACCCCAAAGATGGCATTTGAAATACACGTTTTATTATACCTATAGCGCTTTTTTTTAAAATTTCACTAACTCATAGATCGAGTTTCACGTTAAAATTTTTAGGAAAGATAAATAAGGGTACTTTTCATCCTCCAAAAAATACCGCAACCTTTTACAAGCCGTCGAACACCCTCTAAAACAACCCCAAATATGGTATTTGAAATACCCGTTTTATTATATCTATAGCGTATTTTTTCAAATTTCACTAACTCATAGATCGAGTTTCACGTTGAAATTTTTAGAAATGATAGAGAAGGGTACTCTTCAACCCCCAAAAAATACCCCAACCCCTTACGAGCCGTCTAACACCCTCAAAAACAAGCCCAAAGATGGCATTTGAAATACACGTTTTATTATACCTATAGCGCTTTTTTTTAAAATTTCACTAACTCATAGATCGAGTTTCACGTTAAAATTTTTAGGAAGGATAACTAAGGGTACTCTTCATCCCCCAAAAAATACCGCAACCCCTTACGAGCCGTCGAACACCCTCTAAAACAATCCCAAAAATGATATCTGAAATACACGTGTTATTATACCTATAGCGATTTTTTTTTAAATTTCACTAACTCATAGATCGAGTTTCACGTTGAAGTTTTTAGGAAAGATAAATAAGAGTACTCTTCATCCCCCAAAAGATACTGTAACCCCTTACGAGCCGTCGAACACCCTCTAAAACAATCCCAAAGATGATATCTGAAATACACGTGTTATTATACCTATAGCGATTTTTTTTTTAAATTTCACTAACTCATAGATCGAGTTTCACGTTGAAATTTTTGGGAATGATAGACAAGGACACTCTCCATTCCCCAAAAAATACCGCAACCCCTTACGAGCCGTCTAACACCCTCAAAAACTACCCCCAAAATGGTATTTGAAATACACGTTTTATTATACCTATAGCGCTTTTTTTTTAAATTTCACTAACTCATAGATCGAGTTTCACGTTAAAATTTTTAGGAAAGATAAATAAGGGTACTCTTCATCCCCCAAAAAATACCGCAACCCCTTACGAGCCGTCTAACACCCTCAAAAACTACCCCAAAGATGGTATTTGAAATACACGTGTTATTATACCTATCGCGATTTTTTTTTAAATTTCACTAACTCATAGATCGAGTTTCACGTTAAAATTTTTAGGAAAGATAAATAAGGGTACTCTTCATCCCCCAAAAAATACCGCAACCCCTTACGAGCCGTCTAACACCCTCAAAAACTACCCCCAAAATGGTATTTGAAATACACGTTTTATTATACCTATAGCGCTTTTTTTTAAATTTCACTAACTCATAGATCGAGTTTCACGTTAAAATTTTTAGGAAAGATAAATAAGGGTACTCTTCATCCCCCACAAAATACCGCAACCCCTTACGAGCCGTCTAACACCCTCAAAAACTACCCCAAATATGATATCTGAAATACACGTGTTATTATACCTATAGCGATTTTTTTTTTAATTTCACTAACTCATAGATCGAGTTTCACGTTGAAATTTTTAGGAAAGATAAATAAGGGTACTCTTCATCCCCCAAAAAATACCGCAATCCCTTACGAGCCGTCTAACACCCTCAAAAACAACCCCAAAGATGATATCTGAAATACACGTGTTAATATACCTATAGCGCTTTTTTTTTTAAATTTCACTAACTCATAGATCGAGTTTCACGTTAAAATTTTTAGGAAAGATAAAAAAGGGTACTCTTCATCCCCCAAAAGATACCGCAACCCCTTACGAGCCGTCTAACACCCTCAAAAACAATCCCAAAGATGATATCTGAAATACACGGGTTATTATACCTATAGCGATTTTTTTTTAAATTTCACTAACTCATAGATCGAGTTTCACGTCGAAATTTTTAGGAAAGATAAATAAGGGTACTCTTCATCCCCCAGAAAATACCGCAACCCCTTACGAGCCGTCTAACACCCTCAAAAACAATCCCAAAGATGATATCTGAAATACACGTGTTATTATACCTATAGCGATTTTTTTTTAAATTTCACTAACTCATAGATCGAGTTTCACGTCGAAATTTTTAGGAAAGATAAATAAGAGTACTCTTCATCCCCCAAAAAATACCGCAACCTCTTACGAGCCGTCTAACACCCTCAAAAACTACCCCAAAGATGGTATTTGAAATACACGTTTTATTATACCTATAGCGATTTTTTTTTAAATTTCACTAACTCATAGATCGAGTTTCACGTTAAAATTTTTAGGAAAGATAAATAAGGGTACTCTTCATCCCCTAAAAAATACCGCAACCCCTTACGAGCCGTCTAACACCCTCAAAAACTATCCCAAAGATGATATCTGAAATACACGTGTTATTATACCTATAGCGATTTTTTTTTAAATTTCACTAACTCATAGATCGAGTTTCACGTTAAAATTTTTAGGAAAGATAAATAAGGGTACTCTTCATCCCCCAAAAAATCCGCAACCCCTTACGAGCCGTCTGACACCCTCAAAAGCTACCCCAAAGATGATATCTGAAATACACGTGTTATTATACCTATAGCGATTTTTTTTTAAATTTCACTAACTCATAGATCGAGTTTCACGTCGAAATTTTTAGGAAAGATAAATAAGGGTACTCTTCATCCCCCAAAAATACCGTAACCCCTTACGAGCCGTCTAACACCCTCAAAAACAACCCCAAAAATGATATCTGAAATACACGTGTTATTATACCTATAGCGCTTTTTTTTTAATTTCACTAACTCATAGATCGAGTTTCACGTTGAAATTTTTGGGCATGATAGACAAGGGTACTTTTCATCCCCCAAAAAATCCGCAACCCCTTACGAGCCGTCTAACACCAACAAAAAAAAATATAAAAGTTTAAAAGAAAATGTCAAACCTATTTAAGTGTCAAATATAATAGTATAGTTATTTCGCACTGATTATCTTCGTCGAGCCGTCTGAAGTTATAAAATAATATTTGACAGATGATTTTGGCAACGCTTCTGTCAAATTTAAATGTCCTGAGAGTGCCTGTGCCTGTAGAAAGTTTTAAGCGTTTTTTAACAACTTTAGAAATAAAGGCACCAGAAATGAAAATTCGGTTTTTTGGGAACTACTTGGATTTTTCAAATTTTCTTTTTAAACTGGCTAGATATGAATTTATTAACAATTAACGCAGACAAAACAATATTTATATAGTTTTCAAGTTATACTACGGGATTACCCACTTACACCCAAATCGAAATTCCTATAGCATGCAGAGATACAACCATAATAATTTCAGTGGCGGATCCAGAAATTTCACCAGGGGGGGGGGGGCGCAAGCAATAAAACTTATGTAGGTAACGTCGAGTGACTACGAACATAGGGCAAAAAAGTCCTTGTTTATGGTCACCATTGTTTTTGGGGATTTGATTAGATTGGTATGTTGGTTAGTGACCCTCGCCACTAACCAAACAGTTTCGACCTACATATCTTCATACTTGCTTGAGCCGTTGGTGGTGACTAACAGATACTACCTGATACAACTAATTTATTTTGGCAATTTAAAGTTATTTGTTATACAAATCCTTAACTATAAATATTTTATTATATTTTAGTTATATAATGAAATTAAGTTTTCTTTTTTGCTTTGTAAACCTATCGATAGATTCTAAACCCAGGTTCATTGAATGATATACTTATATACAAAAGCGCCAAGCCATTGAGTTTCTCTTCTCCTATACCGTGGATCGAAGATAAGTTTTCACAAGTCTTAAAGTGGAAAAAGTTCTTTCGGCGGTAGCAACCGAAACAGGAAGAGAAGAACTAATTTTGATAGCTGAGATCTGAGAAACTAGCACTAGTTATACAACATATTCAAAATTAGTTGATATCGACCGAGATATGTTTTATAGGAATGTCCAGTTCGCGCGCCCCCCGAGCCCCCCACGCCCTTCCCGGATCCGCCACTGATAATTTATAACACAAATAATACTAGGAAATAAAAGCCACACCACCCCGTAAACGTAATCTAGCGCTCTGATCAGGCGACGTAACGTAACGATAAAAGTGTAATGGTGTACTATGGGTTGGTACAGTTTATTTTGAACCTGGGGCGAGGCTTACGATAATACAATTCATCCCCTCGAAGTAACACAAAAAAGGACACCATGAAAATAATATCCAATGTACCTTCCAATGTACCTTTAAGGATGTTAGACGGCTCGTAAGGGGTTGAGGTATTTTTGGGGGATGAAGAGTACCCTTGTCTATCATACTTAAAAAATTTCAACGTGAAACTCGATCTATGAGTTAGTGAAATTTTAAAAAAAATCGCTATAGGTATAATAACACGTGTATTTCAGATATCATATTTGGGGTAGTTTTTGAGGGTGTTAGACGGCTCGTAAGGGGTTGCGGTATTTTTTGGGAGATAAAGAGTGCCCTTCTCTATCATTTCTAAAAATTTTAACGTGAAACTCGATCTATGAGTTAGTGAAATTTAAAAAAAAAGCGCTATAGGTATAATAAAACGTGTATTTCAAATACCATTTTGGGGGTAGTTTTTGAGGGTGTTAGATGGCTCGTAAGGGGTTGCGGTATTTTTTGGGGGATGAAGAGTACCCTTATTCATCTTTCCTAAAAATTTCAACGTGAAACTCGATCTATGAGTTAGTGAAATTTGAAAAAAAAGCGCTATAGGTATAATACCACGTGTATTTCAGATATCATCTTTGGGATTGTTTTTGAGGGTGTTCGACGGCTCGTAAGGGGTTGCGGTATTTTTTGGGGGATGAAGAGTGCCCTTATTTATCTTTCCTAAAAATTTTAACGTGAAACTCGATCTATGAGTTAGTGAAATTTAAAAAAAAAAGCGCTATAGGTATAATAACACGTGTATTTCAGATATCATCTTTGGGATTGTTTTAGAGGGTGTTCGACGGCTCGTAAGGGGTTGCGGTATTTTTTGGGGGATGAAGAGTGCCCTTATTTATCTTTCCTAAAAATTTCAACGTGAAACTCGATCTATGAGTTAGTGAAACTTAAAAAAAAATCGCTATAGGTATAATAACACGTGTATTTCAGATATCATCTTTGGGATTGTTTTAGAGGGTGTTCGACGGCTCGTAAGGGGTTGCGGTATTTTTGGGGGATGAAGAGTACCCTTATTTATTCTTCCTAAAAATTTCAACGTGAAACTCGATCTATGAGTTAGTGAAATTTAAAAAAAAATCGCTATAGGTATAATAACACGTGTATTTCAGATATCATCTTTGGGATTGTTTTAGAGGGTGTTCGACGGCTCGTAAGGGGTTGCGGTATTTTTTGGGGGATGAAGAGTACCCTTATTTATCCTTCCTAAAAATTTTAACGTGAAACTCGATCTATGAGTTAGTGAAATTTAAAAAAAAAGCGCTATAGGTATAATAACACGTGTATTTCAGATATCATCTTTGGGATTGTTTTAGAGGGTGTTCGACGGCTCGTAAGGGGTTGCGGTATTTTTTGGGGGATGAAGAGTACCCTTATTTATCCTTACTAAAAATTTTAACGTGAAACTCGATCTATGAGTTAGTGAAACTTAAAAAAAAATCGCTATAGGTATAATAACACGTGTATTTCAGATATCATTTTTGGGATTGTTTTAGAGGGTGTTCGACGGCTCGTAAGGGGTTACAGTATCTCTTGGGGGATGAAGAGTACTCTTATTTATCTTTCCTAAAAATTTTAATGTGAAACTCGATCTATGAGTTAGTGAAATTTAAAAAAAAAGCGCTATAGGTATAATAACACGTGTATTTCAGATATCATCTTTGGGATTGTTTTAGAGGGTGTTCGACGGCTCGTAAGGGGTTGCGGTATTTTTTGGGGGATGAAGAGTGCCCTTATTTATCTTTCCTAAAAATTTCAACGTGAAACTCGATCTATGAGTTAGTGAAACTTAAAAAAAAATCGCTATAGGTATAATAACACGTGTATTTCAGATATCATCTTTGGGATTGTTTTAGAGGGTGTTCGACGGCTCGTAAGGGGTTGCGGTATTTTTGGGGGATGAAGAGTACCCTTATTTATTCTTCCTAAAAATTTCAACGTGAAACTCGATCTATGAGTTAGTGAAATTTAAAAAAAATTCGCTATAGGTATAATAACACGTGTATTTCAGATATCATCTTTGGGATTGTTTTAGAGGGTGTTCGACGGCTCGTAAGGGGTTGCGGTATTTTTTGGGGGATGAAGAGTACCCTTATTTATCCTTCCTAAAAATTTTAACGTGAAACTCGATCTATGAGTTAGTGAAATTTTAAAAAAAATCGCTATAGGTATAATAACACGTGTATTTCAGATATCATCTTTGGGATTGTTTTAGAGGGTGTTCGACGGCTCGTAAGGGGTTGCGGTATTTTTTGGGGGATGAAGAGTACCCTTATTTATCCTTCCTAAAAATTTTAACGTGAAACTCTATCCATGAGTTAGTGAAATTAAAAAAAAAAGCGCTATAGGTATAATAACCCGTGTATTTCAGATATCATCTTTGGGATTGTTTTTGAGGGTGTTAGACGGCTCGTAAGGGGTTGCGGTATTTTTTGGGGGATAAAGAGTGCCCTTCTCTATCATTTCTAAAAATTTCAACGTGAAACTCGATCTATGAGTTAGTGAAATTTTAAAAAAAAGCGCTATAGGTATAATAAAACGTGTATTTAAAATACCATTTTGGGGGTAGTTTTTGAGGGTGTTAGACGGCTCGTAAGGGGTTGCGGTATTTTTTGGGGGATGAAGAGTACCCTTATTCATCTTTCCTAAAAATTTTAACGTGAAACTCGATCTATGAGTTAGTGAAATTTAAAAAAAAATCGCTATAGGTATAATAACACGTGTATTTCAGATATCATATTTGGGGTTGTTTTTGAGGGTGTTAGACGGCTCGTAAGGGGTTGCGGTATTTTTTGGGGGATGAAGAGTACCCTTATTTATCTTTCCTAAAAATTTTAACGTGAAACTCGATCTATGAGTTAGTGAAATTTAAAAAAAAAAAGCGCTATAGGTATAATAACACGTGTATTTCAGATATCATCTTTGGGGTTGTTTTTGAGGGTGTTAGACGGCTCGTAAGGGGTTGCGGTATTTTTTGGGGGATGAAGAGTACCCTTATTTATCTTTCCTAAAAATTTCGACGTGAAACTCGATCTATGAGTTAGTGAAATTTAAAAAAAAATCGTTATAGGTATAATAACACGTGTATTTCAGATATCATTTTTGGGGTAGTTTTTGAGGATGTTAGACGGCTCGTAAGGGGTTGCGGTATTTTTTGGGGGATAAAGAGTGCCCTTCTCTATTATTTCTAAAAATTTTAACGTGAAACTCGATCTATGAGTTAGTGAAATTTAAAAAAAAAAGCGCTATAGGTATAATAAAACGTGTATTTCAAATACCATTTTGGGGGTAGTTTTTGAGGGTGTTAGACGGCTCGTAAGGGGTTGCGGTATTTTTTGGGGGATGCAGAGTACCCTTATTTATCTTTCCTAAAAATTTTAACGTGAAACTCGATCTATGAGTTAGTGAAATTTAAAAAAAAAGCGCTATAGGTATAATAACACGTGTATTTCAGATATCATTTTTGGGGTTGTTTTTGAGGGTGTTAGACGGCTCGTAAGGGGTTGCGGTATTTTTTGGGGGATGAAGAGTACCCTTATTTATCTTTCCTAAAAATTTTAACGTGAAACTCGATCTATGAGTTAGTGAAATTTAAAAAAAAAGCGTTATAGGTATAATAACACGTGTATTTCAGATATCATATTTGGGGTTGTTTTTGAGGGTGTTAGACGGCTCGTAAGGGGTTGCGGTATTTTTTGGGGGATGAAGAGTGCCCTTATTTATCTTTCCTAAAAATTTCAACGTGAAACTCGATCTATGAGTTAGTGAAACTTAAAAAAAAATCGCTATAGGTATAATAACACGTGTATTTCAGATATCATCTTTGGGATTGTTTTAGAGGGTGTTCGACGGCTCGTAAGGGGTTGCGGTATTTTTGGGGGATGAAGAGTACCCTTATTTATTCTTCCTAAAAATTTCAACGTGAAACTCGATCTATGAGTTAGTGAAATTTAAAAAAAAATCGCTATAGGTATAATAACACGTGTATTTCAGATATCATCTTTGGGATTGTTTTTGAGGGTGTTCGACGGCTCGTAAGGGGTTGCGGTATTTTTTGGGGGATGAAGAGTACCCTTATTTATCTTTCCTAAAAATTTTAAGATGAAACTCGATCTATGAGTTAGTGAAATTTAAAAAAAAAGCGCTATAGGTATAATAACACGTGTATTTCAGATATCATCTTTGGGATTGTTTTAGAGGGTGTTCGACGGCTCGTAAGGGGTTGCGGTATTTTTTGGGGGATGAAGAGTGCCCTTATTTATCTTTCCTAAAAATTTTAACGTGAAACTCGATCTATGAGTTAGTGAAATTTAAAAAAAAAGCGCTATAGGTATAATAACACGTGTATTTCAGATATCATCTTTGGGATTGTTTTAGAGGGTGTTCGACGGCTCGTAAGGGGTTGCGGTATTTTTTGGGGGATGAAGAGTGCCCTTATTTATCTTTCCTAAAAATTTCAACGTGAAACTCGATCTATGAGTTAGTGAAATTTAAAAAAAAACCGTTATAGGTATAATAACACGTGTATTTCAGATATCATATTTGGGGTTGTTTTTGAGGGTGTTAGACGGCTCGTAAGGGGTTGCGGTATTTTTTGGGGGATGAAGAGTGCCCTTATTTATCTTTCCTAAAAATTTCAACGTGAAACTCGATCTATGAGTTAGTGAAACTTAAAAAAAAATCGCTATAGGTATAATAACACGTGTATTTCAGATATCATCTTTGGGATTGTTTTAGAGGGTGTTCGACGGCTCGTAAGGGGTTGCGGTATTTTTGGGGGATGAAGAGTACCCTTATTTATTCTTCCTAAAAATTTCAACGTGAAACTCGATCTATGAGTTAGTGAAATTTAAGAAAAAATCGCTATAGGTATAATAACACGTGTATTTCAGATATCATCTTTGGGATTGTTTTTGAGGGTGTTCGACGGCTCGTAAGGGGTTGCGGTATTTTTTGGGGGATGAAGAGTACCCTTATTTATCTTTCCTAAAAATTTTAAGATGAAACTCGATCTATGAGTTAGTGAAATTTAAAAAAAAAGCGCTATAGTTATAATAACACGTGTATTTCAGATATCATCTTTGGGATTGTTTTAGAGGGTGTTCGACGGCTCGTAAGGGGTTGCGGTATTTTTTGGGGGATGAAGAGTGCCCTTATTTATCTTTCCTAAAAATTTTAACGTGAAACTCGATCTATGAGTTAGTGAAATTTAAAAAAAAAGCGCTATAGGTATAATAACACGTGTATTTCAGATATCATCTTTGGGATTGTTTTAGAGGGTGTTCGACGGCTCGTAAGGGGTTGCGGTATTTTTGGGGAATGAAGAGTACCCTTATTTATTCTTCCTAAAAATTTCAACGTGAAACTCGATCTATGAGTTAGTGAAATTTAAAAAAAAATCGCTATAGGTATAATAACACGTGTATTTCAGATATCATCTTTGGGATTATTTTAGAGGGTGTTCGACGGCTCGTAAGGGGTTGCGGTATTTTTTGGGGGATGAAGAGTACCCTTATTTATCCTTCCTAAAAATTTTAACGTGAAACTCGATCTATGAGTTAGTGAAATTTTAAAAAAAAGCGCTATAGGTATAATAACACGTGTATTTCAGATATCATCTTTGGGATTGTTTTAGAGGGTGTTCGACGGCTCGTAAGGGGTTGCGGTATTTTTTGGGGGATGAAGAGTACCCTTATTTATCCTTCCTAAAAATTTTAACGTGAAACTCGATCTATGAGTTAGTGAAACTTAAAAAAAAATCGCTATAGGTATAATAACACGTGTATTTCAGATATCATTTTTGGGATTGTTTTAGAGGGTGTTCGACGGCTCGTAAGGGGTTACAGTATCTCTTGGGGGATGAAGAGTACTCTTATTTATCTTTCCTAAAAATTTTAACGTGAAACTCGATCTATGAGTTAGTGAAATTTAAAAAAAAAGCGCTATAGGTATAATAACACGTGTATTTCAGATATCATCTTTGGGATTGTTTTAGAGGGTGTTCGAAGGCTCGTAAGGGGTTGCGGTATTTTTTGGGGGATGAAGAGTGCCCTTATTTATCTTTCCTAAAAATTTCAACGTGAAACTCGATCTATGAGTTAGTGAAACTTAAAAAAAAATCGCTATAGGTATAATAACACGTGTATTTCAGATATCATCTTTGGGATTGTTTTAGAGGGTGTTCGACGGCTCGTAAGGGGTTGCGGTATTTTTGGGGGATGAAGAGTACCCTTATTTGTTCTTCCTAAAAATTTCAACGTGAAACTCGATCTATGAGTTAGTGAAATTTAAAAAAAATTCGCTATAGGTATAATAACACGTGTATTTCAGATATCATCTTTGGGATTGTTTTAGAGGGTGTTCGACGGCTCGTAAGGGGTTGCGGTATTTTTTGGGGGATAAAGAGTACCCTTATTTATCCTTCCTAAAAATTTTAACGTGAAACTCGATCTATGAGTTAGTGAAATTTTAAAAAAAATCGCTATAGGTATAATAACACGTGTATTTCAGATATCATCTTTGGGATTGTTTTAGAGGGTGTTCGACGGCTCGTAAGGGGTTGCGGTATTTTTTGGGGGATGAAGAGTACCCTTATTTATCCTTCCTAAAAATTTTAACGTGAAACTCGATCTATGAGTTAGTGAAATTAAAAAAAAAAGCGCTATAGGTATAATAACCCGTGTATTTCAGATATCATCTTTGGGATTGTTTTTGAGGGTGTTAGACGGCTCGTAAGGGGTTGCGGTATTTTTTGGGGGATAAAGAGTGCCCTTCTCTATTATTTCTAAAAATTTCAACGTGAAACTCGATCTATGAGTTAGTGAAATTTAAAAAAAAAGCGCTATAGGTATAATAAAATGTGTATTTCAAATGCCATCTTTGGGGTTGTTTTTGAGAGTGTTAGACGGCTCGTAAGGGGTTGGGGTATTTTTTGGGGGATGAAGAGTACCCTTATTTATCTTTCCTAAACATTTTAACGTGAAACTCGATCTATGAGTTAGTGAAATTTAAAAAAAAAGCGCTATAGGTATAATAAAACGTGTATTTCAAATGCCATCTTTGGGGTAGTTTTTGAGGGTGTTAGACGGCTCGTAAGGGGTTGCGGTATTTTTTGGGGAATGGAGAGTGTCCTTGTCTATCATTCCCAAAAATTTCAACGTGAAACTCGATCTATGAGTTAGTGAAATTTAAAAAAAAGAGCGCTATAGGTAGAATAAAACGTGTATTTCAAATACCATCTTTGGGGTTGTTTTTGAGGGTGTTCGACGGCTCGTAAGGATGAAGAATACCCTTATCTATCATTCCTGAAAATTTCAACAAAAAACTCATTCTACGATTTGATTACGTTATTTTAAAGTGTAAATATAAAATTATTCCATTTTCGGGGTGCTGTAAATAGGTGCTAACTTCACATTTTTGGGTTCTGTAAAATTGGATCGGGTGCTAACTTCACATTTTTGGGTTCTGTAAAATTGGATCAGGTGCTAACTTCACATTTTTGGGTGCTGAAAATGGGTGCTATCTTCACACCGGTCTGAAAATGAGCAGTTAATTATTGGAAATAATGCTGGCGACAACAAACTGATCAGCTCCAAACAGCACCGATTCGGCCATCCCCGTTTAACTTGAGTTTCAGTCGCAACAGCTGAGGAACGTATTTTCTGATAGGTTTTAAAAATAAATAAACAAAAACTGAAAGAAAATTAAAAAGTAAACAGAAAAGATAACCTTTTACATCAAAATTTTTTTGACATATCCAGTGTTACCAATAGATACACACCAAATATGCTGCGTTGCCAGCTCTTTTTTTTTTAATCGAGTTACTTAACGCCTGAGGTAATTATTTCATAAAAAAAGTTGGTGGATAGGTAAACTTGTTTAGCCGCGATTAACAAGTTAATTCCAATTAGCTAGCCCTGATTAGAGTGTTTAATGGTGGATATGGGCATCAAACTTTTGTTCATATTTATGTTTGTTTGGCAACTGTGCATTTCGTATATTTTCTAGCCGACTTCGTAAACTTGCCAAACTGTATGAAAATTTTATTGTTGTATTACATATACCTACAGCTACTTTGTGGCTACCAACTATTGGAAATTACTTTACTATTTGTGTATTTTAAGGAAATTCAAAAGGATTCTTCTAGACTCTTGTTAAATTTTTAATATTTATTTAATAATTGATTTCCTGACATCTTTTTCTCGGATTTTTTTAAAATCCCCAGCACTTACCAAATTTTATCAAAATCGGTCCAGATAGTTTTTAAGACAGACAGACAGATAAACAGCGCAACAAAAAATGTTCAGAATTGTTTTAAACGCAAAAATATATCAAAATTTGTCAAGACAGAGCAACTTTTTTTGTCCAAAACTCACACGGTACTCAACAACAGTTATACTTACTTACTTACTTTGCTTTATTGTTTTTTAGAAATAAATTCCATAACAATGAGTTTTGTAAGCTAGTAGCAAAAGAAAAAAATGTAAATGACTTAGCTACCTAACAGGAAACTTAAAGAAAAAAATAAAAATAAAAAATAGTTGTAAAATAACTAAAGAATAACCAATAATGCCATTATACCTGAAAAAAAATATTTACTAATGCAGCACCTAGCAGTATTTGGAAATATAAGTTAATTATTATAATAAACCAGACAACTCACAATAAAAAATATGGACAATAAGGAAAAAACATATTTGCAATTAAAAAAAAATCAACGGAGATAATTTATCAATAAAATAAAAAAACAGGTAATTCCAGTATGCTGTGTGTGCCTAATGTAATAAAGGTGGAAATAAAAATAAAAATCTGTACTTCATTCCTCAAAAAAGCTCTAAGCTTTAAAATGGCTGATACAAAGTTGTATATTTCCTTAGCGGTTTCAGGCGTAAGATTATTTAAAGAGTTAACTAATTGATCTAGGCTTAAAAAGTTAGAGTCTCGAAAGCATAAGGAGAGTGGGCACGAAAATAGTATGTGAGATCGTGATTGAATTTCCATCAGGTTACAAACTGAGCATATCTCATTGCAGTTTATTTGATAAGTGAATTGTTTGCAAGTAACTTTAGAGAAAATCTTGTGACTTAACCGACTTTGGGCAATTAGCCCGGTAACATAGAGAGGTAATTTGTAGGAAAAATAGCTAGCCCTGCCATGTGATAGTTTAAGTTTAGTGTAGAAAATGGTGTAAAAGGAGTTGGTTGCAATTTGTAGGTCTGTTTCGAAGGATTTTTATTTGTGTTTGGATAGGATATTAGGAATTTGTTTTTTGAACGTAGCGTACGTTAGGCTATTCCAAGTTTCAGTGAACCCCAGTTTAAAGAAATATTCCTTTATTTGCGAAACCCGAGATCTAACTCTTTTAGGCGCAGAAAGCATCATTTTGGGTATTTATTATGCGACCCAGAGAACAGTTTTTGCGGGAAGTACAGAGCTGATTTAAGAATAAAGCATGATACAGGTGTTGTACCAGTTTCAATACATAAAATAGACATTGAAGTGCTGGGAGGAAGAGAAAGCATGCGCTTGAAGAAAGAGGATTGTATTTTTTCCAATGTGTCACTGTAACGTAAGCCCCAAACTGTCAGACAACTTAAAAAACTATTTAACAATATTGTTTTAAAAATAAAGTCATTTTAGCATCCCAGCAGTTAGATTTCGATTTTGTTAGTAAAGAGAGCCCTGAACCTATAGCTTGAGAGCACTTCTGTATTTCGTTTTCAGCCATTTGTCGGAAGACTCCTGAACAGGAGAGAGTAACCCCCAGGTATGTAAAAGAGTCTCCGTCTTCAAAGGGTTGTTGTTAAGTGCAAATGTGTGTTTTGATGATGAGCCACCTTTGGTGAAAATGACGATTTTTGTTTTGTTTAGATTTACTGTCAGATGGTTTATTGTTGCGTACTCATGCAAGACGTCTTGTTTTTTTGGTAAATTAACAGGGGAGTCCGCCAATTCATCTACGTTATCGGCATAAGCTAGGTTTGAGATGTCGCATCTGTCGTTGATGTTGACATTATGTGTATTTTTTTGTATAAAGAAACGATGCAAATCGGAGAGAAAGATATTAAATAGCATCGGACTGAGCGGTTCGTCTTGTAACACTCCAGGCTCAATATAGATAGGTTCCGTCAGTCCATCACTACTTTTTACCTTCATCACAGCGTTCCTGTAATTGCCGGAATAGAGTTTTTGCCACTTCAACATGTGCTCTACGGAGTCAAAGGTACGGGAAAAGCTGCATACAGTTTTCTCCTTTTAAGGCTTATATGAATCTGTATGATTGAGGAGAGAGTAAATATTGCTTGCGCCCGTGTCTAAAATAAATCGTCCTTGTTGTTGGAAATAACTTAATATCGGACTGGAGCAAAGTAAAGCTTTTAATTTCCTGAAGGCTTGATCACACTCGGAATTCCAGTGATAGACTACTCCGTCCTCAGTGAGTCTATTTAATGGAGCAGCAATATTGGCAAAGCCTTCTACAAATCGTCAGTAATACGTGCATAGATCCAGGACGCTTGTAAGTTTATGTTTGTCTCTTGGTTGGGGTAAATCTTGTATAGCCTGGATTTTCCTTTCGTCGGTGTGTATTCCATCTGGAGAAACTACATGTCCGAGGAATTTAACTTTGTGTTAAAATAAGGAGCACTTCTTCGGATTTAATTTTAGAGTGGAATTCTGGAAAATACTTCTCGTAGATTGTTCATTCATTCATTATTGCCTCACAAGTTTTTCCCATGCCGATGACATCGTTTAAGCATGTTTTTCATATCAGGCCTAGTAGCACGATTTCCATTAGTCTTTCAAATGGGGCGGGAGCATTGCAGAGGCCAAACAGCATCACATTAAACTGGTAAAACCGATTACTAGTTGAAAAGGCTGTTTTTTCTTCGTCTTTTTCATGGATTCGAATTTGCCAATAGCCACTCAATTAAAGCTTGGTCAAAGTGTCGTTGATTTTGGGTAATGGATAGCTGTCTTTCTTATCACGTCAATAAGTTTTCTACAATCAATACAGAATCTGGCACTTCCATCCTTCTTAGTGAGCAAAACAACGAAGATGACCAAGGGCTTTTGGATTCTTGTCGACTAGATTTTGCCCAGAGCCATTCGCTTGGTGCTTGTCTGATAGGTTGAGCATCGCCAGTATTAATTACATTCTGAATTATGTTTGTGCGACCCTGTTTTTCTTGGTTTTCAAACAAAGCAGAATAATGTTCTAAAAAGCGCTTTTTTAAATTCTTCTTTAATAAGATGTTGCCACGTTGACTGCTCTAAGATATATTTCGCTATGTAGGCAAATCCATGTTGTCGAATTACATCCATGCCCAGGAAAAAATTCATCTTTTATATCTACGACTAATACCACGTAATCACAATCTTTCTAGTTATATCTCAACTTCTGTTTCTCCCAGAACGTTAGCTGATTCTCGAATTACAGTTCAAAGCCTAATTTCTCGTTGTAGAGGTCGGATTTTACAACACGTCAGATTTTTTTGCGGCATCTGCGACGTTGATATTAATAAGAAAAAAGTATTGGTTCAAAACTCCGAAATTTTGAAAAGTCGGGATGGAAAAGTACTTAAATTTTTGGATGACCAGACCCAAAAATGGTTGTGAAGCCCGACTAAAATAAACTTTAAACCTGACCCTACTTGAGAATATTATGCTGGCTTATGTTAAGGTATACTAACAGTTGTCTGTCTCAAATAAGGCGAAGGCCAGGCAAGGCAGTTGATAGTGCTTAAATACTATAACGGCCCTTGCTTGCATCTCTGCGTCGATAATAACTCTCTCAATCAAGTTAGCCTGGAAAAATTAAGAGGGGAAAACTTTTCAGGGCGCGAGTAAACTGCGTCGGGCATGCACAGTAGATTTTTCGCCTTTTCCTTGCTTTTCAGTTATTATTGTTACACATTTTGCGATTATAGTACCTCATAGTTATATGGCTTTTAATAACTTACTAGGGCTATTTTTACTAAAATCTGACATTTGCATATCTTACAAATTTAATAATTTTAAATTAACGCGTTAACAAAAGTAAGATTTTCTTTAAATAAAACTCCTAAACTGAAGCAATTCTAAAAAACTAAACCAACTTTAATTAATGTATTTAATAATAAATATGGGATAGAACCAGGGAATAGAAAAAATTAAATATATTATTTTAAATGAACTTTTCGCAAATTGGGGAATAAATTGTTGTTGCTTATTATTTAAGGAAGGCTTGGGCAGCATTGGTTAATAACAATTAATAAAAATAATTTCTAATTATTAACATTACTAACATAAGTGATATTAACAAAAGTTAGAATCTAGTTCAAATTTCTAGCCTAAGATCCCTGCCGAAGAAATGGTCGTCCGGTTTTGTTCTCTACTAGAATCATTTCTTTCTAGGCATTAATAATATAGAAAAAGCTAATTTTTTTAAAAAGCTGTCACCTTATTTTCCAAATTAACAAAAGTGAGACTTTACGGTCAACACACTATATTATATATAATTATATTATACATGCTATATAAAAAAAACACACAACGGAATAAAACCTCGCCGTTTTGCATTTCCACACAGTGGCAAATAGGCTGGTCAAGGCAAGTTAACTCCTGTATAAAATATAATGATTGCGCGTTCCCTCTAGAAAAGACATTCAAATTTTGATTTGTTAACAAAATTGAGACTTGCACCTAGATACATCAATAGAAAATTTAAAAAAGATTCGGTTATTCCAATTTAAAAAAATCTCTTAAGATTATGATGACAAGTTGTAGAACCATATGATTAAAAAATGTATGTACAATTGTATAGAATAAATAATGAATACTACTCATAAATACCTACTACTATTAGTGGACTTAATATATAAAAAATTAATAATTAAAAAAAGTAAGCTACATGATGTATATTTATCACTGTCATCAAAATTAAATTCTTATCATTTGTTTTCATATTTTTTTTGCCTGGGTACCTCAAATGTCAGGTTTTGGTGAAAATAGCCCACTAATGTTTAAAAAGAGCATTAAGCTCCCTCAGATTTAAGGATTTAAGCAGATTTAAGAGTGGTGACCTATTTTCATAAACCCCTGGAAAGATAAAAAAAGGGAGAAAAATCTAAAAAGGGGGAATGTGAGGTTGTTAAGCCTAACGACGATGCCGACGTCCCGTTTTTAACGGGCGGTCCCGTTTTTTGATCCTAATGTCTTATGTCCCCAAAAACAGTTGTCGAGATGGTCAAATGTCCCGATGTTTGGTTGAAGGACCGTTTTTGTCTTTTTTTTTAAATTAAAAAACTATCCTCAGTTAATTTTAACTTTATAGAAATATGATCTACTGATACTTAAAACTAATAAATTAAGATTAAATTAAAAACTTCTCCATACGCCTTGCTTTTAAGAATTGTATTCTTCTATACTACTACTACTACTACTGAATTAGTTACATTTTGTACTGTATTTTATTTTATTTTAATTTATTTCATTCTGTCTTGTTTGGTAATTATCGTATTTTACATTATTTTAAGTGTCGCTTTAAACCCTACTTACGGTCAATTGTCATATCTATAGTTTATATATCCTATGATTAAATGTATTTACTCGCGCTTATTTTATTTATTTGTGTTTCAGATTGTCTTAATTATTGTTTATTTTTTAATCCATTAATTACTGTTAAAATCTATAAGTATACTTCTTTTACATTTTATTATCTCTATTCACTTGGGTAAGTTTCATCTTAACTAGGGATGTACCGGATCGAGTATTTGGCCGGTCCGGGCAAAACCGGAATTCCAGTCGGTAGCCGGACCGGACCGCCGGAATTCCAGCCGGATCTGGATTTATATGGAAATATTTCAAATTCCTGCAGCTTAATGATATTTTACAGTTTCTATCTATATAAAGTATAAAACTCTGGATTATTTTCTTCTTTTTTTCCTTAATTTATTCCGTTCCGCGTTATGAATCATATATAAATAAAAAAATTAAAAGTCAACTTTGTTGTATACTATGGACTGCCCCATTATTGATAGAAAGTCAGGCCTGAGGTCAGACCCATTCGAGTGGTGGAGCAAGCACAGTGGAACATTTCCTGGTCTAATTAATTTAGTAAAGCAGTTTTTATCAAGTCCAGCAACTAGTGTTTATTCAAAGAGACTATTTTCGGAAATTGGTAACATATATGTTGATAATAGGTGTAGGCTAAGTTCTGAAAATGCAAAAAAGCTCTTATTTATTCATCACAATCTAAATAAAATAAATTATGAATATTAGTTTTGGATTTATATCTTTTATATGTACGTCGGTTTTTCTTGCTTTTCTCATATATTTAACCTATTTTAAACATTTTTAATGTTCCGGATTTAGTGGTATTGCTGGAATTCCGGTACATCCCTAATCTTAACTATACTTATATATATAAACTTAAGCTGTGATCATCAGCTTGTTTCTTTTAAATATTGTATTGTTTCTTTGATTTAAGGGTAAAAAATAATAGAAATAGTATATGTACAATATAGGGGTGGTTTAACGAAAACCACGGTGTACCAAACGACAATTTTAAATTACACAAGAAAATTAAATAGGGCCCAATATTTACGCTAGACTCACCTGATGTCTCTTCAGTCCTAGTTTTCCTGGCCAGGGCTGATGATGCGTGATATTGGGGTTCTTTGGGGGTGAAATTCTTATGGCAAACTCCACCGAGACACTTGCGTGCGGTTCTTCACACAGATTTTAACCGAATGCTGTGATTCGTGTTTTTAAGTTGGCCACCTATGCTTTGGCTCACTGGCCATATGGTAGCTAACGCAATATTGGGCTTTGGACATAAAACTGTAAATTAAGGCTAATGGAAAAGATACCCAATATTGAACATTCCGACCTCCTCAAAATTAAATAGTTAATTTTGACACTAACTCTAGCGTTAAATTTTGAAAATAGAAAAAAGAAAAAAAAAATAAACAAAATTCCAATTTTGAAAAAACCCAAAAAAATGCCTCATATCAAAGGCCACAGAATTAAAAAGAGAGAAAAAATTCTAACACAGTCACATTACACAAATAAGAGTAAGCCACCCTTTACTTGTTTGGCAGTGGGCATAATTTGACCACTGGGCGATCAAATATGCTTTTTGAAGTTTTAACCTGAGCTACACGAGCATGACCGTCAGGACTTGAATACACCTTTAAAACGCGCCCCAGTAACCACTTTAATGGGGGTAAGTTTTCATCGCGAATTAAAACTAAGCTACCGACCTCCAAAGGAGCACCGGAGGTATTAGCCTTATGCCGTTGCTGTAGGGTGCTCAAATATTCAGTGTGCCACCTCGACCAGAAATGCTGTTGCAACTGCTGCACCAATTGCCAACGGGTAAGCCTGCCAACCTTCTCAGTAATCAAGTCTTCATCGGGAGGCGCAGTAAGGGGGGCTTGTGTCAAGAAGTGACCTGGGGTCAAACTCTCTAGGTCATTAGGATCACTACTAACACTGCACAACGGTCTAGAATTTAATAAAGCTTCAATCTGACACAATACAGTTGCGAGCTCTTCATAAGTCAAAATCTGTAACCCTATTACCCGAAACAGGTGTGACTTGACCGCCTTCACGCCAGCCTCCCAGAGGCCACCAAAATTAGGCGTCGAAGGTGGATTGAGGTGAAAACTGATGGTACATTGATCAGCAGCCTGCTGGACATATTTAAGAAGAATGGTGTCCGTACCCTTGAAGTTTGAGCCTTGGTCACAATACAAGTCGGTGCAACGACCTCGACGAGCAACAAACCTTCTCAAAGTCGCCAGAAAAGCTTCTGATGTCATATCAGATACCACCTCCAAATGTAAGGCCTTTGTCGCCATACAAACAAAAATACAGATATATGCCTTTTGGCTAACTACACCCCGCCTTTTCCCCAGGGTAATATTTATTGGTCCAGCCAAATCTGTGCCAGTATGCAAGAAGGGTTTGATTTGCGACACTCGCACCTTAGGTAAATCCCCTTGAAAAGGCTTAATATTTTTTGGGGACATTCTAAAACACCGATAGCATTTCGAGAGTGTATGCCGGATGGCCCTTCTGGCTGACAAAATCCAGAATTGTTGACATATTAGGAACAATAACGTTTGAAGACCTGGGTGACAGTTCCTAGAATGAACATCTTCAATCAATAATTTTGTAAATCTATGTTCTCTAGGCAAAAGCATAGGATGTTTGGCATCATAATCTAAGGCAGAATTCCTTATACGACCACCAACACGAATGACTCCCATCTTGTCAAGAAAAGGAGCCAATTTTTGGATTGGCTTAGGACAAGGAGACCCTTGTCTTAATTTTTGCAAGATGTCAGAGAAAACTTCGCCTTGTACAAATTTGACAATTAAAATGAGCGAGTGGTAAAGGTCCTTATAGGAAATACTTTCCTTGATTATCACCTTAGTTTTCAGGAAGTCTATAAAGCGCAAATAATACACGATAAAGCGCTGAATCTTTGGCAAACTGGAATATCTATCAAACAACAAAGATATAACATTTTTAGGGTGTTGAACAGTCAATAAGATCACCTTTTTTGCTTCACTTTCCACATCAGAAAGCTTGGGATTTGGATCGGGAGATTTAGGCCAATTTTCTCGACTCAATTTCAACCAGGAAGGTCCACAAAACCACATAGGATCAGTCAATAATTGGTCAGCAAACAAACCACGAGACAACACATCAGCCGGATTAGAAATCCCTTCCACATGAAACCAAGAACTTGGGGGCAATTTGGACTGAATGTGCGCCACACGATTTGCCACAAATGTCCTCCACTTGTGAGATGGTGACTTTATCCAACGCAAAGAAACTGCCGAATCGGTATAAGCAAAGACATCCTTAATATTAAGGTCAATATAAGAATTTAACACAAATTCAACCAAGTCTGCCAACACAACTGCAGAACACAACTCTAAACGTGGGATTGACACTGTTTTCAGAGGAGCAACTCTATTTTTACTGCACAATAAATTGACACAAACTTCACCAGAAAGCGTAGTTGACCTCATAAAAATAACGGCTCCATAGCCTACCTGCGAAGCATCACAAAATGCATGAAGTTGTAGCTCAGCTAGAGGGTCCAAGACCACTTGTCTTGGAATAGAGAATGACGAAAGGTCAGTAAGACCAGAGGCAAAACGTTGCCAATCTGACACTATATCACTAGGAGGGGTTTCATCCCAACCAACACCTTGGGCCCACAATCTTTGCATTAAAATCTTTGCCACTAGAATTGTGGGTGATACAAAACCAAGAGGATCATACACCTTTGTAAGTTCTGACAAAATATATCGCTTGGTCCAAGGTACGTTGATGGACTGTATTTTATAGGAAAATAAATCTTGAGTAGGACACCACTGTAAACCTAATATTTTTAACCCAGCAGAGTCCTTTTCACTAAAAGAAATGGGTTGTTGATGAGTCTCAGGCACTGAATCAAGTAATCTAGGTTCGTTACTTGCCCATTTTCTAAGTTCAAAACATCCCTTGGACAATAAACATTCAAGCTCATTTTTCAGACTACTCGCTTCTTCAAGACAAGAAGCAGAACCAATGGCATCATCAATATAGGTCATTGACCTCAATATTTTTGCTGCTCTAGGAAACTGATCCTTATAGTCATCAGCTAACTGAAGTAAAGTTCTAATACACAAATAAGGACTACTACTCACCCCATAGGTAATAGTATTTAAAGTGTATTCTTGGATAGGCTGTGAAGAATCAAAACGCCACAATATGCGTTGGAAGTCACGTTGATGTTCTGCAATTAAGATTTGCCTATATGCTTGCCTTATATCGCATGAGAAAACCACTGAGTGAACTCTAAACTTAAGGAGAAGGGTTGCAATATTTGGTTGTAATTTAGGTCCAATTAATAAGCAGCTATTTAGGGAAACATTTTTATCAGTTTTACTTGAAGCATCAAACACTACACGCAATTTAAAAGAGGGGGGCCTACCTTCGCAAGGAGTTGTGCTGCCTTTGACCACACAATGATGAGGTATAAAATAAGTTAAACCATTATTTTTAACAGATTTGGCCAAAGACATATGCCCTTGTTCTAGATAATCTCTTATAAACTCATGATAAGCTTCTTTTAAAACAACATCCCTATTTAATCTCGACTCTAGGTAATTATACCTTTTTAGTGCGCCTTTATATGAATCACCTAAATCCACAGAATCAAAACGAAAAGGGTAACTAACCCCATATCTACCCTCTGGAGTTCTAAACAAAGTTTTGACAAAAATTTCCTCACAGCAAATATCCTCTGGAGACAAGTGTACCTTTTCTGGAACTGACTCCAACTCCCAAAACTTCTGTAGTGTCACATTAAGACTATTGCAATCAGAGGCGCTACCTAGAGAAGTACACAAACTTAGGGGCTGGTTCTCACTAGACCCAACACTGCCAATAATAACCCAGCCAAAAATAGTTTGAAACGCACTAGGTCTGCCACTTTGACCCTTACGAAGACCTGGCAATAAAATATCACTGTATATGTCAATACCCAAAAGGAGATCAATATCACCAGCTTCACAAAAATATGGATCTGCAAGACGTAAACCCTGAAGATGATTCCACTGTTTTGAATTAATCGTGACTGATGGCAACCTTTCACAAATTGAAGGAATTACTAGGGCCTCAAAAGACAAGCGAGGTTGCACTTGATGATAGGGTGTAACAATACAAGAAACTATACCTAGAGCAGTGCATGTTGACATGCCACTAATGCCTTGTATTGGGGTATTGTTGGGCAGTCGATTCAAAGAAAGTTTACTTGCCATATGCTCAGACACAAAATTTGCCTGGCTTGCTGAGTCTAATAACGCTCTACACTTTACAAAACTACCAGCACCATTTTGAATGAAGACTAGAGCAGTAGCAAATAACACAGACTGAGTCACAGCACGTGTGGATGCACAAAATTTTGTTTCACTATCATTTGAATCAACTTGGGCTGAGCCACTGCTTGGAGAATTTTGATTACTAGTTGATTCTGATACTTCACTTGAATTGTGACTGCTAGAAAAACATAAGAGAGTGTTATGCTTGCGTCCACAATTTTTACACATAAAGGAACTAGTACATCTTTCTAGAGAGTGCGACTTGGCAAAACAATTAAAACATAAACGATGCCTTTTCACTATAGCATGTCGTTGATGAGGGTCAAGTTTCAAGAAATTATCACACTTTAATAATGATAAACATGTTTTTTGACAACAAACACACAAATTAGCTGTAGTCATAAATGATTTTTTTGATGGCATTGCCTTTTTTGACAAATTCTCACTTTTCTTAAAAACACTACAAGATTGGTTGGTTAAAGATGAATTTTCTAAAGCTCTACAATGTTGCTCCAAGTGTTTAGATAAATCCTCATATGTAGGCAATTGAGAAGAATTTTGCTTAAATTCAAAGCTTGTCTTTAACTCAGGACTTATTTTTTGAAGCAATAAGTTTAATTTTGTGAAGTCCCACAAGTCAACTTGAGTTAAACTTAAGGCTTGCAAGTTTTCAGAAAAAATACTTAAAATTTTTCTTAGCTCTTGCGCTGAATCATTTTTCATACATGGAGCACTAAAAATTGATGACCAATAATCAGTCAATAAGACTCTTTCATTTTGATAACGCTTAACCAATGCGTCAAAAGCTGTATTATAATTTACCTCAAGGAGGGGTATATGCTTAACTACCAATGCAGCATCCCCTTGTAAAAGAGAAACCAATATTTGGAATTTTCTTATATTAGAAAACCGAGGATTATTGTGTACAATTACTTTGTATAAGTCAAAAAAAGTAGGCCATTGTTTTATTTCACCTGTAAATTTGGGTATGCAAGCAAGAGCACTGTTATCTTCAGCGCTGGAGCATGGGGGGCTAGGTGCAGCAGCTGCACCAGCAGTTCTAGGGGGTGAAAAGAGCTGTACTGCGGCTGTTTTTATAGAATAAACCATTGAGTCCATCCTAAGTTGACGGCTATGTTCCTTATCTTTATCACCATCGGCCACAAGAGACACGATTTCAAGTTGGATGGAAGAATAGTGCTCACTCAAACGCGGCAGTTCCTCATACGCGCATTGAAACTCCAACTTTTTTGTCTTTGAGGCGTTCTGATCGGTTGCTTTTGTTGCTATATCGTAAATATTTTGAATTCGTTGTTTAGTCAAATCGCGTTTCCTAACTAAACCATCAATAATATCTTTTGTTTCCGACATGTTATGGAAGGTAGCTTTTTTTAAAAACAACACCTTAAAAATCAAAAATTCAAAACAAAACAAACCGCCCACTGTCAAACAAGCAAGGTTATGTTCACTTCTACCTCGTGCTTTTGGGTATTATGGCCAAAACAATGTTGCCAACATAAGAAACGCGCTTTTAAGAGAGATGCACTTTTCAAAAGAGAGATCGCAATATGCGCGCAAAAAACTTTCGACTTCGAGAAATGCGCAAAAAAACGAGCGATATTTCTTATCACATTTATCGAAGTTTTTTCAATATTAACAAAATGGAACAAAACACACCTAAAATTTAAATTCAATTTTATTACAATGCATTAATTAAGAAAATAAAAATCCCAAAGGACTGGTTCAATTAATTTGGCGAGGAGAGACCAAATGTACAATATAGGGGTGGTTTAACGAAAACCACGGTGTACCAAACGACAATTTTAAATTACACAAGAAAATTAAATAGGGCCCAATATTTACGCTAGACTCACCTGATGTCTCTTCAGTCCTAGTTTTCCTGGCCAGGGCTGATGATGCGTGATATTGGGGTTCTTTGGGGGTGAAATTCTTATGGCAAACTCCACCGAGACACTTGCGTGCGGTTCTTCACACAGATTTTAACCGAATGCTGTGATTCGTGTTTTTAAGTTGGCCACCTATGCTTTGGCTCACTGGCCATATGGTAGCTAACGCAATATTGGGCTTTGGACATAAAACTGTAAATTAAGGCTAATGGAAAAGATACCCAATATTGAACAGTATAGGTTTATGGTGGTCAATCGAAATTTTGGTAAATTCGAGGGTAAATTTGACACTATTTGGTTACTTGTACATTTCAAATTTTTACAAATACACAAAAACAGATTTTGAATTTGTTTTTTTTTTTAATGAAATATTGCTAGCTTTGTGGACACAGTTTTTTATTGTCAGCTAATTTTTAATTTTCAACAATGTTTCGGTAATATGGTTCTTACCTTCATCAGGGCTGAAATAGACATACACAATACTTAGAAGAAGAGTAAAATTCATCAATACATCAAAAATTTGAATTAGTCTTGCATTAAGCTTAGCTTTGTCAATAAGAATTTCTATTAATCTTGGACAATAAAGCATGTGTAGTATTTGTATTCTGTGACATATTTTCTGAGGGTTATATATTGGAGTCCCCTCATATTGTATTGGAATTAGGATCACTCTCACTATAATTTAGTTTTTTTTTTAATTTTTCAATTCAAATATGAAGTCTTTTTTTCAAATAATTTATCAAAAATTTATTCTTTTAGATAGTGATAGTGCTGAGGGTGCTTTCAAACAAAATCGCTCCGTCTTTTAGAAAGGCTCCACAAAAAATCTTGGAATTTTTTCAGAATTAAAACTTCAGAATCATAAGTAGGTATAAAAAATTTTTCCTGCATCTCGCCTGCTCCATTTAACTTAAAATGTACCTGACATTACTTTCTGTACATTTCTGCCTTCGGCACTATTATAAATAGACATTTTAAAAAAGGATAGGGTGGGACTATATTAATTTTTTTACTCTCGTCTGCCACATAACTTTTCTTATTTTTTTTTTGTTTTTTTACAAAAAAAATCTGGTATGCTTATATTGTTAAGACATCATCAAAGCAGGAAAAAGTACAACATTCGCTAAAACTAATTACAATAAGGTACCTAATTAATCAAAGTTTACAAAATGGTGTATATAAAAGTCATACAATCTATAAAACACTTACAAACAAAAAAATATAAAATCAAACATTAAAAACAAAACAAAAATTAAGACTAAGAAGAAGACAAACCTAATAAAATCACAGATTAGAGAGAGAAAGGCAGGACAGGAGGGAAATTATGTACTATCTGGAGTCACTGAAAAAAATATCTGCAATTTTTTTTAGTAGCTTAGTTGTTTGAGCTCTTGGGGAGAGTGAGATTTTGTTGTGATGATAGATGTGGAACAAGAAAGTTGAGTTTGTTTAATATATGAGGACAATTTATCTGGTTATATATTATCTTGAATAGAAAGACTTAAAAGAAGTATGTTCTTCTCTCGGCAAGGGATTGAAATTTGAATATTTTCAGCAAATATGCCTCTGGGTAACCTTGAGGGGGAAAGGTGCCATGAGTTTTTAGATACAATAATTTTTAGAATCTTCGTTGAACTCTTCCTAGATGTTCAATGTGTGTATTATATTCAGTTGACCAAACTACTGAGGCATATTCTAATTTCATCAAGCATGAATCCTCGCATAAATCCCAGGGGTCTCTCACTTTTTTTTTAATGCAAGACTATATGAAGCAATGCAAGACAATGCAAAGCATAAAATTTAAGAGGTTATGTTTGTCTGTTGTTGCACTGCTGAGATAAGGTGGACCTAAGTTAAAGTACAGTGCTAAAAACCATCCGTTTAAGGCCATCCTAATCTCTTAAGCCATAGAAGTGCAACAGCCATGCAGTTACTGAAGAAGCTTTAATCATGATTACTAATCAGTGTTTAGAATGGACAGTTGATAAGACTCAGTCTCGCTCATAGTATTAGGTATTTAAGCTAAAATTGAGGATGGAATAAATCATCTCAAACCCATTGTTCAATTCTCACATGTGTTTTTTTTCTCTCTATAAGGAAAAGCTTCACTAAGAGAGAGAGAAAGAAAGATGCATGAATTGGTAATTGAAGGTGAACTTAGTTTATAATTTCAGCTTATTCTGATTCTACCAGGCAATAAACAATGATAATAATCAAAATAAAAACCTAAACGTAATAAGTATATAGGTTGTTTGAGTTAAAATGGTACCTTAAGAAAAAAATTAAATAAAGAGGTACATAGTTAAATGACAGCTTCTTTAATAAACTAATTAAATTCTCAAATTTCCTTTGCAAACAAAACTCTGCTCTTCCAAAAAATAACTTTTTACATTATTTGCTGCTATCTCATCAAAGATTAAGGCAAAAATGAGGGTAAATAAAACACTGGTTAATTTAATTTGAGAGTGATATATAAAAGAACAAAATGCATGATTTTCAATACTAATAGATGGGAAATACTCCAGCCAGTCATTTCAGTGCTGGTTGTGGTTCGAGATTACACAAACACCTTATTTTTACCTTTTATTGACCTCAGCTACCAGGACCATTTGGTTAGAATTGGCCATCCGGCAATAATCTTAAGACTGATACTTAATGTATGACCCCCCTACCCCACTCACCAGACCGGTCTGATGAGCACCCCCCAGGAAGGCAGTTTTCTTTTCCTGGAAGGATTTAATTTAGACTAAACCCCTTTATCGGGGCTAGGTATCTTTAACATGCTCCACTATCAATATATGGGGGGTATGGAATCGAATTAGCCTGCCTTTTAGCTAACATGGTCTACTCTTCATAATGCGTTTTCCTTATTCTTACAAAATTCTGTAATTTTATAAGAAAAAGTCCAGGTAGTCTACCTGCAAGACCTGAGGCTTGAACCCGGCATCTTCTCCTTGAAAGACCCAAACACCTGACTTAAAATTGAGCTTAAATTAACCTCTCTGAAGCCAACTCCATGGAGTCAGCTCTGTGTTGCCAGCTCTAAGTGAATTACAGCTGACCAAATAAATATTGCCTCAAAACTTAAAATTATTTATTTTATGCTTATTTTTTAATTAAAATGTACTTAGTTAAGTTGTTAACCCCCTTCCATCATTTCATAGCAGCAGGGGATGGTAAACTTCAGGGGCAGAGATACAATTTTTTTTTCTGAAAAAAATAGAAAAAAAGATAACTTTCTTATATTCAAAGACTTTCAACCAAAACTTTGACAAGGTATAGAGGATCCAATCCCACACTCACGATTTTTTTGTAGGTGGGGTGGCAAACGTCAGGGGTGGAGCTGCGATATTTTTTCTGGAAAAAAATAGAAAAAAAGAAAACTTTCTTATATTAAAAGATTTTCACCCAAAACTTTGACAAGGTATAGAGGATCCAATCCAAAACTTATGATTTTTTTGTAAGTGGGGTGGCAAACGTCAGGGGCGGAGCTGCGATTTTTTTTCTGCAAAAAATAGAGAAAAAGAAAAGTTTCTTATATTAAATGCTTTTGACCCAAAACTTTGAAAAGGCATAGAGGATTCAATCCCACACTTATTATTTTTTTGTAGGTGGGGTGGCAAACGTCAGGAGCAGAGCTGCGATTTTTTTTCTGGAAAAAATAGAAAAAAAGAAAACTTTCTTATATTAAAAGATTTTCACTCAAAACTTTGACAAGGTATAGAGGATCCAATCCCACACTTATGATTTTTTTGTAGGTGGGGTGGCAAACGTCAGGGGCGGAGCTGCGATTTTTTTCTGAAAAAAATAGAAAAAAAAAGAAAAGTTTCTTATATTAAAAGCTTTTGACCCAAAACTCTGACAAGGTATAGAGGATTCAATCCCATACTTATGATTTTTTTGTAGGTGGGGTGGCAAACGTCAGCGGCGGAGCTGCGTTTTTTTAAAATTTTTTTAAGAATTTTTTTTTTCAGAAAAAAAATCGCAGCTCTGCCCCTGACGTTTGCTACCCCACCTACAAAAAAATCGAGAGTGTGGGATAGGATCCTCTATACCTTGTGAAAGTTTTGGGTGAAAATATTTTAATATAAAAAAGTTTTCTTTTCTTCCATTTTTTCCAGAAAAAAAAATCGCAGCTCCGCTCCTGACGTTTGCCACCCCAACTACAAAAAAATCGTGGGTGTGGGATTGGATCCTCTGTACCTTGTCAAAGTTTTGGGTGAAAGTCTTTGAATATAAGAAAGTTTTCTTTTTTCAATTTTTTTCAGAAAAAAAATCGCAGCTCCGCCCCTGACGTTTGCCACGCCAACTACAAAAAAATCATAAGTGTGGGATTGGATCCTCTATACCTTGTCAAAGTTTTGGGTCAAAAGCATTTAATATAAGAAACTTTTCTATTTTTCTATTTTTTTTAGAAAAAAAAAATCGCAGCTCTGCCCCTGACGTGTGCCACCCCACCTACAAAAAAATCATAATTGTGGTATTGCATTCTCAATACCTTGTCAAATTTTTGGGTCAAAAGCTTTTAATATAAGAAACTTTTCTTTTTTTCTATTTTTTTCAGAAAAAAAATCGCAGCTCCGCCCCTGACGTTTGCCACCCCACCTACAAAAAATCATAAGTGTGGGATTGGATCCTCTATACCTTGTCAAAGTTTTGGGTCAAAAGCTTTTAATATAAGAAACTTTTCTATTTTTCTATTTTTTTTTTTTAAATTGCAGTTCCGCACCTGACGTTTGCCATCCCACCTACAAAAAAATCATACATGTGGGATTGAATGCTCTATACCTTGTCAAAGTTTTGGGTGAAAAGCTTTTAATATAAGAAACTTTTCTTTTTTTCTATTTTTTTCAGAAAAAAAATCGCAGCTCCGCCCCTGACGTTTGCCACCCCACCTACAAAAAAATCATAAGTGTGGAATAGGATCCTCTATACCCTGTGAAAGTTTTGGGTGAAAATATTTTAATATAAGAAAGTTCTCTTTCCTTCCATTTTTTCCAGAAAAAAAAATCGCAGCTCCGCTCCTGACGTTTGCCACCCCACCTACAAAAAAATCGTAAGTGTGGGATTGGATCCTCTATACCTTGTCAAAGTTTTGGGTGAAAGTCTTTAAATATAAGAAAGTTTTCGTTTTTTCTATGTTTTTTTTTTAGAAAAAAAATCGCAGCTCCGCCCCTGACGTTTGCCATCCCACCTACAAAAAAATCATAAGTATGGGATTGGATCCTCTATATCTTGTCAAAGTTTTGGGTCAAAAGCTTTTAATATAAGAAACTTTTCTAGTTTTCAATTTGCTCCGCCCCTGACATTTGCCACCCCACCTACAAAAAAATGATAAGTGTGGGATTGAATCCTCTATACCTTGTCAAAGTTTTGGGTCAAAAGCTTTTAATGTAAGAAACTTTTCTTTTTTTAAATTTTTTTCAGAAAAAAAATCGCAGCTCTGCCCTTGACATTTGCCACCCCACCTACAAAGTTTTGGATGAAAATCTTTTAATATATGAAAGTTTTCTTTTTTTCTATTTTTTCCAGAAAAAAAATCGCAGCTCTGCCCCTGACGTTTGCCACCCCACCTACAAAAAAATTGTAAGTGTGGGATTGGATCCTCTATACCTTGTCAAAGTTTTGGGTGAAAGTCTTTGAAAATAAGAAAGTTATCTTTTTTTCTATTTTTTTCAGAAAAAAAAAATTGCATCTCTACCCCTGAAATTTACCATCCCCTGCTGCTATGAAATGATGGAAGAGGGTTAACAACCTAACTAAGTACAAAATAAATAATTTTAAGTTTTGAGGCAATATTTATTTGGTCGACTGTAATTCGCTTGGAGCTGGCAACACATAGCTGGCTTCACAGGGGTGCGTTCAGATTGAACGTCGGGTGACGCCTGGGCGCGCTCTGCCCGTTCAGATTGCTCTGGTTAAAATTTACCTGGCTGTTCAGATTGTCGGTAGATTTTGACAGGACGCTACCCAAACGCGCACTTTCGCACCCCACGAAATAGGTTGATAAAATTTGTCCCGCATGCGCAGATCAAATATGTTCAACCATTTCTAACCTTATTTCAGCGACAATATTTTTTTATTTATTTTTTTTTTAATTTGAAATCTAGTTTTTGCCAATGGAAAGAATCAGTACACATTCCGATAATTTGGTTTTGGACAAGGAAGGCAATTTTGTTCTGGATGGAACAATCAAGAGTGGTGAAGTCAGTGAAAAAGTGGTGAAGGTGAATCATTCTCAACGAGTAGTTCTTCATTTATAAACGCATTTACTATTACTTCTTCAATAATTACAAAAAAAAATTAAAATCTTAAGAGTGAGGTTATGATAATGCGTCTTGTCCGTTCATATTGGACGAATCGCCGGGCACACTCGGAGTGCACTCTCTATCGAGTAACGCTCTGCGCCGGACTTCGCCCGGACTCTTCAATCTGAATGCACCCCAGAAGACACCTGCTGTATAAGAGCATGCACACTAGCTGCTGACAAGATATTTCCTACCTATCCCATTTACCTATCACTTTTTTTTTACTTCCTAAAAAATAATTGGAACATACTTGAAAGATCCATAATCAGTATTCTTTATAAGAACATCCTCCTGCACCGTCCAGAAATGGATTTCACTCAAAAGAGTTGTCATGTTATGAATGCCATGGGTATAAAACTCCTTTTTAACAAAAAAAAAACAACTGTATTTTTGTTTTTGTTCCTAGGGTTATAAACAAGACATGGCCATAGAACACAACTTTCCATAGAATAACCATGGATATGCCACGGATCTATAAAGGCGAGTTTTCACACTCGTTACCTTACCGTGATCTTACCGCTCTGTCACTTTCGAGGCAAACAAGGGTAAAATTTAAACCAAAGTTAAGTTTAAACCAAGGAAAAACAAAATGCCCAATTTTTTTATACGACAGAGTTAAACCACGGCCAGGCAGAAAAACAGGAAAGAAGAGCTTTATTAAGTAAGTATGGGTCCGGGAGGACATATATATATATATATATATATAAATCTCTGGGTAAAGTAATTTATTAATAACTGCACCGCAATATTAAGCCTACTTTAAATTTAGCTAGTGTTGAGTATGTGTAAAAACTATTTAAACTAAAACCAGGATTAACAGTTCCGTGCAATTAGGCGTTAGTCGATTTAATTGATCTACTAGCATATATAGGGATTTTATGCATTACATTCGTATTGTAAATTAGGTGTATTTTGGAACGCTTATTTGACACTTCGTATTAGTTGTGGTAATTACTGCGTTGTGCAATAGCTAAACGTCATTCCGTTGTGGCAATTAACTACTACCACTGTCGTAAGCTACGAATCCATTTCGTTGTGTTGTGTGATGAAAAATGGTTAATTTTAGAGAATTTTGGCACATTAATTTTAAAGATAATAAAATATTACCAGGTTCCAACATATAAAACACTTATTTTGTAAAATAAAGCCCAATTTTGTGTTTTTTCTCATGTCTAAATTTTTTTACGAGTGACAGTTTCTAATGTGTTCCAAAAACTCGGGTAAAATCGATGCGTGGTAGTGGTTGTTAGACACTACCACAGCGGCTGTCAAAGTAGCCAAAATTTTAAGCGTCCAAATTAAATTAAATCAAAATGAAAGCCACTAATATTGTCAGATATTGTAATTTTTTTTACTGCAAAGAAATTTTCATGAAACTCAAAAAAAAAACAACCATGATTAAATTGTATTATCTAGTAATTAGTAGCAGATCATTATGCTGCGTTTTCTAATCGCCCAATCCCATAAGCTTTAAATAATTCAAAAAAATTACCAGAAAGTCACACTGCATTCAAAAAACGTTTTAAAAAGTATAGGGAGGAAGGTTGAATAGTATCCCTATGTTGCGGAGGTAAATGCATAACTCGGTATATTATTTGACACTTTGTTGTGGTTGTGGTAATCACTGCATCGCCTCTACGTAATAGCTTAATGTCATTCCATTTTAGTCATTTACCACTACTACTAGGGTGATTTTGATCAGTTTTTTGCCCCAGTTTGTTAGCCTTACCTTTATTCTGCGGCAGAGGGAGAACCGACGCTATGAGGACGGCATCTCACCTATACAGGCACTCGAAACCATTTTGGGACTGCCGCCGCTTTCGATCTGGATCAGAAAAGAAGCGATGGAGACCCACCTCCGGCTGAGAGATACAGGTCAATGGAGAGGAAGAGGGGAAGCTGCGGGGCATCTTAGAATTTTCCAAATCTTCGAGAGAGAAATTCCAATGGCAGCGATCAAAATACAAAGAACAAAGAACCCCTGGAGATGCAACAAAAGATACAAAGTAGTCATCCCAAACAGGGAACTATGGCAGAGTGAAAATATCCGCGAACAGTTCGAGGAGAACGTTGTGATTTGCTACACCGACGGGTCCAAACTGTCGGAGAAGCAAACCACAGGATCGGGGGTTTACGTAGAAGACCAGGAGGTTCGAAAGAGCTATCCGCTCGGAGAGTAAGTCACGGTCTTTCAGGCAGAGGTGTATGCCATAATAATGGCTGCAACCATGAAGGCCTTAAGGCACTAAGGGCGCTCAAGATCAACAACACCCTGATGGAGGAATGTGCGGATGCACTAGAATCCTTGGGAGAGTGTAAACAAGTGACACTTATGTGAGTACCCGGACATATGGGAGCGCCGGGGAACGAGAAGGCCGACGAGCTCGCCAGGATCGGGGCAAGCACCCAGTATGTAGGTCCGGAGCCACTCTTATGAACAAACAAGAGGCAATTGCAAAGTCGACCAAATAAATGGGCCAACGATGCCATGGCGACCGCTTGGAGAGGAGGAACAGGATGCGGACAGGACAGGGACTTCGTGAAGGGCCCGGATGTAGCCAGACAAAAATGGCTTCTAAGAAGATCACGAAAATGACTCAACCTGCCGGGCTTGCGGGCAGGCAGAAGAGACATCTCGACATGTTATAGCGAACTGCGAGGCATACCAAAGGACGAGATACCAGGTATTCGGTTCCCCGACCCTGGATGAGGAGGACCTGCACACGCTCAAATGGGATAAAATACTGGATTTTGCAAAAAGAACAGTAAAACCAGAAGAGCAGACTGCCAGACCAGTGGTGCAGGCGGAGCGGACGGATTAGGGGCAGGCTCGGGGTAAGGCAGTAAGGGCCCAGGGAGGCCTACTTGCCAGGCCTTGCGCCGCCCCTTCTCTACTACTACTACTTTATTCTGCGCGAACACAGTAGTGCTAGACTGTTACCTTTTATTAAAGTGATTTTGATTTGTTTTTTGCCACTCCATAACATTTTTCTCTTACCTTTAATAAAGTCTCTAATAGATAGTTTTTGCTTGTGCTAAAAGCACCCGACGACTAAAACGATATTTGACACTGTTGACATTTGAACGTCATTTTTGGTTAAAGCCAACGCCAAAATCATTAACAAAAGACTCACTGAAGTGCAGTGGCGTAGTAAATCATTTTCGGGGAGGGGAGGGGAGAATACAAAATTTTCGAAAGTTGTTCGGACTTCATGATCTTTTTTTTATAATAAACATTTTTTATATCGATAAAAATTTCGGGGAGGTTTGCGGATAAACCCCCCCTCCTCCCGTTACTACGCCAATGTCCAAACGTTTTTTTTTCTGTTTGAGAATTCTTTCATGAATAATTAAATAGGTACCTGTTTTTTTTTTGCCGTGAAGTGGAAAACCACATTAAAGTAATTTTGTTTTAAAAATGAAAAACAAAAACTGATAAGTTATCCCAAACGGCTAATACTAGGACTGTCGACGTAAAACCTGTACCAATCTTTCTTCTTCTCTTTGGCTCTACCCGTCAGGGGTAATTCTTTTTTTCCTTCTTTTTTTTATAGTTTTCTTGTTTTTTTTTTCTTTTTTTTCTTTCTTTTATTTTTACTTTTCCGTTTTGTGTTTTTATTTTTAAACCGCGACTGGGTTAGTCATTCATTCTTGGGGATTCACAAATAACATTAATGAAAAAGGACGAGATCAAATATAATTAAAAAGATAAATGTTTGGAGTGGAAGGGCAGCTAGGGAGTAACTGATCTGCAAAATTTTTATAGTTCTTGTTTTCTAGCAGGGTCAAAAAAGGTTATAAAAAGCGTACCAAAAAAGCTATTTTGAACTGACAAATAGAGTAATCGTTGTCGGCGAAGTTATCGGGATGTAAATTGGCACGTCCAAAATCTATCTAATGTGCTGATGGTCAGTTTTGTTGCAGCTCTCTTAACGTTACCTTTATCCTGCGCGGGAGCTATATATCGACTTGTCATGCTGTTACCTTAAGTGAAGGTAGACACGTGCGTTAATATATAGGGTGATTTACTCTTATGATTACCATCACCGTAAATAAAACTTAAGAAGTTAAAAATGATGTTTTTGAAAGAACCCAAAAATAACGTTTGGAGGTAAACATAACTTTACCTACCTTTTTTGATGTTCAATAAGCTTTCGAACGTGCCTAAAAATAAAAGTTGCATTTTTTTGCAACATTGCGGTGGAAATTTTGACGTCATTCCAAAAGAGCCATTCCAGCTAAAAGTTCTCCACGGGTAATATCACAAAATAAAAATTAACGAAGGCATTAACCTACTCTTTGTGATCACTTATATATTTTTTTTAATTTGCCTCAAGAGGGTAAAACTGTTTCCATTAAAACAGAAATTTAAAGTCATAAAATTTGAGTATTTAAACTTTTTACTCTCAAATTTTTTCGAACACTACATCCATTGGTCCTATTCGCAAATAAATAAATAATACAAAAAGTATGGTATGCTTCTTTTTGCTGTCCTGTTCTGCTTTTTACCAACTTACTAAAGTACACAAAAGTAAGTTTACATTTGAATTGCTTGAGTACAATTAATGTATTTCTTTTTTGGTATCAACGTTAACATATTTGCAATACCTAATGGCATTATTTAATTTAAAATTAAAAAAAATCTTTGCAAATATGGTGAAAAGGTTTAAAAAACGTTTATATATGCCGTTTCAGCAAGTTGAAAATAGATTCGAATTTTTATCTAAAAACACAATGATCGATGTACTTTTTTTGTAATTATGGGTTTTGCTCTTGTTGTTACGCCCTCGAAACCGCAAAAGACGGTTACGTCGTGTCAGTACTTGCGCGATCGAGATTTTCACTCGAACGAATACAAAAGGTTTATGCGTTTAAATGTAAACGCAGTTGGGGTCGAAATGAGTGGGTATGCAATTCGTAGTGCTTGTTTCTGTATTGTAAGTTTGAGGAGTCCCTAAAGTTTATATAAAAAATACAATAGAGAAAACGTATTTTATAGAAATGAACAGTGGCAAAATCGTACTTTTTAGAAATCGAACTTCGGAAAAATTATACATCACAGAAATAGTAAACCAGAGAAACCGTAAAACGTAGAAATTGGTAAGGCGAAAATCTGTTCTGTGCCTGACAGCTGTTTGTATGTGCCCTTAGAATAAGAAAGGGTGTAGATCAAGTTATTTTTTTTCGAAACCAACCCGTCTCAACCCAATCCAAAACACTTAAAAAAGCAACCCAAACCAACCCACCATTTCTTGAAATTTAGCATAAAAAATTAAAAAAATGTCTTTTCTATGCGCTTTCTTATTCTAAGCTCGCATGCAAACAACTGTCAGGCAGAGAACAGATTTCACCTTACCAATTTTTACATTTTACGGTTTCTCTGTTCTACGATTTCTTTAATGTACTTTTCTCCAAATTTAGATTTCTACAAAATACAATTTTGCCAAAGTTTGTTTCTATAAATAACGATTCCTGCATTTTACTTTTCTTTATTTTATGGGACCCCGGTTTGAGAGATAAAGATATGGCTATCTTTGTGTGAATTGTTGTTTATTGTGTATAGCTATATCTTTGTCATATGGAATTAATTAGGAAGGTACGAGTTGTACTTAGTAATTTTTAATTAAAGTGTAATATTTTTTTAAAAAATTAATAAAAGGTGTTTGTTTGCAGATAAGAGTTTAATTTATTAAAATATACAAAAACATAAAGTGATTCATTTAAGAAAAAATCAAAATCAATACAGAAAGCCCATTAGTGAATTTTACTGCTTCCCTTTGTGATGTGTTCTTTTTTCCCCTTTTTGAAGGTCGGAGATTCTTATTGGTCTCCTTTAATAAAAATTCAATGTCCATTCACAATAAAAATCTTCTAAAGCAAGACAACGACGACGAGTCTTGAAACATTTTGGCTACATAAGGTATACTCTTCTTAAATTATAAACAAAAAATTCTAACCAAAAAATTTACAAGCTACTGCAATGCCAACGAATTTCAGAGTTGGTGGAAATAATCAACACTAGAGTATTTCCGCAAATTTAAAGTTTTTGTCCGAAAATTCTTCTTTCCTTTCCAATAAGGCTCCATATCCCAACTAACAAATTGTTTACGTTTTAACGTTGCCAATGGCGACTTAATGTGGCGCAGAAACGGCGTATACGTTCTAGCAACTGGCTTTTGCATCAATTTGGTAGATATTTTTTGAGTTGTGTTGACGCTGCCTGCGGCTAGAGTCGCGTGCAACGTTTCCACGCCGTCGCCTAAGCGTCTACGACCAGAGTGCCCTCTGGATAATATTTTTATTAATATAATTGATTTGAAATCAAGACTATCACGTCTTCCACCACAAATTAACTACTTTGCAAACACTATCCAAGTAGCAATTTGACGTAATATGACGTTGTGCGTTCGTCCGCATTAATAATCGGACGTCGGTCCCCAACGTTTGTTTGACCTCGAACCGGCTCCTTTTTGCACCTATATGGCACATTCAAATGCGAGTCGTGTCGACGTCGAACACTTTAATTATTACCCAAGTAGCAATTTGACGTAATATGACGTTGTGCGTTCGTCCGCATTAAAAATCGGACGTCGGTCTCCAACGTCCGTTTAACCTCGAACCGGTTCCTATTTGCACCTATATGGCACATTCAAAGGCATGGCAAGTCGTGTCGACGTCGAACACTTTACTTATTAGGGTCTAGCGATGTACTTAAACTGACCTGGCGGTAACACACGGGTCGATCGTACAACGTTCGTTGGACCGCCATCGAAATTACCTAAGTTTCTACAATATGTCCAGGACGCATCGACATCATTAACTGGAGTAGTCGCCAACGTAAAATATAGTTTTAGTCGAGGTGGAGTAGGTAGAGGTAATCTCATTATACCTATTTATATCTTATTAGTTCCATCGGGTAAACCTTTTTGTGAATAGAAGCTACCTATATAAAGAACAAGGAATATTATTCTTTAGAACCAGTTTATAATAATGATAACAAGACAGGCCTTTAACGCACGATGGGGATGTAAAATTACCAACGAAGATTAGTTTATCGATAAACATTCATAAGATAATTCAGAAAAATACATGCTCCTCAAAGCATCTTAGATTTTATAGAAAAAAAACTAAAATCAAAAAATATACATATATTTTTTTTAATTTGCCAACATATTTGACATTTCTTAGTTTAAGCTATATTCTAAAGACATATTGGTTGCAATATTGACCAATTTAATCTGCGTTTGTCTAATTGCGGACGACACCTAATTCCTAAGTATGGCGGATTTCTGCTGAGGCCCAAAAAATAACCAATTTGGACCGGATCTCCAAGTTTAGTACATGGTCTTTACTCGATCAGTGATAAATTTATTTATTCGAATGCATTTTGGACGTCGGTCCATGGTATACACCTTATACGTAGGCTTGACGATGGCTCAACGTCCCGCCGACAAATCTGGACTCGACGTCCAATTTTGGTACGTGTCTTTACTTAACACAGGGAAGTTTTCAGACGTTCATTCGTAGGGTGCGGCTTTCATGTAGGTACGATGATACCCCAATGGCCCGTCGACCTAAGTGGAATTCGTCCGATCGACGACGGCTCGAAATCCAGTAACTGTGGTTAAACGGCAAATGTCAACCATGTCGAAATAATTCTAACCATTTTTTCAAATATTTCTTGCAATACAAAAGCAGTGAACAGTGAACAAATTTCGGCAAAATCGCAAAAAACAATGAGTGAGTATATCTGAATGACCTTTTCTTTGGCATCTTTAAAAGAACCCTTGTTTACTGTTTTGAACTATCCACTTGACGCTAGACGGTAGGCCTAATTCCGACGTAAATTGATGTGCATCCATCGTTAGGCATTTTTCCTTCGGCAACCAGAAAACACCAGTAGAAATCTAGCGGACGTTATTATACGTACGTTATAAATCCAAAAAAATACGTCGTACAAGCCAACGGCATATATCGTCGGCGATACACCTATGATTATTCCTGGACATCGTTGGAAAATCCACCTAAAACTACGTCGTCTCTGTTGACGATGGGACATCATCTGTATCTGGCCTTAATTTTACTTTTATCTATTAGGGACTCTACCGGACGTTATTTGTAGTTGGCAGAACTTCTTAAAAATATGTTAGATATAAGGACATCCGTCGAGCGACTAGGCGTGCACTAATATCTGAACTGGACTAAGGTGGGCTACTGACCGACGTCAATGGGTCGATGGAACCTGTACTTAAAATTATATTACAATAGCTGACGTCGTCTCCACGTCTGATTCAATTATTTTTTGTAACTGCACCCTAATTTTTAGTCAAACCGGACGTTGGATCATGATTTAAGGCGGTGTGTTCCACCAGGGAACTCAAATTCAACTTAAATACGACGTCGCATTGGTCAGATTAGGTCGGAAGTCAGAAAAATGCTGCTTGGGTAGGGTCTATTGATGTACTTAAACTGACCTGGCCGTAATAGGTACACGGTTCGATCGTACGACGTTGGACCGCCATCGGAATTACCTAGGTTTTTACAAAATATCCAGGATGGAGTAGTTGCCAACGTAAAATATAGTTTTAACCGAGATGGAGTAGGTAATCTCATTATATCTATTTATATCTTATTAGTTCCATCGGGTAAACTTGTTTGTGAATACAAGCTACCTATATGGAGAACAAAGAATATTATTATTTAGAAACAGTTTATAATAACGATAACAAGACAGGCTTTTAACGCGCGATTGGGTTGTAAAATTACTAACGAAGATTAGCTTACCGATAAATAAGATAATTCCTAAAAATACATGCCCCTCAAAATTTCTTAGATTTTATAGAAAAAAAAACTAAAAACAAAAAATACCATTTTTGATTTTCAATATCAACGAAATTGGAAAATTTAACCCGCGTTTGTCTAATGCCGGAAGACAGCTAATTCCTAAGTATGGCGGATTTGCGCTGAGGCCCAAAAAATAACCAATTTGGACCGGATCTCCAAGTTTAGTACATGGTCTTTACTCGATCCGTGATAAATTGATTTATTCGAATGCATTTTGGACGTCGAGCCATGGTATATACCTTATACGTAGGCTTGACGACGGCTCAACGTCCCGCCGACAACTCTGGACCCGACGCCCAATTTCGGTACGTGTCTTTAATTAACACAGGGAAGGTTTCAGACGTTCATTCGTAGGGTGCGGCTTCCATGTAGGTACGACAATGGCCCAATGGCCCGTTGACCTAAGTGGAATTCGTCCGATTGTCGACGGCTCGGAATCCAGTGTGCACTGTGCTTAAACGTCAAATGTCAACCATGTCGAAATAATCCTAACCGTTTTTTCAAATATTTCTTGACGTTAGACGGTAGGCCAAATGCCGACGTAAATTGATGTGCATCCATCGTTAGGCATTTTTCCTTCGGCAACCAGAAGACACCAGTAGGAAAAATACGTCGTACAGGCCAACGGCCTATATCGTCGGCCATATACCTATGACTATTGCTGGACATCATCGGATGTCGCTACATTTTGGCAAATCCACCTAAAACTACGTCGTATCTGTTGACGATGGGACATCGTCTGTATCTTGCCTTAATTTTACTTTTATCTATTAGGGACTCTACCGGACGTTATTTGTAGTTGGTGGAAATTCTTAAAAATATGTTAGGCATAAGGACGTCCGTCGAACGTCTAGGCGTCCACTAATATTTGAACTGGACTAAGGTGGGCTACTCACCGACGTCAATGGGTCGATGGAACCTGTACTTAAAACTATATTACAATAGCTGACGTCTTCACGTCTGGTTCAATTCTTGTTTGTAACTAATTTTTAGTCAAACCGGACGTTGCATTATGATTTAAGGCAGAGTGTTTCACCAGGGAACCCAAATTCAATTTAAATACGACGTCGCATTGGTCAGAAAAATGCTGCTTGGGTATAATTCTAAAAATACCTAGCTAAGTAACTTACAATTAATTTATAACATTAAAGTGACTTTTTAAAGGCTCCCATCCAACACCTTAGTTTTCTATCTAAAAAAAATGCTTAAAAGTTACTAAAAATAACGAAAAAAACAATTTTTTTTAACGTTCTACACAAATGGCGTAGAGGCGCAAATAGGGAAAGAAAACTTAATAATTTCTTGGTTTACTAAATACCTAACCATTTAGCGACTAAAGAGATGTCCTCTTTAGTTGTCAGATACAGTTATATTTTGAACTGTATTGATTATTTGGACACAATTGTCTCATAAAGATAAACGTTAAAAGAATAAAGTATATTAATTAACTGTAGTTAATTATCAACGTTTTGGCGTCGTTTATCCGTCGTTCGTTGCAGTCGTTGAAAACCCCACAATATTCCAGTAAAAATAAACGTTGTTAAAGGATTACCAAGTTTACCTTAGTTAATAACAACGGTGCGGAGTGGTTTTCTCGTCCGTCCCACAAATTACTAGTTTTTGTACTTTATGCAACGGTAATTTTACTGTATTTCTTAGTTATGGCAACTAAGGCAACTAAAAATTGTTAGTTGGGATGACTCCTTCCATTATTTAAGGAGATAGACCACTATGATTCTTTTCGTGAATCAGGAAAGTTGGTGTACAAAGAAACGAAGCCAAAAGATAATAACCAGAACTTTTACAAGCTGGACGTGCTTGCTGAACAAGCTTGATATGGGGTGAAAGAAAGTATCTCAGTCAAAAACAAAAGTAAACGGAATTTAGTGCGCACAGGGCTCACAGAATGAATAAACAAACGCGGTAAGTGAAGAAAGAAAAAATAACTAAAAAGGTAAGGTTATGTTACGGTACCGCCAAACAAATTTTGGGGAACATTTTTGACACTTAAAGTTAACTTTATTTAAGGTAAAAATAACCACCCTGCCAAAGAAACCGTATTAAATTTCATAAAAAACTTATTCACCTAATTCTTATCAGCTTTTATAAGATTTATAATCTTTTGTAAGGTAAAATTTTAGGTTACTTTAAGTTATTTATAATAATTTATGTTTTATTTTATTGTCAAATATTTCTTAGGTTTATTAAAGAACCGTTCATTAAACTTAAGAATGAATTTGAATAAAGAATGCGCTTTTTCCAATTACTTCTAACTTACTATCTAAAACACTCTGTTAATCAAATTTGTATAAAATATTGTACGATAAAAGTTTAAAGCATTATCCCGGAACTATTTCACGTATCACAAAAATGTTTAGTTCACGGTAAAAATTATCGATTATTTTAAAAAAACTAAATAAAAACAAGATATATGCTTATTTTTTTTTTAAACCACACGGATGGTCTGTGGGGGAGACCAGAAACCTCCGCTGTGCAAAATTTTGCAAATTTTTGATGTGCGGTTTATCTTTTTAAGTAAACGAACTGTTTTTTAATACACGAAAAGGGACCAACGATCCGAAAGTGCATTCACCACAATCTTTCAAAAGCATGGGCAATTCTATTCTGGGGGCTTATTCTTCAGTTTCGTAGGAAAGATCGCACGGGAACGGTCCTCTCCCTGATATCAACCAATAATAGGCTTTGAAGCGATCACGAGTTATCCGAAACCTATCCGATTAAGACCGAATCTAACCCGATTGCCGTGTATTGAAGGAACTTTCCTACACTTTCATACACCTGCCCCCGGACCAGGTTCGGTCGTTGTCGGATAGGTTTCGGATAACTCGTGATCGCTCCAAAGCTTACTATTGGTCGATGTCCGGGAGAGGATCGTTCCTGTGCGATTTTTCCTACGAAATTCAAGAATCAGCCCCCTGGAGGATTGTGATTTGTTTTTGGGTTGGGTTGAGTTTGGGTTAGGTTAGATGTGGGTTGCGTTTGGTTTTTTTTGTTTGGGTTGGATTTGGGTTGTGTTTGGTTTGGTGGGTACGCTTTCGGATGAATGAACATTCGGATCGATGAAGTCATCTCGAATACACCCTTGTTTTTTATAATGTATTATGGGTTAGTAAAAACTTTTAAGTCACTATGGTAAGGTGCAGTAAGATGCCTGAAAAGTCGCCTTCATGATATCACGCATGTCCATAGAACAAATAAACCATAGATAAAACAGCCGTAACTGTCACTGTCAGACATTTCGTCGGCTATCAGAAAAAAATGATAACATTTTGAACAATTTGGTTAAAATAATTATTCTTAAAGATAAATTATGAATAACTTGTGTCAGATTTCTGTGCTCCTTTCAGTAGTGGTAATCGGAAGTGCCCTGCCTGAAGAAGGCAAATGGGATTTTACAATCACTCCTGTAAGTTTATACCCACGTTCATGAGCAGCGCCGGTTCCAGGGTCTACCGGGCCCTTAGCACCATTGGAAAAGCGGGCCTCTCCCGTAAACTCCCGAACCTAGATAAAAATAATTTCAGGAATCAAAAATCAAACTAAGATTTATTAAAACAAAAATAAACAGAAAGTATAACTTTGCACCTGAACAAACTCAAACTATTTTTTTTTAATCAGAAGGTACCACTTGTGGGACCTTTTTGGAAAGCTTGTTCAAAAAAAGGTAATTATGCAGTATATGGTTTTCTGCCATTTTTGATTTTTTATGAAAATTCTTTATGGGGGCACCTACTAGAGTCCCTTGGACCTTAAATCCGCCAGAGCCGGTTTTTTTTTTAAGAGAAAAAAGGGTGCTGATGGGGCTTGTAATGTGTTTTTTTGATTGTTTTGGGTTGGGTTGGGCTGTGTTGTATTGGGTTGTTTTAGGGTAAATTCATATCAAATCAACCACGAAAATGGTAATTTTCGTTTTAACCATCTCCGATTTTGATGATTTTTGGTACACTTATTTTCCCTATAAAAAAACTTAAAAATTTTAGATTTTTTGACTTAGTAGTTTCTGTGTTATGAATGTGTTATGAATTGACAGGCACTAACAAAAATACTGATATCTTCAAAACTACTGAACCTAGAGATTTAAAGGTACTTCAAAGACCTTTTTAACGATGTATCACACAGCATACTTTTTTATTAAAAAAAAATCAAAATTTTTGAAATTTTGAAAAAACAGTATTTTTGATTTTTTTTCTTTTTTGATATTTTTTTCCTTAAGGTATTCCCAAAATATGTTCCAAATTTTAGGATGGAGAAATAATGGGTTCTAAGATAAAAACAAAATGAAACTTTTATATCATGGAAAATATACACAATTTGAATGAGAAATCTTATATATGTTAGTTCAACGACCTTACAGGATAAGTACTATTGAACAACAAAACACTAAACAACTAAATCAACTTAATTAAAAAAATAAATTCTTTATATATGTGTAATATTTAATTTTTTAACTTTTTTTCCAGAATGTTTGAAGAATCCAACATTTCTTCAGCAAACAGTGTGTATGTTCTACCTGTTCTACTACTAATATGTCAGCCTTGGGTTTGGGGTAACAAAAACTTGGTGCAGGACCATGAGGATGCAAGAAACTAACTTTGAGTTCTCCACTTTCCATATTTTTCCTATAATACACCCCAACCACCAGAAGTTGTCATAGTTTATGGTAGCAAATCCCGAATCAATGCGTTGTAGCTCCACTTTTGTTAAAGCTTCTTTTGAGATCCTTAGGTGCTCAACCTATTCTTCAGGGCTGAGCAAGAAAGTCTTTGTTATTATCTTAGATTCAGATACTGGGATAATAGCATGCAGTTTTTGAGTTCCAACAATGGTTTGAGCTCCTACAAATCTTTTTTCTAGATATTTTTTATGTTTGAAATGCAAAAAGTTGTTGTGGAGTCATAGTCTGCTCCTCATATGGCCTTTGGAGGCTTGCTTTAGTGGCCAGTCTTTTTACGGTTCATCCTAAATCATTGCAAGTGCTCTTTCCATGTCAGGTTGCAAAAAATGTATTATTATATAAAACTCCTTCTGCATGGTTGCAAAAAATGAATGTGATTTGAGCTTGATTAGTTCATTCAAAAATTCTTCAATAAAATCATCTACGGATTCCATCACTGTTTCCATATTGCACCTGTCCACTGTTATCCATTTTTTTATATGTTATGTTGTCTATTACTTGTTCTTCAAACTTCTCACTTAAAAATTGTTTTAAGTTTTCCACTCCTGGGTGCATTTCACATTTATCCAGAAAACAGTCTACCCCTGGCGGGTTGCACATAATTTTATAAAGACATGCATGGTAGTCCGGAAGTATGGTTTTACCATTGTCATCCAGAATTTTATTAATCTTCGAACCATTCATCATTAGTTTGATATTCTGGTGTATTGTGCAAACACATACTGTATGTGTGCCACTCTTGCCTGCTAGAATGCAATTTTTGGGCTTTAGCCCACAGAATTTTGACAAACCAATTTTTACATTTGGGTGTTCTTGTTTAAAAAGTACATATATTTCTTTTAGGTTCGTCAAAACTAACAGCTTTTGCAAGTATTCCTTTCCTCCTTCTTGTCTCACAACAACAACATCTTTTTCCCCAGGCATGGTTCGACTAACATCGTGTCTTAAATAAAATGATTTAGCTAGTTGGGCTACGTTTTGGTCAAGAGTTTTACCCGGTTTTGGATTTGGAGTTGATAAAATATCTTTCTCTCTTACCATTTTTTTGACCATATGCGCCATGTATTGCGAAATTCCGAATTCCTTCGCGATTTTCTCTCTTGTTCAACTCATAGGAAGGCAAGATAATACTAGCATTTTTTCGCTTCTTTTTTCGACCATCAAAAACTTTTGTTTTAATTGTTGTATCATTTCACACTCATCCGCTTTTTGTGCAATGATTGGCACTTCTACTTTTTTAATCATTTGTTCTTCCTTTAACCATCTATAGCAGTCTTTACTTTTTCAGCTTTGTCCTTAGATAGGCGTCTTTTCCTTATAGGTGATTCCCCCATGAGCTGAAGCGATTTATTTAGAAACTGTAATGACTGGTTATCTTCATCTTTCTTAAAGTCAGAATCATGTTGTTGAAAAGTTGAGCATGAGGGCCTGTAACAACAAAACGACTATTAAGTGGATTCAAGTAGTGAAATAAATGGTGCATAATAGATCTCACACATCGCCCTGCCTGTCGTTTTTGTAAAAATCTCAGGAATTGAAGGTCCTACAAGATTTTGAGTTGAGTTGAAAGACAAAATTTTTTGAGATAAAATAGTATTTAGTAGCACCCAATCCACAAAAAATTGGTGCTGGAAAGCACAGAGAGTCGATCATACAATTATTTATTCTACGTTGTATAATTGTTCCACACATTTTGTTGAGATCACTTGAACCGATTTGTAATTATAGTGTAAAAGTTATAGTATTTTAAAAAATTAAACCCGGCTTTTAACCTTCTTAACCCGCCACTGGCTCAACTGAAAATGTATGGGTTCTTTCTAATCTAACAAAGAACTTTGGTACCAAATTTGATTAATTGGCTGATGCATTGTTGACTTGATTTTTAAAATTATTCAGCCTCCTTCTTTAACCCCTTCGTCCGCTACTGACTCAACCTAAATTTAATAGGTTTATTCCATACCGACAAAGTACTTTTGTGCTAAATTTGAGTGAAATCGGTTCAGGCATTCTTGAGTTATTTTGTAGATGATAGACGACAGACAGAGAGACTTTTTGATTTATGATTTAGATGTTTTAGGACCTTAATAATTAATTTTAATAAATTTAAGAAGTCAGAAAATCAAGATTTGAATAGTCCATCATACCATATTTATTTATTTTTATTTATTTATTTATTTATTACACAAGTATCAACAGCACTTGCCAATGCCAATTACAGATACGTCTTAAAGCTACCCTGAAATAAAAAATAAAAAGAGAGTTATGCAAGTACACTATTTTAGTAAACATAAATAAAAATTATTAAAAATTATTAATGATATGATATGGTGGACTAAAAAATCATACATATACGCTGATATTTCAAAAATAATTCGGCACTTACTCTGCTTCTATTTCTGGTTCTTTTGAAAGTTTGATTCAGCAACTATCACAGATTTTCATTCCTGTCTGAACACCTTTGAAAGAACACATCTACTTTGTCACATTTTGTAACTTTCCAGAATGATTGTTTTGATTTTGAGGATTACAACAATCAACAAAAAATTTATTCCACTGTTTCATTGAACTGTAAATCGAACTATAAACAGCAGGACTGACCAAATAGTAAAGGGCTAAGAAAGACTATAATATGTTTGAATGAGAAATTTCTTGGGACTATCTAGGTTGGTGGGGGAACTAATCAGAAATAAGATGCATTTTTAACAGGAATATACTTGATTTTGAATGAAAGTAAAACTCGTGGCATATCGGACAAAGCGTTTTTGTTTTTCACTTCATTACGACCAGGCCTCCAATGTCTAATGGAGAATCCAGACACCTACAGACCTGTTTCATCCTTATTAGGAATCATCAGGGAGTCATAGGATTATACCTGGCAGTTGAAGCTACACAGTGACCATGCACACCTCTAGAATTTAAAACAAAAAGTTTGTAATCCTTGGGGATGTAGTAACTGTGTGCGCCACCTGTCGAATAAACCGAGAAACAAAAACATCAAAATTGAAAAGTGCAAGACACCGTAAATACAGAATCCTGTACCGTTCAGCAGGTTATAAAGTAGAAACCTGTAAAAGTATAAGGTCACTGTAACATGACTCTTAAAAAGAGGTAACGTTCGCAGCAGCACCGGCCCTAATTGGAGCTTCATACTACGTGGCCATAATTTTAAGGCATCAGCAAGCAATCGCTCCGGAGAAGGCTTGTTGCGCAGAACTAAAAAGCCAAAATATTTAAAAAACAACAAAATGAATCTTGTGTCTGCAAATAGAAATGAAAGTAAAACTCGTGGCATATCGGACAAAGCGTTTTTGTTTCTCACTTCATTACGACCAGGCCTCCAATGTCTAATGGAGAATCCAGACACCTACAGACCTGTTTCATCCTTATTAGGAATCATCAGGGAGTCATAGGATTATACCTGGCAGTTGAAGCTACACAGTGACCATGCATACCTCTAGAATTTAAAACAAAAAGTTTGTAATCCGGGGACGTAGTGACTGTGTGCGCCACCTGTCGAGTAAACCGAGAAACAAAAACATAATTTTTGCAACTTATTTCAGGTGAATAAAACATTACAAAACTTTCAGGATTGAACAAGTTTCTGTAATGAGACTCATGAATGTAACATGACACAACTTGTTTTTCTAGTGTATTAAAAGAAGTTAAGGGTAAAAAAATCACCTATCATAGAAGGGGGGTGGTCAGCAAGGGGGGGGGCTTACGGTAATTTTATGCAAAAAGTGAGGGGAAATCTGGAAAATTGTTCAAAATTAAAAAAAAACAATAAAAGCTGCTTCTTATTTAAATTATGAATGCACTGGCTATGTCATGCTCAATGCATATAATTTCTTATGCAGGACTTTATTGTTATTATTTTTTTAACAGGAACCCATCATTTCTCCATCCTAAAATTTGGAATATATGTTGGGAATAGAATAAGGTAAAAAATATCAAAAAAGAAAAAGAAACAAAAATTTTGTTTCAAAATTTTAGAAATTTTTTTTTTTGAATAAAGCATGCCGAGTGACACATCATTGGAAAGGTCTTAAAAATACCTTTAAATTATGCTACCACACTACTCTCTAAATTTAGTAGTTTTCAAGATATAACTATTTACGTAAATGCCTGTAAGAGCCAAATTGACCATTTTTTCCAATTTTCAAAAATTCATAACACAAAAACTACTGATCTCTAGGGGCGGAATAAGTGTACCAAAAATCATCAAAATCGGAGATGGTCAAAACAACTGACTGGCTGATTTGATATGGATTTACCCTTTAGAGAAAATTTAAAAAAAAAACACGAAAAAATTTTAAAAAAACCAACCGGCGCCAGCGGATTTGGGGTCCTAAGTTTGCCAGGCTAACGAAGGGCAAACAGTTGGAAGCAACGTTTTTGGTTATAGATGTATTTCGTACAAACGTAACCGTCGCGTCGCAGTCGTCATTCAATTATAGTCCAATTTTTTGATGAGCGGACTGAAGTCATTTTTGCTCTGAAAACGTATTTCTTTGTTGTCAACAGTTCGCATGTCAAATAATTTGTTGTTGTCAATTTGAAGTAAGAGTCGAAACAATCAACGACATGACTTTTTTTACATATTTAATTTTTCTGTTTAAAAAAATGTATCAAATAGAGATCCAAAAAAAATAACGTCAAAATTGGACTATATTATTGTAGCTTTTAGCATGAAATAATGTCGACATAGAGAAGACGCACATAGACATAGAGAAGTGCACCATTTTCGATATAGAAATTATAGATCTCACGAGATTTCTGAAGAAGAAGGCCAGCAGTTGCCTCTTCGGCTGCCTTTTCAATGTCCATTTTCAAAAAAAAAAAAGCTTTTTGATTTTAATACATGACAACTATCAACGACGCGAGTTGACATCGCGAAAGTAGAGTACCATAAAGTGCTCCAATTATTTTTTTAATTTTATGTATTTTCAGCTTTTCGCTCTCTACAGTGCATAAACCTCGGGACTAAAGCGTCTTTTAATCCCTTGGCGAATTGTAGCCCGACCGTAGAGACTAAAAGTAGCACTTTACTACCTAGATTTATAATGTACTATCGTTATTTAACTCATAATGTGTATTTATTGTATTAATAATATTAAAATTGAGTACCTAGTATTAAAATTCCAAATTGACAAGATCTGCACCCTAAAGGTATTATAATTAAGTCTTAGACTAATAATACTGTAACCGAACTAGTAATAGATATATTAATGTAAAAGAAAGAATACAAAACCTGCATTACATATAGTATGTATATATCCACAGTCAAGAATGTTGCCCTTTAAAAAGCATTATTTTAGTATCAGGTAAAAAGCATTATTTTTTTTTTTGTCTCACGACAAATAATGTTCTGCAAAATGTCCAACAATATTTTTAAATGTCAATATGACCGAGGGTTTTTGGGTAATAGGTTTTACCAGTGGACGACACCTTTAACTGGGCTGCTTCGGAAAAATGTTCGGAGGAAGTGGGATACCGAGCAGCAAGATGCGTTTATTCGTATCAAGCAAGCGTTAAGCGAAGCCACGCTGCTGTATTACCCCGATCCCGCACTGCCGTACATCGTAGAGGTCGACTCGAGTGACGTCGGAGTTGGCGCGCAACTTTTTCAAATTAGCGATGGTCAACGTCGACCTGTAGCATGGGGAAGTAGAACATTACTAGACCGTGAGCGACGGTACGGAATTTACGAGCGGGAGATCCTTGGTTAATTTTCGCATTGCATCGCTGGAGAACGTTTTTATTAGGAAAACCTTTCGTGGTTTATACGGACAATAAGGCCGTAACTTATTTAAACACCTGCAGACTCCTCTCACCCAGAGTTACCAGGTGGGCCCTTGCGCTTCAGGAGTATGATTTTTCGGTAGCACATATCAAGGGCGTTGAAAACGTAGCCGCTGACGCACTTTCCCGCTATGAAGCGGTCAGACCACCTATACCTAGTGAGAAAATTTTTCATGTGTTATCTGTTAGACTATCCCCGGAATTCCTTAAATCTTTGAAATTAATCACGCGCTACCAACAAGCGGACGAAAAATTAGCAAATATTCGTTCTCGTTTGGAAAGCAATAAAAAGTTATCCGAAAAATTTGTTGTCGCAAGTGACATACTGTACCACCGTCGCGATGCCGATACCTTATTATTATGTATTCCACGCAGCTTGCAAACACAATTTATATAAGAGTTTCATTCGCAGTTAGGAGATTTTGGTTCTTACAAATGCTGGTGTGCTCTCCGTACGGAGGTGTGGTGGACCAATATAGCAGGGGATATAAAGCGGGTTTTAAAATCCTGTGACCTTTGTCAAAAAACCAAAAGCTCCATTATGCCCAAAACAGCCCAACATCCCATTATCCCCGAGTCGAAGGAGGACTTAGTGTCTCTAGATCTGTTTGGACCTCCTAGTGGTTTTAAATGTTTTTAGTAAACATGTTGCGCTGTATCCATTGCGCACCGCAACGACGAGGTCGTGTCTTAATCGCTTAACTGTTGATTATTTCCCAACAAGGGTGGTGATCGTCATATCCTGGCGGATCGGGGGACACAGTTCTCCTCTCCCCGGTGGCCGAAGTCCTTGAAACCTATGGCGTGAAAGCTCTCTTTACTTCGGTGCGTCATCCCGAAGCAAACCCTACGGAAAGGGTTATGAAAGAGTTGGGTCGTCTGTTTAGGACCTACTGCCACGATAAACACACTCGGTGGGCTTTTGAGGTTGTTAAATTTGGTAATTTTTTTAAATAACGTAACGCATGAATCCACTGGGTATACCGCAAATGAGTTACAGTTCGGCAGGGACCGAATGAGGCTTCTTCCAGAAAGGTATTTTCCGACTGGTACGGGTTTTGTAGACCATGAGCAGCGACTTATATTGACTAAGGAATCGCTACTGGGTAAAGCCGCTCCTCGATCGGCTCAAAACGCGGCAAATAGGAAGTGCCCCACTTTCCAAGAGGGGGACTTAGTATTATTGCGTGCAAACCCTGGCTCTTCAGCATTAAATCGTGAAACTAAAAAAATTTTACTTCTGTTTGATGGTCTTTTTAAGATTAAAAAGCTTGTTAGTTTTGCCAGCTACGTCTTGGTAAACCCAGATTTGGATAAAGAGCGGGGAATATTTCATGCGTCTAACTTAAAATCTTATGTCGAAATAGAAGCTGTAGATGTTTAAACTTAAATTCTCAGCTTCAAGGGGGAAAGATGAAATGGTACTTCTGGCTTGCCTGGTATATATGCCACCACCGCGACCGCAAAACCCACGGGAGCGATTCAGCTCCGAAATTTTAATTTATTCCTTTGTTACTCGCAGAAATTCACGTGCATCTCGCTGTAAAACCACAGAGTGAATAAATTAAATTATTTGCAACCCCTAGTCGCAAGGTGGGTGTGAGTGCTGTAATCGGTTTTTCTTATAACCCATAAGTGATTGGTGCCAATTCTAGTAATTTAAGTTAAGCCTTTATTAGTTAGTTTTAATAAACAACGAGATCTTTTATCTGCTTTCGGCCATTGTAATTTTTGATATTTAAGAATTATTTATTAGTTTTGCTACAGTGAATGTTTTTTTTACTTGTAGCGCCCTGTGGTTTTTTTATACGGAAATAAAGCTCCGTTCAACCATATTTCCATGGCCTTTGTCAATCCAGCCCCTGTTCTGTTTCAGTCTTCTTCAGGCAATCTAGGCACTTGCTAAGGGCCAGGGCCATCAAGAGGCCCGTAGGGCCCGGTTCTAAAAGTTAATTGAGTGCAAAAATGCTAAAATATATAATTTTTTAATCATGAGCATTTATTTATATATATCAAACTTTAACTGAAGAACGATCTTTTTCTGCGTTGGATAGGGTAAAAAATAATTACCGTGCTAGCCTCGGACAAGAAAAGTTGAATGCACTTTCTGTCCTCTATATTGAATTGAAAGCGAATCCTTGAATTATATCAATTATGAACAAATAATTGATAAATTTGCCAACGAGAAAGCTGGAAAATAATTTTTATAAGTAGACCTAGTTATACAGGGTGGATTCTTTATTATTATTAAATAATTTTATTGTTGCATAAGGTTACAAGTTTTTTTACTTTTAAAATTCAGGAAGATTATACTCTTAATCTATTTATTTTCATTTAAGCAGTAAATTAGAGCATAAACCTACCAACAAAAGGCAGAGTTCACACTGTTTTTGGAAAAATAGGTAGCGGCACTCTTCCACTCAACCTATTAATGGAAATGGAATAGTGCTTCTAGAGGCCTTAGGGAAGAGGTTTTAAAAAAAGCGAAAAGCGAATCTTTAATGATATTTTATGGACTTTCTGCCCATGATAAAAAAAGATTTGTATATGTATTGCCAGTAATGCCATGTAAATCTGGTGGTAATGACATGTTAATTTATATGAGCAAGGCCAACTAATACCATGAGTGGTTTTCTCCTCGGCCCAAGGCCTACCAAGTATTTTTTTTAAATGATAAGGTACCACTTGTGGCTCCTTTTTGGAAAGCTTGTTAAAAAAGAAACCTAACATACTACTTTTTTTTTGACATCTGTCAATCAATGTGTCAAAAATTTAAATTGGCGGCCCATTTGGGGACCCTCACTGAAGGCCCAGGGCCTACTAACATTTTTTTCATGAGGAGGTACCACTTGTGGCACCTTTTTGGAAAGCTTGTTAGAAAAGAAATTCGGTTGTGTCAAAAATTTAAAAAAAATCTATTTTTTGTTAATTGTTTTAGCTTCAAAATAAAGTACATATTTCTTTATTTACTAAGTGGAATAAAGAAACTGCCACACAAGAATTATTGACAACACATGGGTTGACAGAACCTGTCAAAAAAATTTATTTAATCGAATATCTTTTTTGACACGCTTTCCAAAAACGTGCCACAAATGGCACCACCTCATGAAGAAGATGTTGGTAGTCCCTAGGCCTTCAGTGAGTGCCCCCAAATGGGCCCCGAATACTGTTCTTGTGTGGTATTTTCTTTATTCCGCTTAGTAAAAAAAAATTTGACACAGTTTGAAAATTCTTTATGAGAGCACCTACTAGGGTCCTTAGGACCTCAAATTTTTTTCGTGTTTAAAAAAAAAAAAATTTCTCTAAAGGGTAAATCCATATCAAATCAACCAGTCAGTTGTTTTGACCATCTCCGATTTTGATGATTTTTGGTACACTTATTCCGCCACTAGAAAAACTCAGAAATCCAAAATTTTAGATTTTTTGGATCAGTAGTTTTTGTGTTATGAATTTTTGAAAATTGGAAAAATGGTCAATTTGGCCCTTACAGGCACTTACGTAAATAGTTATATCTTGAAAACTACTAAATTTAGAGAGTAGTGGGGTAGCTTAATTTAAAGGTATTTTTAAGACCTTTCCAAGGATGTGTCACTCGGCATACTTTATTCTAAACAAAAAATTTCGAAAATTTTGAAACAAAATTTTGTTTTTTAGAAATTAAAAAAAAAAAAATCTAAAATTTTGGATTTCTGAGTTTTTTCTAGGGGCGGAATAAGTGTACCAAAAATCATCAAAATCGGAGATGGTCAAAACAACTGACTGGTTGATTTGATATGGATTTACCCTTTAGAGAAAATTTTTTTAAAAAAAAACACGAAAAAATTTTAAAAAAACCAACCGGCGGCAGCGGATTTGGGGTCCTAAGGACCCTAGTAGGTGCTCCCATAAAGAATTTTCAAATTGTGCCAAATTTTTTTTTACTAAGCGGAATAAAGAAAATACCACACAAGAACAGTATTCGGGGCCCATTTGAAGGCCTAGGGACTACCAACATCTTCTTCATGAGGTGGTGCAATTTTTGGCACGTTTTTGGAAAGCGTGTCAAAAAAGATATTCGATTAAATAAATTTTTTTGACAGGTTCTGTTAACCCATGTATTGCCAATAATTCTTGTGTGGTAGTTTCTTTATTCCACTTAGTAAATAAAGAAATATGTACTTTATTTTGAAGCTAAAACAATTAACAAAAAATAGATTTTTTTTAAAATTTTTGACACAACCGAATTTCTTTTCTAACAAGTTTTTCAAAAAGGTGCCACAAGTGGTACCTCCTCATGAAAAAAATGTTAGTAGGCCCTGGGTCTTCAGTGAGGGTCCCCAAATTGGCCGCCAATTTAAATTTTTGACACATTGATTGACAGATGTCAAAAAAAAGTAGTATGTTAGGTTTCTTTTTTAACAAGCTTTCCAAAAAGGTGCCACAAGTGGTACCTTATCATTTAAAAAAAAATACTTGGTAGGCCTTGGGCCGAGGAGAAAACCACTCATGGCATTAGTTGGCCTTGCTCATATAAATTAACATGTCATTACCACCAGATTTACATGGCATTACTGGCAATACATATACAAATCATTTTTTATCATGGGCAGAAAGTCCATAAAATATCATTAAAGATTCGCTTTTCGCTTTTTTTAAAACCTCTTCCTTAAGGCCTCTAGAAGCACTATTCCATTTCCATTAATAGGTTGAGTGGAAGAGTGCCGCTACCTGTTTTTCCAAAAACAGTGTGAACTCTGCCTTTTGTTGGTAGGTTTATGCTCTAATTTACTGCTTAAATGAAAATAAATAGATTAAGAGTATAATCTTTCTGAATTTTAAAAGTAAAAAAACTTGTGACCTTATGCAACAATAAAATTATTTAATAATAATAATAAAGAATCCACCCTGTATAACTAGGTCTACTTATAAAAATTATTTTCCAGCTTTCTCGTTGGCAAATTTATCAATTATTTGTTCATAATTGATATAATTCAAGGATTCGCTTTCAATTCAATGTAGAGGACAGAAAGTGCATTCAACTTTACTTGTTCGAGGCTAGCACGGTGATTATTTTTTACCCTATCCAACGCAGAAAAAGATCGTTCTTCAGTTAGAGTTTGATATATATAGAAAAATGCTCATGATTAAAAAATTATATATTTTAGCATTTTTGCACTCAATTAACTTTTAGAACCGGGCCCTACGGGCCTCTTGATAGCCCAGGCCCTTAGCAAGTGCCTAGTTTGCCTGAAGAAGACTGAAACAGAACAGGGGGTGGATTGACAAAGGCCATGGAAATATGGTTGAACGGAGCTTTATTTCCGTATAAAAAAAAACCACAGGGCGCTACAAGTAAAAAAAACATTCACTGTAGCAAAACTAATAAATAATTCTTAAATATCAAAAATTACAATGGCCGAAAGCAGATAAAAGATCTCGTTGTTTATTAAAACTAACTAATAAAGGCTTAACTTAAATTACTAGAATTGGCACCAATCACTTATAGGTTATAAGAAAAACCGATTACAGCACTCACACCCACCTTGCGACTAGGGGTTGCAAATAATTTAATTTATTCACTCTGTGGTTTTACAGCGAGCTGCACGTGAATTTCTGCGAGTAACAAAGGAATAAATTTCGTAGCTGAATCGTAATGCGCATCGAACCCGCGCTCCCGTGGGTTTTGCGGTCGCGGTGGTGGCATATATACCAGGCAAGCCAGAAGTACCATTTCATCTTTCCCCCTTGAAGCTGTGAATTTAAGTTTAAACATCTACAGCTTCTATTTCGACATAAGATTTTAAGTTAGACGCATGAAATATTCCCCGCTCTTTATCCAAATCTGGGTTTACCAAGACGTAGCTGGCAAAACTAATAAGCTTTTTAATCTTAAAGTGACCATCAAACAGAAGTAAAATTTTTTTAGTTTCACGATTTAATGCTGAGGAGCCAGGGTTTGCACGCAATAATACATTGGAAAGTGGGGCACTTCCTTTTTGCCGCGTTTTGAGCCGATCGAGGAGCGGCTTTACCCAGTAGCGATTCCTTAGTCAATATAAGTCGCTGCTCATGGTCTACAAAACCCGTACCAGTCGGCAAATACCTTTCTGGAAGAAGCCTCATTCGGTCCCTGCCGAACTGTAACTCATTTGCGTACCCAGTCGATTCATGCGTTACGTTATTTAGGAAATTACCAAATTTAACAACCTCAAAAGCCCACCGAGTGTGTTTATCGTGGCAGTAGGTCCTAAACAAACGACCCAACTCTTTCACAACCCTTTCCGTAGGGTTCGCTTCGGGATGACGCACCGAAGAAAAGAGAGCTTTCACGCCATAGGTTTCAAGGACTTCGGCCACCGGTGAGAGGAGAACTGTGTCCCCCGATCCGCCAGGAATGACGATCACCCCCATAGTAGGAAAATAATCAACAGTAAAGCGATTAAGACACGACCTCGTCGTTGTGGTGCGCAATGGATACAGCGCAACATGTTTAGTAAAAACATTTAAAACCACTAGGAGGTCCAAACAGATCTAGAGACACTAAGTCCTCCTTCGACTCGGGGATAATGGGATGTTGGGCTGTTTTGGGCATAATGGAGCTTTTGGTTTTTTGACAAAGGTCACAGAATTTTAAAAACCCGCTTTATATCCCGTGCCATATTGGTCCACCACACCTCCGTACGGAGGGCACACCAGCATTTGTAAGAACCAAAATGTCCTAACTGCGCATAAAACTCTTGTATAAATTGTGTTTGCAACGAGACCGAATATTTGCTAATTTTTCGTCCGCTTGTTGGTAGCGCGTGATTAATTTCAAAGATTTAAGGAATTCCGGGGATAGTCTAACAGATAACACATGAAAAATTTTCTCACTAGGTGTAGGTGGTCTGACCGCTTCAAAGCGGGAAAGTGCGTCAGCGGCTACGTTTTCAACGCCCTTGATATGTGCTACCGAAAAATCAGACTCCTGAAGCGCAAGGGCCCACCTGGTAACTCTGGGTGAGAGGAGTCTGCAGGTGTTTAAATAAGTTACGGCCTTATTGTCCGTATAAACCACGAAAGGTTTTCCTAATAAAAACGTTCTCCAGCGATGCAATGCGAAAATTAACCAAGGATCTCCCGCTCGTAAATTCCGTACCGTCGCTCACGGTCTAGTAATGTTCTACTTCCCCATGCTACAGGTCGACGTTGACCATCGCTAATTTGAAAAAGTTGCGCGCCAACTCCGACGTCACTCGAGTCGACCTCTACGATGTACGGCAGTGCGGGATCGGGGTAATACAGCAGCGTGGCTTCGCTTAACGCTTGCTTGATACGAATAAACGCATCTTGCTGCTCGGTATCCCACTTCCTCCGAACATTTTTCCGAAGCAGCCCAGTTAAAGGTGTCGTCCACTCGTAAAACCTATTACCCAAAAACCCTCGGTCATATTGACATTTAAAAATATTGTTGGACATTTTGCAGAACATTATTTGTCGTGAGACAAAAAAAAAATAATGCTTTTTACCTGATACTAAAATAATGCTTTTTTAAAGGGCGACATTGTTGACTGTGGATATATACATACTATATGTAATGCAGGTTTTGTATTCTTTCTTTTACATTATTATATCTATTACTAGTTCGGTTGCAGTTTTATTAGTCTAAGACTTAATTATAATACCTTTAGGGTGCAGATCTTGTCAATTTGGAATTTTAATGCTAGGTACTCAATTTTAATATTATTAATACAATAAATACACATTATGAGTTAAATAACGATAGTACATTATAAATCTAGGTAGTAAGGTGCTACTTTTAGTCCCTACGGTCGGGCTACAATTCGCCAAGGGATTAAAAGACGCTTTAGTCCCGAGGTTTATGCACTGTAGAGAGCGAAAAGCTGAAAATACATAAAATTAAAAAAATAATTGGAGCACTTTATGGTACTCTACTTTCGCGATGTCAACTCGCGTCGTTGATAGTTGTCATGTATTAAAATCAAAAAGCTTTTTTTGTTTTTTTTTTTGAAAATGGACATTGAAAAGGCAGCCGACGAGGCAATTGCTGGCCTTCTTCTTCAGAAATTCACTGGTCGGAAAGCAGAGAATTTCACCGAAGAAATGGTGCTACTGGACTATTTTCTGGAAAAGTATAAAAAACTCAAGGCGTCTTCTCTATGTCGACATCATTCCATGCTAAAAGTTACAATAATATAGTCCAATTTTGACGTCATTTTTTTTGATCTCTATTTGATACATTTTTTTAGACAGCAAAATTAAATATGTAAAAAAAAGTCATGTCGTTGATTGTTTCAACTCTTACTTCAAATTGACAACAACAAATTATTTGACATGCGAACTGTTGACGACAAAGAAATACCTTTTCGGAGGCAAAAATGACGTCAGTCCGCTCATCAAAAAATTGGACTATAATTGAATGACGACTGCGACGCGACGGTTACGTTTGTACGAAATACATCTATAACCAAAAATGTTGCTTCCAACTGTTTGCCCTTCGTCAGCCTGGCAAACTATACCGAAGTGCATATAAATGTTAATATATATCATGATAAGAAGTAGTAGCGAACTAGATTGTAAGTATGAATGTGCTCATTGTTGTATTTGGTTTAATTATTTAAAAGTACCACTTTAGTACCTAAAAAGAGGAATTAAAACTGTACTTTTTCCCCAAAGTGTATAAAACACACTCAGAAACAAAATATTTTGTGCGTGAATTTTTGTCCATTTAAATTAATTTTTAGTATGTTTTCATAATACTTTCAAATACTCAAAATTTAAAAGTTTTGCCGATGACAAAAAACTATAAGGAAATTACTTGCCCCATGGACCAGATCCTCCGGGTGATCTGGACAGATTTGTTGAGTTGTGCAGGCTGAATGCATTAAAATTGAATACTGATAAGTGTTGTATCATTACCTTCCACAGAAAACAAAAATGCTTTAATTACAACTCCCAAATAGACTCGAAACCACTCGTCAATTTAGGAGTGTACTTAGACTCAAAGTTGTCATTTCGTAAGCATCTTGACTCCGCAGTTAATGGTGCATTTAAACAAATCGGATTTAATATGAGAAATGGCTCAAATTTTTCTTGTACAGTTTTGCCTACTCTATTCTATAGTTTGGTCAGGACAAGACTGGAGTATACGATTGTTGTATGGGGTCCATATTTTCAGTCATCAGTCATCTATAGGTAAACTAGATAACGTTCAACATAAGTTTTGCAAACATTATCACTATAAAAGTGCATTTAACAATCTTCAAGTTCCTTATAGCTATACCCTTATATCTAGTCACTTAGGAATTGTGTCTGTGGAAAAGCGTAAAGAATATTTCAGCATCATATTTTCACTTTATAAAATATTGAACTCGAATTTACTATGTTCTGAACTGCTAGACAGAATTGGACTAAATACTTATTATGGCATCAGAAACTCAACTCTTTTCCATTTACTTTTCCATCAGTTCAACTATGACTATTTCAGACCACTAACACATATGGTTAGGCTTTACAATAAATACCAAAGAGACCTAGATATATTTCATCAATCATTTAGCAAATTTAAAATTTCTCTCAAAAGACTGTTGTTTTAATAGCCTTATTCCTTATTATTGTTATTGTTGTTACTGTTATGTTATTGTTATGTTATTTATTGCTATTGTTCTTTATAATTGTAATTTAGTTTAAGAAAAATTTTTTGTCAAATTTCGAAATGGTATATCCGTTAATAAATAAATAATGCGTATTCAATACATATCGAAAATCAAGCATCTTGTTCTTTCATATATCATGCTCTTTGTCAGAACAGAGAACATGTCCTATGAAAGAAAAAGAAGCCAATCTTTTCAATACGTAATGAGTACAATGTGAAAACTTACTATTTATAAATTTAAAAAGTAAAATGCAGGAATCGTTATTTATAGAAATAAACTATGGCAAAATCGTACTTTCTACAATTCAAACTTTGCAGAAATAAATATCGAAGAAATCGTAAAACAGAGAAACCGTATAATGTAAGAATTATTCAGTATTAAGGCAAAAATCTGTTCTTTGCCTGACAGTTGTTTGCATGCGAGCTTAGAATAAGAATGTGTTTGATTGTTTAGGTGTTTTGAGTTGATCTGGGTTGGTTTGGATTGAATTAAGTTTAGTTGGGTTAAGTGGGGTTGGTTTAGTAAAAAAATAAAAATATTTTGATCTACGCCTTTTCTTATTTTAAGCTCACATACAAACATCTGTTAGACAGAGAACAGATTTTCGCCTTACCAATTTCTACGTTGTACGGTTTCTCTGTTTTACGATTTTTTCGATGTATTGGAGAAAGTTGGATTTCTACACCTACCTACCTACAAACTAGAGGTACTCAAAACCAATACCCACTTTTTGGACGCGTCCGCTGTCTTTTGCGGTGTTGCCACAGATACCCTGAAACTCGCTCTTTCTTTGTCTAGTGATTTATGAATAGACTCGATGAGACTTCCTTGGGTACACACCAAAGGCACTAACATTGTCGCTAATAGAATCTTAGCTATTTTATTGCTTTCTGGGTTGCAACAAATGACCGACATCTTGGTATTGTCTCTGTTGTGCAAAAAAGAGCACTGAGGTATCTTTGTAACGCACTCATTAGGGATTCACTTACTTAGATATCTTAGAATCAATTTTGGTCATTTACACTTATCGTCACCAATTTCCTCTTTTTAAATAGCAGCTACAGTACAACATCTCGTAATAAGCTCCCCATTCGAAAATCCACCCTCGTTCATAGATCTGTTTGTTATAATGGCTTAAAGATTTCCAATCTCGTGTCTAATCATCTACGGATCATCTACTTTACAATATAAAAGTTTCGCTTACATTAAAAGTTGTTAAAAAAAGTGTCAAAACATTGCTGACTGATGATATTTAGGTTTAAAATATGGCATTCATTTATGTCATTTGTCTAATTTTTTTTTAATATGTGTATGTGCACCTTTTTGCAGAAATATTTTAAGAATGAAGATATTAAAGATATAATTTATTAAAGATTTAGATAATAGAAACACTGCGATATTAACTATAATTCTAATATTTAACAGAGGTTATGTTTCTTTATTGTAGAGGTAAACTTTAATGTGGTAGTTTTTTTTAAAAATTTATTTCTTAAACTTTAAATTCACATTGTTTTTATTTTGTTTTTTTAAATTATTTTAAAAAGTTACTTAGCCTAATTATGAATAATTATTATTCATAACGAAGCAGTATTCGAATACAAATGTAAATTTTGCTTTGTCCACAAAACTTATGTTTTTTATGACAATAAAGCACAATCAATCAATCAATTAAAAGTAGCTTTATTGTTAGATTAACAAAGTAAACATTGACAAAGCCATGCTTAATAAGTAAATATATAACACAAGTTAAAAATGAAATAGATTTAGGTAAAAAATTGTCATTTTCACATAATTAAAAGATTAATACTATACACAATAGTAAACACATTAGAACAAAAAAATAGAAAAAAATGTAAAGGAAATAAAACAGATCTGAAAAAAATTCATCAAGATTATAATAGGCCTTAGATGTCAAGAACTGTTTTGTTTTACTTTTAAATTTTTTAATACATGTATGTTTTCTTAAGTCAATATGCAAATGGTTAAACATCTTTTTTGCATTATAAATTATCTATCTATCCTTAATTTTAAAAACTATTTTGTTTTAAATATTGTTTTTTGTTTTTTAGGCTGTAAATTCATTTTTTGTGGAAAAGACACTCTACAAGGGGGCAATAGTTTATATAAAAAGTAAGTAGGTAGAGTAAACACCTATATACAGCAAGGACATACAAAGTCTGTCACCCCCTCTTTATTTTTTGAGCCACTGCTAATCTTCATATATTTAGCCTGCTCCTAATAATTTTTAACAGCGCTCCGACATTTAAGATTACCAAAACGAAAATTATTTATTATTATTATTATTATTATTATTATTATTATTATTATTATTATTATTATTATTATTATTATTATTATTATTATTATTATTATTATTATTATTATTATTATTATTATTATTATTATTATTATTATTATTATTATTATTATTATTATTATTATTATTATTATTATTATTATTATTATTATTATTATTATTATTATTATTATTATTATTATTATTATTATTATTATTATTATTATTATTATTATTATTATTATTATTATTATTATTATTATTATTATTATTATTATTATTATTATTATTATTATTATTATTATTATTATTATTATTATTATTATTATTATTATTATTATTATTATTATTATTATTATTATTATTATTATTATTATTATTATTATTATTATTATTATTATTATTATTATTATTATTATTATTATTATTATTATTATTATTATTATTATTATTATTATTATTATTATTATTATTATTATTATTATTATTATTATTATTATTATTATTATTATTATTATTATTATTATTATTATTATTATTATTATTATTATTATTATTATTATTATTATTATTATTATTATTATTATTATTATTATTATTATTATTATTATTATTATTTTTTTTTTTCCTTTCACGCCCTAGTGCGGGTTTTGATTTCAATGCCGGTGGTGTATTACCTCAAGGCATAGAAGCTTTGGTTTTACTGTTGTAATTATGAATTATTTAATTATTGAACACCTTTCGCATTATATTGCAAGTTGATAAAATTACTGCTTTCTGAAGCTGCATGGCGAGAGAGTTTTGCAGTCCTATGACTTCAAGATTCTTTTTGAGCTTCTTTGGAATTTCTCCTGTGGCCCCTACTATTATAGGAATGATCTTTACAGACTCAGCATCCCACGTGTTTTTCATGTCCTCGGCAAGCGGTAAGTATTTCTCGATCTTCTCTTTTTGTTTCTTTTCTATGTTAATGGGAGAGGGAACAGCAATGTCTATTAAGATGATGGTTCGTTCTTGCTTGTTGTGTACAAGAATGTCAGGTTTATTGTGTTGTACTTGTCTATCTGTTTGTATTTGTCTGTCCCAATAGATTTTAACGTGTGCATTTTCTAGGATTGCCTGCGGTGTGTACTGATAGTACGGCAATTTATTCTCAATGAGACCTAGTTTGTGGCAGATCTCACCATGTATTATTTTGGCTACGTTGTTATGCCTGGTGGTGTATTCACGTGGTGCCATTGTTTTACATCCACTTAGGAGATGCTCGGTGTTTTCATTTCCTTCGCCGCACATACGACATCTTGTATTAGTTATTTTCGGATCTTTGACAATGTATTTCAGATAAGACTTAGTTGGGACGACTTGATCTTGTATTGCGCACAGGAATCCTTCAGTTTCTGGGAAAATGTTGCTCGATGTTAGCCATTTAAATGTAGCTGAGCTATCAATGTAATCATTGTTAAGGAGGTTGGGGTATCTGCCATGTAGCTCTTTCTGTTTCCATCTATTGTGGAGCGTTGTAATGGAGTATTCCTGATCACATCGGTATTCCCTTTCTCTGAGTTTAAGAGGCGATAAGTTTTCATCCAAGTTGATGACTGCTTTGTGTAGCCTTGAATTCGCTTCTTTGGTGAAAAAATATTCTCTAAGCAGTTCAACCTGGCTCTTGTGACGGAGGCGCATGTCTGTCACCCCTCTTCCCCCTATCGTCCTTGGTAAGTGGAACCTCTCAATGGATGCTTTCGGGTGATTCTTGCGGTGCTTCGTGAAACTGACTCTTATCATGCGATTAAGCCCGTCCAGGTCAGTCTGAGTCCACGGAACAACACCAAAGCTGTAAGATACAACTGGGACCGCATAGCTATTGATGGCTGATGTTATGTTTTGTGCCGATAGTTTCGTTTTTAAAATTGTAGTGGTTCTGTGCTTAAACTTTGTCACCAGTTGCTTTTTAACGTCATCTGCTGCAATTCCACGGGCCTGAGCGAATCCGAGATATTTGTAGGTTTCATCCTTCTGCATGGCATCAATCGTTCCACCCCCTGATGCCTGAGTAAGCTCATGACCTTCCGATTCGTGCCACTTTCCTTTCCTCATGCAGTTTGTCTTACATTTGTCCAGACCGAACTTCATTCTGATGTCATTGGAGAAATTTTCGATACATCTGAGCTGCCTTTTAAGGCCTTTGTCTGTCGTGGAGAAAAACTTGATGTCATCCATATACAATAGATGAGTGAGCATGACACCGTTTCCAAGTTCATATCCACAGTTCAGGGTATTTAGGGTGGTTGAAAGAGGGTTAAGAGCGATACAGAACCATAGGGCGCTCAGTGCGTCTCCCTGGAATATTCCCCTTTGGATTCTAATAGTTATTTGTTCACTCTGTATATCTCTATCGTTGTTAACAAGCCGTGTCTCCCATTTCCCCATCATAAATCTAAGCAGATCAATTATTGTGGTATCGATTTTGTACATGGATAAACACTGCAGTAGCCATGAGTGGGGCACACTATCAAAAGCCTTTTGATAGTCGATGTAGGCTGTGTAGAGATCCTTCTTATTTTTGACAGCATGCCGGCTGACTATTTGGTCTATTACGATTTGCTCCTTGCATCCCTGAGAGCGTTTTCTGCATCCCTTTTGTTCTTCTGCAAGAAGATCGTTTCCAATAAGATGTTCGTATACCTTGTTGCAGAGAATGCCACTCAGAATTTTGTAAATAGTAGGTAGGCACGTAATGGGCCGGTATTTCGAAGGGTCCTCTACTGGTTGATCTGTTTTGGGAAGAAGGTATGTGACTCCTTTGGTTAAGAAAAGTGGTGTAGACTCAGGGTTTCTCAAGAGATTGTTGAGGAAGTGGCTGAGCTTGGGTCTCAGTGCCTTGAATTTTTTATACCAGAAGTTTTGTATTTTATCGGGGCCTGGAGCCTTCCAATTAGCAGCATTCCTGAGTACTGCTTCTACGTCACCTTCTGTGATGTTTTGGGGATTCATGAGCGGAACTTTTTCTCTAATTCTTTTCTCGTTTTTGTTCCAGTCCGCGTTCGATTTATGAAGGGTTGGATTTTCCCAGATGTTCTTCCAGAATTCTTTGACTGCTTGTAGTTTTGGGTATTTTCCTTCTTGTTCATTCCGTTTGGTCGAGCTCAGTTTGCGATAGAACATTCTTTGGCTTGCGTTGAAGAGTTTGTTGTCGGTCCTTCGCAGATGTGCTTCTCTGTATCTTCGTATTCTACATGCTTTGACTCCGAGTTTCTGTTTGAGAAGGTCGAGTACTTCGCCTATGGTCTTGTTATCCGCATTTTGATGACTCTTAAGGATTTGTTGTGACTTCTTGTCTACTTTGGTGCTATGTTGTCGTTTATTTGCTTCAGTTAGGATCCCAATTTCCTGTCTGAGAACGGTAATTTGTTTTTGCAGGCGGATCTCCCATCCCGGCATACTGCTTGTTTTTCTTTTTGGTGTTATGGTTTTTGGTTTCCAGTGGTGCAGCTGAAGAGTGGTTACTGCAGCAGAATAGACAAGGTCATGTAATTGTGTGAGGTCCCCGCATCTTTCAGCCTCATCTAGAAGAACTTTGTTTACAGATTCTATGATTTTCTTTGTGTCACTAGTTGTCTTTAGTCTTGGGATGTTTGGTCTGGATGTGGGATCCATGCCAGAAAACTTCTGCAGGTTCTCCTGAAGCGTATCATAGGCCATTCGATCTTCTGGTAGGACGATCTGAACCTGTCCTACAGCGCCATCATCATTTTCGAGTTCAAGTGCCCGCACTTGTATTCCTATTTCTATAGCAACTTCGTTTCTGATATTTTGTATCATTTGTGGCGGAAGGCGGTTTTTCAGAAATAGTTGCCTTCGCTGGTCCAGGATGTTTTGTACAGATTTATTTTGTAGCTCTGGGAATTTCGTCGTCATTTCATGGTGCAGTCTATGTGCGAAAGGTGTTTTCTTAGTTTGCATTTCCGTAATGAGCAGGTAAGTCCGATAAAGGTGAATGTTCATGTCTTGAGACCATTTAAATCGGACTCTCCTGTTTCCTCTCTGGTCCTCTTCAGCGGGTGGGGCCTGAGCTTCCACAACGTTGACGAGGTTAATGGAGTTATTGCGGTGTTCGTTTCCATTTTTCTGCGTGGTGGATTCCGGTACCAAGGGGGTGCCACCTTGTCCACCCTGACTTGGTCCAGGTCGGGGGTCATCTGGGAGGTTCCGAACAGAAGGGACCTGGTCTTCTGCCACTCCCGAGTATCGCTTATGTCGAGTTCTGACAGCGAATGTTCACGTTAAGCGGGTTGCTGGCCCATCAAAACGGGTTCTGGTTTTTGTCCACCCCGGGTATTTTATTTTCCCGGTACCCTCTAGTTTTTACGCTAGCGAGCGTACCCCATCGCCAGGGGCGGCGTCCGATAGCTGACCAGTAACAGCCACGGATTTATTATTATTATTATTATTATTATTATTATTATTATTATTATTATTATTATTATTATTATTATTATTATTATTATTATTATTATTATTATTATTATTATTATTATTATTATTATTATTATTATTATTATTATTATTATTATTATTATTATTATTATTATTATTATTATTATTATTATTATTATTATTATTATTATTATTATTATTATTATTATTATTATTATTATTATTATTATTATTATTATTATTATTATTATTATTATTATTATTATTATTATTATTATTATTATTATTATTATTATTATTATTATTATTATTATTATTATTATTATTATTATTATTATTATTATTATTATTATTATTATTATTATTATTATTATTATTATTATTATTATTATTATTATTATTATTATTATTATTATTATTATTATTATTATTATTATTATTAATTATTATTTAGTGCCCTTATATTATTTAATATAAAATAAGAATTATAATAATTTTTTAGTTCGTTAGTTAGTCGTTATAGTATAATTTATTATGTAAAACAAGAACAAGTACTTTTTTCTCTAGGATTAAACACGTAACTAATGTTACCTACGACCAACGAATAATACTAATTTTACGACCCTCTTAACACGATTTTATTAGCTTATTTACGGTCCTAGGATAATAATAAACAGGGTGTCCAGAACCTGGAAAAACCTGGAAAGTCAGGGAATAGTCAGGGAATTTGAAAATGGTCTGGGAAAGTTTCGATGGGTCAGGGAAAGTCAGGGAATTTTCCCCAATGGGATTAATTTAAGGGGATTTTTCACAGTACTCTAGTGAATAAACTATTGTAGCACTGTCTTTTTTATTTCAGGAAAAAAGCAAACATGAAAATATATTTTATTTTTATGTTTGCTTTCTATTTATTTAGAAGCAAAGTGTTCAAAAGGCTTGCCCATTTGTCTCGCAAATATTTGTAATTTTTAGTTAGTTATGGGTGGTGAAGGCTGATTTTCACTTATAATCTCCGAGCTTGAATTATTTCGGAAAATTTTTTCGAGGTGCGAAGTTTCTCATGAAAATTTGCAACAGAAAAAATTTACGGAGATTAATTCAAGCGTGCCGGAGATTCGTTACGAAAATTTTATACCAAAAATTATTTCAAAAACAAAAATACAAATTTTGACATTTTGGCAAGCGTTTATTTTGCTTTAAGGTTTGGTGTTTTAATATAAGGTGACACTTTGAATGTCTTTGTTACCTATATTGTGGCTAAACACTTATTCATCTATTATTTTTACAATTCCCTGGTACTCTAGTCAAATAAGGTTTGCATCTTTGTATCAAGTTGATTATATTCTATTTAAATCACACTATTATAGTACTAGAGGATAGGGAAAAATAGGTGTATAGGCACATGTTTCATATAGGACGCTAGGTGTTTTGTATTTCAAATAGTTCGAATTTGTTTTTTTTTTCACTTTCCCTTTGCCCTAGTAAAAAATCCCGAAATTAACACATTTCTTCATACTCTAATAATCTCATACTACTAGAGAGAAGGGAAAATTAATTATTCTCTTGCAAAGTCGATGAAAAATGAAAGGTATAATTTTGCACACCCATTTTCAAATTTTGCACACCCCCTAGTAAACCACACAGAAGAGTTCTCGAGGAACCGACGTAGCCCCCCCTCAGACAATATTTTTTGAAAATTTTTATGACACACGAAAGGTAATTTTGCAGCAGTTTGCAAACCCAATTTCAACTTTTTTCAACTCCCTGCAGAAATCCTCGGTAGGGTTTTTAACTAATCATGTCCCTGGGGAGTTAACAAAGTTTAAAAATGGCTCTGCAAAATTGAACCTTTTAAATAATATAAAAATTTTCAAAACATATTGTCTAGGGGGGCTAACTTGCAAACTTTAAAAACAGATGTGCCAAATTGTGTAAAATTACATTCTTCATCCATCCATCATAAAAGATTTCAAAAAATATTGTATTAGTGGGGGCGGACCTGGTTATGCAAGAACCATCCCGAGGATTCCTGGGGGTTGAAAAAATTTGAAATTTGGTGTTCAGTAATTTAACCTGTTTGTGATCTCATATTATACTGTGAAAGTGTAATAAATGAATGAGTAAAATAAGTAAAAAAAGACTAAGATTAAAGAAATCAGATCAAGAAGCATTAACATTATTAAGCAGCAGCAGTTTTTTTGTTTTGCAGATTACAGTTATACCTAGTTCTGTAGAAATAATTTCATAACAGGAAGTTCTGTAGAAAAAAAGAAAATAATTCTATTATAGCTTACCTAAAACAATATTAAAAAAGACAGTGACTAATTACTAAGACGGTTAACTCAAGAAAACAGTAATTTATTCTCATCCTTCTCAAGTTGAACAAAAATTAAATTACATCAGAGAAAAGTTGATCGAGAAAACAGATCCTAGTTGAAACAATAATTTAATTAATCCTTGTAGAGATTTGATTTGAGCTTTTGGTTACTTTGATCACGTACGATAGAGCTGAGGGACTATAAACGCGCTAGTCTACAACTTTGCAAGTTTTAAATCTCGGTTTAAAGGCAAGAACATTTTTATCTTAACCAAAAATTGTTGACACTATTTTCAAAACTTGTCTCGGAATAATAAAATAAGCCGAGAGACTGGAAGAACGCACATTGGATCAATCTGACTCTTCTTTTTTATAGATAAAGTTTACAACCAAAATAGTCACAGATCACAAATTTTAAAATTAAGTCCAAAAAAATGTGACATTTTGTATTTGAATTCAAGTAGTATAATTGCTAATTTTGACCAAATACACGCTTTAACTGTTCAATTAAAACCAAAGATTATATGTTTAGCAGAAACATATCGAACAAAAGAAATTAGTGACAGTGATGTTGTTATTGAGGGTTATGAAATAATTATAGTAGATAGTTTAAGAGATCTACAGGAGGTGTCCAAATGTATGTAAGTAGTTTTATTAATATAATAAAAATTAATGAAATATCAGTGGAAAAGAAATACTGGATTTTGGGGGTAAAGTTAGAACTAAATGAAACTAAATTTCATCTTGTGTGTTTATATCATTCTCCAAGTTATAGTGACAAGGATTTTTTAGAATATTTTGAAACTTGGAGTAATGACTATATCTGTGATAATAATTTATCAACCATAATTGTGGGTGACTTTAATATAGATATGTTAAACGCAGATTCTACGTATGCCAAAAGACTGCACAACATTTCGAAAGATATTGGCTTTAACCAGCAAATGTCACAGATAACCAGACTAACACAAATGGTGGAACCTTAATTGACCTACTTTTTAAAAATTATTTAGATATGGTTTCTGAAATAAGACAAATTCCGAGAATTGGAAAAACTGCTAAACACACAGTATACAAACTAGGGGCACACAAATTAATTACAGTTTAATAAAGGAAAAATTAATGACCACTAGTTGGAATTTTCATGAAAGAGAACATGGGAAAAGATGTGAATATCTAATAACTACTATGCAAAATGTACTCAACAGCGTTGCTCCATTAAAACAAATAAAAATATTTCCGCGATACAAGCCTTGGTGGAACCCAAATGTTAAATTAGCAGTGCAACAGAGAGACGAAAGGTATAAAAACTACAAGATGTTAAAAACTGATGAGGCCCACAATCAGTATAAAGATGCAAGAAACAGGGCTTTAAATATAATTAAGTAATAAAAATAATTGTACTACGAACAAAAAGTGGATGAATGTAGGAACAACTCGAAGTTAATGTGGAAAACTCTAAAACAGATTTTGCCAAAAGAAAAACAAATAAAAATAGACAGGATAGAAATTGACAGAAAAGTAATAGCAGATGAAGAAGTTCTACCAAATGAACTCAACAGATTTTATGTGAAGAGTATTGATAAGATTGTAGAATAGATTGATCCTATATTAGTCCATGGAAACCGACTAAACATAATAGTTCATCTAGAACCTTTAAACTAATAGATAAGGATTCTCTGTGCGCGATTGTAATGTCTCTTAAAAATAAAAACAGTCCTGATGATATAAACGTGGATCTGCTAAAAAAAGTTTACCCTAGCATTGAGATGCTACTAATCAATCTAATTAACAGCTCCCTAGAACAAGGCATATTTCCTGATCCTTTACAATTATCGACGATAATACCAGTCCAAAAAAAAACAAATATAATTGAAGCGTCAAACTTTAGAACAATAAATACTCTCTCAATTATTGAAAAAGTAGTATATACCCAATTAACAGATTTCTTAAATACTAACAACATTATTACAGAAAAGCAATCCGGGTTTAGATATGGACGCATTTGTGAAACCGCAATACAAGGTTATAGCATATATTTACAAAGGGCGTTCGAAACTATTGATCAAGATAAATTAGTTGAAAAATTGGAAAGAATTAGGATTGGTGGCATAGTGTTGAACTGGTTTAGAAGTTATATAACAGATAAAAGACAAAAAACAAAACTTAACAATTTTACCACAGATTATATAATTAATGATCATGGTGTACCTCAAGGGAGTGTTTTAGGTCCGCTGCTGTTAATACTTTATATAAATGACCTTCCAGAATCAACACAAGTAGAAAATTTAAACATGCACAATTTTGCGGATGATGACTTATTGTATGGATATTTAAAAGATATAAAATTGTTAGTTGAGACTGTAAACAATGCTTTGGAACAAATCCATAATTATGACTCTAAAAATCTGTTAAAAATTAACAAAGACAAAACTATATTTATGTTATTTAGAAATTATAATAATAAGAATATATTTTCTGACGGTTACTATCGTATAAATATAGGTAATAGTGATCTAGAATCAAATAAAATTTAAGTATCAGTGTAGTTCTTTGGTTTCAATGGTTAGTTACAAATTGAACTATTTGAGACGGCCTTCTAGCTCTTTATCCACCTGATCAAGAGTAGTAGTTTACAATACTCTAATTCTACTAATTTCAATTATTGTTCTACACATTTGTTTAATCAAAATGAACAGCAAAGGCTTCAAAAATTACAAAATAGGGCCATGACGTTAATTCTCTCGTACAATAGGTATACACCCATTTCAAGTATGCTAAAGCATTTACAGTGGCTTCCAGTTTCGGAATTTGCAAAATACCAAGTATTAATATTTATTTTTAAAACAACGATTGGCAAAACACCTTCATACATAAAAAACAAACTGACATATACTAATCAGATACATAATTATGAAACTCGTCAGCAAAATAACTTTTACGTACAACCTCGAAAAAGCACTATGGCAACTAATTCAATATTTTTCAAAGGCATTAATGAATTTAACAGTCTGCCAAATTAAATAAAAAATTGCAATTCATTAAACTGTTTCAAGAAAACACTCAATATATTAATTAACAGAATATGGCATATATAGTGAAAGCAATTTTTAGATATCTTATATGAGTGTTTATACCTACTTTGTTTATCTTGAATTCTAGTCTGTCTTGACATAAATTTAATTTGCACTTTGTGATTTCCCTGCTTTATCTAGTTAAATAGGGTTTTACATTATATGTAGTTTTACTCATTTTTTAATGTATGTGTATATTGTAAAATTATTACTAAGATTTTATATTTTTGTTTTTTTGGCAATGTGTATATTCTTCTTATTGTAATTTATCGCATTGACATTGTATGATTTAATTAATTAGTTTTGCTAAATAAATGAATTTAATAATAATACTAATATAATCTAAAATTATCATTTTTTTTTTCAGTAAACTGTGAGTCAGATATCAAAGATGCCAAAGTCAATATCAACCTTGCTATTCTTCAGTCACTATGTTGGTATCCAAAGGACACTTACAACCAGCTAAAAGAAGTAAGTTGATAGTATTAGGACATTGATTAAGGGCTTTTAGTAAAGTCCATTTTTCTACTTAAGGGACCCTAAAGTTCCTTTCTTTCTATATATTTAGTTCCTTAATTGCCTTTTTTGTGTGAAAAGAAATATTTTGCAACGCAATTTCAATTTTTATGGTATTTTTGAACTTATTATTAATACGCTTATTAGCATACTTGATCTGTTAATATTTCATTCATTTTGAGTGACTTAGGTCAAGTATTCTAAATGCTCATTAATAAAAAACACTTAAACTAGTGAGTGATGTTTTATTCCGGGGTATACCATGTTTTGATAAATTTACCTACCTAGATAAAAAAGTGAGACGATGGTCGTTCAAGGGCAGCTTTATACTTTCTTTATTTGATTTGCACAATAAAATTCTTGCTGCAATAAAGAAACAGATTTCATTTCGTACTAATTGCCGAAAAAACTTATTTAAAAATAGAAAAGGAAAACCGAAAGTGGCAGAGAAGTTGTTTGAAGAGGCAAACAAAAGGTTGAGGCACGTATGAAAAAAAAATCAGAGCAAGGAAAAAAAGTGTCTTTCCTTTCTTTCTTGCCTACCTTCTAGTGTAGCAGCAAAACATTTATTGCATTTGGGTAAGGAGCTGGCCTTTTCCCTTTTTTGCAGATAAAATTCGCTAAAAGCTCTGTATTTTCACCATATTATATTCTTTGTGTACATTTTTTCTATCGATTTTGGTATTTGTGATAACCGTTTTCCTAAACACTACACTTCGCGAAGAAAAGTCTACTACAACGAAAAAAATTATATTTTACTTATCTTTCAGCCGACAACAAAAATGCGCCACTAGGGGCGCAGTGGATCATTTTTCAATTTTAAATACCCCTACCTTTGCCCCAGCTTAGGGGCTGTAAGGGAGCGAGATCTAATTTTCACCATTTTCATATTCCAGAAAACACTCCATATGCACATTTAAAACTAATTAATTTGGTGTAACAAATATTAAAAAAAAAGAAAAATCTCAATCTCCAGGGGCGACTCCTAAATAAGGGCTAAAAATTTTAAATCTCGAACAACAAAATTTACTATACCAAATTCAAAAAGTGTACAATTTTTTGGAGTTACAAGTTCGAGTCAAAACACTTACATTTTAAGAGCCTATATTTTTTACATTCAACTTTGCCCCAGTCCCTGGATTGGGACAAAGTTGAGGGTATTCAAAATTGAGAAATGGTCCAGTGCGCCCTTAGTGGTGCATTTTTGTTGACATAGGGTGAAAGATAAGTGAAATATAATGTTTTAAATGAAATTGACACAATGTTTAGCCCCTCACCTATGGGCCTTGTTAACAGCTATGAAAATTTTTTCTGTATAAACTACCAACTGACTGATGAAGGATATTTTAAAAACACATTTTGGCCGCTTTTTCCCCCTAGATTCCACATGTGTAATGTTGTATGACACACGAGACGTTGCAATATATGTGCCAAACTTCATTGCTCTAGCTCAAACGGTTTTTAAAAAAATTGACACTCTAACCCTACATTTTGACTGCAGCATTTTTGGGGCTATTAACAGGCTGGGCAGTGTTGGTAGGTCCATTAGTAATCTTCATCATCGGAAGCCAAATTTTCTATGTATAAGTAATTCAAGATTTTCAGAAACATCACATTTATTTTTATTATAAAAATTCGTCCCTAAATTAAGTCACATATGCATACTTTATTTTTTAGTACAATATACCTATTTCGTTTCTACAAGCTTTATTTGTTTAATTTTTTACAAATTACTAATTTTCAGATCACCCACTATACAACTCCTAACAGAGTTCCCACACGGCCTGAAATACTTGAAATTTTATAAAATCAAATTTCACTGAGTTTGAAATAAAAATCCTTTTCCTGGAGTTTATGAAATTTTTTGACGTTATCACAGAATATTTTTTTACTTGTTACTTTCAATTTCTTTATTTAAACGTGTTTACACTTCGCAAAAATGCAGTCAAAGAAAGTTAGATCTTTATTTTTTTATAAACTTATATTTTTCGTATTATTCTGCCACTTCCTTTCTTCTTAGAGGAAAAAAAGTTTTTTCCACCACTTATAGTAACTAAAGTAGATAGAAATAATCTTGATCGAAACTGATAATTTTGTTCACGCCGCGCCGCGTTGCAAAACTTTTGCTATAAAGCTGACACTGGAATGGAACTCAAATACTTTTTAGGTTAAGATTTTACTTAGTTACCCTGGCAACTGAATAACCAAATCACTCAAATTTTTATGTTTTGGTGGTGTCTTGTCAGATAAAAAAATAGGCATTTTGAAACATAGTCAAAATTATTTTAAACACGATTTAGTGTGTAATTTTTTTACCGAATACCGCGCGAGGTTAAATTAAATCTTCCACTCGGGATAATTTTCAAAATATCATGAGCTCCTAAAAATTTCCAGGAATAATTTAACCCTTTGTGGTATTACCAGTTAAAAAATCCCGAACCCGGAGGTTAAGGGATTTTCTCTTTGGTGCAATGCACGAATTTTTTCAAGATTTTTATTGGGAATTATTTTAAATACGTGTTAGGTTTTTATCAGAAATTTCCCAAGTTAAAAGAAGTTTATTATACCAGTTCTGGACATTTTCCGTGGTATTGATAATAATTATTATTTTTTGCATAGCATTTTATCAATATTAAATGACAAGCTGTTTGACAGGGACTATTCATATCCTGGTTGGCGATTTGTTTGTGCAGTGACGGTATAAAAGAAACAAGAATATAAAATGTCAAGAAATTCTGGGACTTCACTTGCAATTCTAATTGTATTTTTTTTCAGCTCATAAATGCAGGCAAACAAGAAATAAACTCTACAAACATATATCATTCCATGGGGACCTACACCTGCAATGACCATATTTCCCTAAAGCAACATATAAACGTATCTCCTGACCAGTCCTCAGATAAAATGGAGCCCAACTATGTCATACAACAAGACGGAATTTACGTATTGGGCTTGCTTATAACATCAAACGTAACAGAATTTTCTGGGTTTGTTCATATCGAGATGAAGAGTGATTACGGGTACCTCTCGGCTAGTGACTGGCCGCTTCTGCCATTTTATGGGTTTATGTGTATCTATTATATTTTGTTAGGTTTAGTTTGGTTAGGTTTGTCAGCGTTACAATGGCGAGATTTGGTTAGGGTTCAATTTTGGATAGGAGGCGTTGTTTTACTTGGAATGTTGGAAAAGGCTACTTTTTATGCAGAATATCAGAGTATAAATAACACTGGTATAGATGTTCAAGGCGCCATGATATTCGCAGAATGGGTTTCTTGCGCGAAACGAACATTGGCTAGAATGCTGATCATTATAGTTAGTTTGGGTTTTGGCATTGTGAAACCTCGTTTAGGCCCTATTTTGCACCGGGTTGTAGCCGTTGGTTTGTTGTATTTCTTTTTGGCTGCTTCTGAGAGTTATTTACGAATAACCAAAGCTAAAAGTGATTCAAACAAAGATTTGTTAGTGGCTTCTGTACCACTAGCGGTATTAGATTCTGCCGTTTGCTGGTGGATATTTTCTGCTTTGGTTAACACAACTAGAACATTAAGATTGCGTCGAAACGAAACTAAGTTATCTGTCTATCGACATTTTACAAACACACTTATTTTTTGTGTATTAGCTTCTGTGATTTTTATGTTGTATTGTCTAAAAGTACATCATTATGACAAATGTTTAACTGTTTGGAAAGATTTGTGGTTGGAGGATGCTTTTTGGCCAATGTTGTTCTCAATTATTTTGACTGTAATTATAATTCTGTGGCGTCCTACCAATAACAACCAACGTTACGCGTTTGTTCCTCTTTTGGATACAGCAGATGATCAAGATGAAGAAGATCATCTAGTAAATGACGCGTATGGGGTAAAAGTTAGAGTACATCATCAGAAACCGACAACTGTCCCCCATAGTCGTACTGTAGATGACGATCTCAAATGGTTAGAGGAAAATGTTACAAGTGATCCGGCATTGCCAATTTTAGATTCAGACGAGGAGTTGGTCAATACCCGATTTGAGGTTTCTAAGATGCAGTAAAAAGGAGTTTTACGTAGTAGTAGTAGTGGAGGGGGCTCTCGGCCCGACAACTATGCTCTACGCGAGCTCTTTTCGTCATCCCCCCAGCACTCCTCAAAGACTTCCACTTTTAGAAGGTCAAATCTTCCTGTCCTTTGGATAAAGGTAAGGATGTCCGACCATTTGAGCGTCAGAAGGTGTTCCGGCCCGAACTCTTCTTGAAAGATTCCTGCTCTGATTCCTCTGTAGGCTGGACATTTTGTAAGGTAGAGGAATTACGATTCGTCCTATTGCCAGCATTCTCTTAAGTTGAGTTCTGCTCTACCTTCATTCTTTTCAGTGCGTTTATTCTTGAAACGAATTCTATTGGTCTTGACTAAGATAATTACTTTCGATCAATATCAGGCAAAAGTGAGAGAAACCGATTTAAACTGCAGCTTTGGACCAATGAGATGCACAGTATCGAGAGAATTTGACTCCCTGGGAGAAAATTTTCTGTCGATTCAAGAATAGACGCACAGGTGGTCTTGGAGCGTACAGTCTCCTTTAAGAGACCCGATCCCTTTGCGTTTCTTGCGCAGCAGCCTGTCCCTTCTTGGCTTGCTGAAGTCCGGGATTAGCTCTTTGGTTTACTTGGAATCTGCCCTCAGGCAGGGTTCCCACCCCACGTGTGCCTGTGCAAGCTCGTCTGCCCTCGTTGCCCGGGATCCTTTTTTTCCTTCTTCTAGGTTCTAAAAGGCGTCTACGCACTCCTGAATTTCATAAAATTGCGAAATAAGTTGTAAACACCTCCATAAGCCTAGCGAGCCCACCTCACAAAATCCAAATTTTAATTCCAGAATTATGTGCTTTTTATGTGCTAATTTCGTCCCCTTTTATAAATTTTTGTGCTCTTTGATATTTTGAGAAAATTAAAAAAAAAGGATCTGTTAAACATCTCATGGGGCCGCCGTAGACCAGTGAACAGCGTTTTAGCCTGTAGAACAGAGATCGCAGGATCGGATCTCGGCAAGTACACATTTCTTTACACAACACCGAATACGACTCGAGACGACGACGGGCGATCCCACTTCTCAGCAGCTCCGCAGTTGACGTTGTGCATAGAATAACAACAACGAGGTAGAAGTAGGCGGCACGGTTGACACTGCACCGAAAACTTTGCGGGACTCAAAGGTGAACGGCCGGTGGCGCAAAAAGGACGACCTGGACTTCTCCGAGATCGGGACACCATGGGACGCGCCTGGATTCCGACAGATTTGGTGGACAGAGGGTGACTTGGAAGAGGCGGTAGCACCTTCGGGTAGCAGGACCACTCCAAGGAATGCGTCTGAAGACTCCGACGGCGACCTTGACCAGCGAAACCGGGACCTCGATTTTCGGGTCGACATATATGACGGCGGGCTGCTGGGGAAAAAATTCTACCGTCAACCAAGTTCTGCTGGGACGGTAGCGATGTTAGATAGATGCAAGTATAACATGTAGCAGACCACCCTTCGGAGGGGATGTAAAGCCCGCGGTCCACTGTGTATACTTGCTACGCATTCTGAAGATACCTGCCCCCGACAAAGAGGTGCCAGGCAAAAATTAAGTGCTCTTAGAGAAAGAAAAGTTGCATCCTAAGGGGCATGTGCATCAGTCGGGGGTGCACGGGGGCTATGGCAAAAAGGGGCCATTATGCGGCCGAATTGCAAGGCTACGGCCGCCCATCTACTACTACTACTACTACTACTACTACTACTACTACTACTACTACTACTACTACTACTACTACTACTACTGTTAAACGTCTCAGAATTATGTGCTTTTTATTTTAACTTTTTTATTTTAGTTATTTAAAAAAAAAGTTGTGAGCTCGCTTGTAGCAGGCCCAATCTTAAATAAAGGTTGACAATATTCCTTAAATCTCTCAGAAAGTAAAGACTTTTTACTTTTTTAGTGATTTTTTTCAAAACCTATCAGGCCCAACCTTAAATAAAGGTTGACAATATCCCTTAAATATTTCAGAATTATGTGCTCCATAGAAATAGAAAAAACTAAAAATGTTTTACTTTTTTTTTAAACAATCACTAAAAAAAGTAAAAAAGCACATAATTCTGAGATATTTAACGAATAATTTTAACCTCTATTTAAGGATGGGCCTGCTAGGTTTATATAAAGCTAGCTAGCTCGCAACATTGTTATTTTTTTATATTTTCATGGAGCACATAAAAAGTACATAATTCTGAGATTTTTAACAGATATTTTTAACCTTTATTTAAGGTTGGGCTTGCTAGGTTTATATAATGTTAGCGAGCCCATCTTTTTTTTTTATTTTCTCAAAAACTTAAAGAGCATAAATTTTTTTATAAGGGAACGAAGTTAGCACATAAAAAGCACATATTTATGGAATTATTAAAAAAAATTTATTTTAGGAGGTGCGCTCGCTAGGTTTATGGAGCTGGTGTAAGCCTTAACCAAATCAGAATGAAAATTTTATCTTAACTTCTCTTTAATATCCTACCGGTATTCTACAAACTAAGAAAATGTATTTGATAGATCGCATGTAGGGCAGTATTTTGAATGCATAGCTGGTTTCAATAAATTGATCGTAAAACTTATTTTTTAATGTTCATAGTTGTTAACCCACATAGCCAGTTCAGGAAATCAGTTTTATTAACTGACTAGTGACAGATTTTTGTACATAATAGTACTTTATAATTTATTCTAAAAATCTATCTTGAATGTTGTTATGTTTTTAGTTTAAATTATGAATGTGATCCATATATAACAATTTTTGAAAGCTTTTCAATATTTTGATTGTGATAAATTTAATTTAATTTTAGAATTTAAAAAATGCATTAAAATTAATTATTTTTAAACATCTAAATTGCCGTAATTTAACATATTTGTTCAAGTCAATAATACCATTGAATTTTATTTTAAGATGTTTATTTCTCATACAGGGTGTTTCAACGAAAAGGTATAAAGTATTTCTTTACAAAATTTTAAAAAACCCTCAGACACGTTTTTTTTTTTGTTTAAAAGGACACTTTTTGTCTACTTTGCTTATGTTTAGGGTGCTATATTCTGAGGGTTTAAACTCATTCCTTTAATTTAAATAAGGAACATGGGTCAAGGGAACCTTGTTGAAAAGGTTTTTTAGTAACCTTTACAATCTGCTTTTTTTAAATTGTTTGCGAGATATTTGCTTTTAAAATTTTTTTTGTGCATAAAATTCGCTTTTTTGTTGGCTCATGGTAATTTTAAAGCCAAATATAACCCAAACAAATCAATAAATTCAGAAAAAATATATATCAGCCCTGTGATTAAAAAATTTTTTATTCCTTGATTGATAGGGGTGCATCACAGATGATTTTCTAAAACAGAAAAAAATACGGAATTATTCGTCAGTGAACACTTGAAGATAAACAAATTTTTTTTGAGAAGTATTCACCAAAAAATTCTGCCTCCCTGAAAGTGCATTCCAACCAAATGTCCCTTAATCCGTGTTTTCTATTTTTGCACAGTTAGTAAATAACACCTTAAAAATTCCCTGTTATCTTTTCGTTAATACATCTTGTGTGTATGTATTTGCTGAAGCTTTTTTGTGTTAATTGGTTCATGTTCTTACTATAATCCTATGCGGATTACATGGTTTTGTTAGGTCGAAACAGTAAAATATTATGAGGATAGTATATCTGTGATAAAGGATACAAGCCGTCATAATCTTATCTGCTGGATGCTATTATTTGCCAACTTTTTGAAAAGTTTGGAAGCAACTGGATACTTTTTCATTTAAAATTCTCCGGATCAATTTCAATATGGCGGTTGAAGTTCGAACACAGAAACTTAATGGAACTGTCATTGTCAGTGTCAAAAAATTGGTCTGATTGAATTTGAAATGAAGTGTGGTATATGTGCATCTCTTTTTTGAACCTGTAATGTGTATCTTCCATATTTTCGAAAATACTTAGCCAGTATTTAGCCAGAGTAACTAGTCAGTAAACAAAGATTGATTTGATTTATCAAAAACCCGTCTCATTAGAGGGAATCCGACTATATACACTTGGCGTCACATAAAAAGCATACAACAGAAATTAGCTGCAGGTCTGATGTATTTAAATTTTGCTAATTGCGGTGCTTATTGTAGCTGACTTTGAAATTTTTCAATTTTAGGGAATATTTTTTGACAACATAAACGTGATATCACAAAGGAACTGATAGTATATTTGGACTTTTCTAGTTTAGGGCTACTTTACCAATAAATAAAAAGAAAAAACTATTATGAAAAATAATCCTACAAAACCTATTATAGACGAAAAAAGTCCACCATTATGCGTTTGTTCATTTAGTTTTAGCCTCAGCCTAAAGAGAGTCGTTGTCGGAAATCCAGGAAAACTTACTTGTGTTTTGGCTTTTTCAGCCCAGCCAGCGTCATGGCAAAGTTGTGCTAACTTTCGCCAGTGCCAGTGCCTTATTTCTTTCACTGAACAATTGATACTTTCTTCTTATTCGCTCAATTGCGTCCCCTACTCTGCAAACCGCCCAACCATCATCTAATTTTGCCAAAATTTTTTGTTTACAAAATATGAAGTTCTTTTTGTTCCACAAATGTGGAAACTCTTTTACAAAATCTATTAAATGTTTAATTTAATAAAAATCTAATCAATTTTGAGGTTAGAAACACATCAACAAATATTTTGCCGGTGCACAACACGATTTTTTTGTTTCTTTTTCCGTAAAGTTAAATATTGGTGAACCTTTCAAGATCATTCCTTAACGACCCACATCTGAAAAAATGAAATTTAATAATAAAGAAGAAAGTTACAAGAAAAGCTGCACAAGAGGAAAAGAAATTCAAGCCTAGACGAGCCGTCAATTTCAGATAAGCAGATAATAACAAAAAAACATGACAGTTACATTTTTTCCACAATTTATATTTCCTAAGGTTAATGAGTTGTAAGGCCCATAATACAGCATATAAAATCGGCGTACGCATTTTATGTGATGCCAAGGGTACATTCTTTGAACATATACAGGATATTTAATTGAAGTCATATATTGAAACTACCGAGCCTGTGATGCAAAAGCAACCTTTAGAAAACGGTAGCAACATTTTTGACCTACTTTTGCCGAAAAAAATGAGTTTAATTTTAGCCGAACTGCTTATACCTAAGGCGTTCATTATTTTATAAACAAGCATCGGAAGTTCGCAAAATAAAATTAAAACAAAAACAGCGACGTATCAAAACAGCAACATTCAGGGTGACCAAATGTCCTGAAATCTCAAAAAATCCTAAAATTTTGACTGCGTCCTAAAATTTTAACTAAAAATGGCCAAAAATCCTAAAATTTTCACAAATTAACATTTTGTCCTAAAATTAATATATGTCTTTAAATTTTTTTTTTAGTTTATTATATCCTTTTTCTCCAACGTCTATGTTAGGGCTCACTCACACAAAAAAGATGCATGGTTTTATTATTTTCATTTCTCGATTGCATCCATTTTTAACTGAACATAGCGAGCCTAGATTGAATTGTAACCTTAAAAAATGTTATTTCTGTCATTTGTTGTTTTTAAAACTCTTCTTGAGCAGATAAGAGCATTTTATAGTGGACGCCCTGTGATAGGCCTGTTAAATTGAAATATCTCGTAAAGTATTTCGAGATCTTTGAAATTTTTACACAATCTTCCCAACGTGATTCTAAATATATAAAAAAAAATTGGTCCAAGAATCCATGAGTTAAATATTTCAAAAATTTGTCCGGTGAGCTCATACAAAAACGCAACTTTTATTATTCGAACATTTTTTTCATACATCGATAGTTTATGCTTAAAAGTTTCTACAGACACTTTTTTAACATCTACCAGACGACCTATTCATTTTTAAGATTTGACATTTTAGTTTGACAGGAGCACTGTCAAGTTCATTTTTTCTTATGGACACATCCTTTTTTTTCTGATCGTTTTGTTTCGGAAGCAAGGAAAATATCATTTTGAAACATTATTTTAACAGGGAGCTTGTTGTTTCGGGCTTAATGACCATCATCAGTTAAAAAATCCCGTTATACAAGACAACTTAAAAAGCGCTTGTAGTAGTTTCAAAAATGGCGCAAGCAGGCACGTATAGCCATCCATAAAACCTTTTACAAAAATGAAAAAAAAAAATTTTTGAATTTTTTTTTTGGTTAAAATGTAATTATCTACCAAATAAAAATCGGTTTAGCGATTTTTGAGTAATCCTGACAGACAGAGAGACACCATCCCAAAATTTTGTAGATAACTATAATTTTGTAGATACTACTACAAGCGCTTTTTAAGTTGTCTTGTATAACGGGATTTTTTTAAACTAATGATGGTCACTAAGCCCGAAACAACAAGCTCCCTGTTAAAATAATGTTTCAAAATGATATTTGCCTTGCGTCCGAAACAAAACAACCAGAAAAAAAAGGATATGTCCATAAGAAAAAATTAACTTGACAGCGCTCCTGTCAAAATGAAATGTCAAATTTTAAAAATGAATAGCTCGTCTGGTAGATCTTAAAAAAGTGTATGTAGAAACGTTTAAGCATTTTTTGACAACTCTAATAATAAAGGCAGAAAAAAATTAAAATTAAAATTGAAAATTTCGGTGTTTTTCGCCTATCTCCGGAACTACTCGGATTTTGTAAACTTTATTTTTGGTTTTGGGTAAAGCATCAAATTGCGCAACTTTGCCCTAGTTTAAACCTTTTCGTATCTCATACCGTTTAGGAGATTCTCGTGGTGAGCATCGAATTTGAAACACAAAATAAATAAATAACAAAATTCCCCAAGATTTTTCCAAACTGTCCTAAAATTTTTTGGTTTTTGTCGTAAAAATCCCAAAAATACCGTGAACATTTCAAAGAACATGATACAAAAACAGCGACATTCAAAAGAGCACCCGATAAAAATGGCGATGTATCAAAAGATTTAACTACCCAAATCCTGACTTATTCTGCTGAAAAATGCTATTTCAACTACTAAAACCGAAACCTGGCCCGCTATAAAATAGCATTGAGAGAACCCAAACAAAAATTTTGCTATTTGGAATGTTGCTGTTTTCATATATCAATGTTTTCAATGTCTGTCAAATAAGTCCGGTGTTTTGAATGTCGCTCTTTTGACCCGCACGCAGCCGGGAAAAAAAGGCACATTTTTATGGTCTTATCATATGGCGCTACCGATTTCAATATGTGATATGATATCGATAACAGTATACCCAATTAAGAAAATCAGTTTTGTTTACTTAGCAAAACTTGTATTTTTTGTATATTTACGTTGTATTAAATTGCTGATGGAAATATTTATTCTTAGTGTTTTTTTAACAATATGGACTTAAATTATGAATTTGTTTTTTCGTATATTTTTTGTAATAAATGTGTTTTTATTGTAGAACTATAATAACTTCCTGATGAGTTACTAATTAAAAATTGTCTGTATTAATGTACATTTTCGAAATACAAATATTTAAAATTAATAGCGTTTTTAATTACGATTTCTAGGCATTAAGGACTTATTTGGCTATAACGTAAAATGATGTCTTCCCTTATTTGCGACGGGTTACTGTAAGATTTCACTTATTTAGCATCGACAGAATTGGTTTGTTTACCTGGAGATCAAAAATTTCCCTATTATCCTCCGCCCTCTAATATAACACCAGCATTTTTTTATACCTTCATCGAAAACACGATTTTACTCACTGTTCGCAAATAACAAATCCATGGCTTTTTTAGTTAGCGATGCAAAAATGTTTTGATTGTCCAGGAATGCAAAAATAGCAGTTTTCACAACTAGTGGCTAAAATAGTGCTTTTTTTACAATAAAGAACCGCAGAGAGTAATTTAAAAACGCGACTAAAAAAAGCACAGTTTTTAATACTTAGGTATGTCTAAAAAACGGAAAAACCATAATAAACTCAAACACAAAGGATTTGCTTCGTCACCGGTTATACTCCGTTATATATATAGCGTGGATTCTTTAAATGGAACGGTGCTTCTAGCGGGTTAGAATTTGGTTGAATAAAAAAATCCAAAAACACGTCAACTGAGATAATTTTTAATTTCCTTTAATCGTGCTATCTTGGATTTTTTTTATGTCATTTTGTTTACGAGGTATGGCAAAAAAATTTCTTTTTAAATAGGACACCCTGTATATTTTGCAATTTTTGAAATCTGCAAACAATTCTCTCTTCAGCAATATTACACAGTAGGATCTATCTTTTACGATAATCAAGATATTTTTATCTAAATCTGTATGGAAAACTTCGATATTCATTCAAATATCTCCCGTAATAAAACAGGGTATAGACAATAATTCCATGCAAGCTTAAATGCCTCTATCTTGGAAACCATAAGAGATAGAGTATTAGTGTGTGGTATTGTCAAAAAGATAATTTTTTTTAGAATTCTAAAATGTCAAACTATACAGGGTGTCCTATTTTTTAAAAAAAAATATTTTTTTGCCATAACTCGTAAACAAAATGACATAAAAAAAAATCCAAGATAGCACGATTAAAGAAAATTAAAAACATCAGTTGACGTGTTTTTGTTTTTTTTTGTAAAACCAAATTCTAACCCGCTAGAGGCACCGTTCCGTTTAAAGAATCCACGCTGTATATCCTTATTCTGTTGGCCATTTAATTTTTTAACAAATGTGTCCGGAAATATTAATAATAATTTTGACCTACTCGCGTGCGGAAAGTTAACGTTATGGCACTTTACCGCACTCAGTTGCGTTAAAGTGCCATAACGTTATGCCAGATATTTATATATACATACATATAATTAAGTAAAAATAATCCCAGTGATGCAATTAAATTTAAAAAAAAACTGGATGAACAAATATTTTCGAACTGTTTAAGTTCAGAGGAGTGGATTGGTGTCCTGAAGGAGTCAGATCCTAATGTTTGTGCTAATAAATTTATAACATTGTATAATGTATAAGCGAAACATTTGTGAAGTGTAAAAATAGAATTTTGAAACCCTGGATTTCAAAGGATTACTAGTATCTATTAGAGAGCGACACAAACTGAAAAAAATTTCAGCAATTCAACCGTTTGATATTGTAAAAAAAACAGTTTTCAGGCTACAGAAAGTTGTTAACAAAACTATTAAATACTGCCAAAGCCAATTATTTTAGAAGTCTCTTCTCTCAAATGATCCAAAGGCTACTAATGAAACTCAGAAACAATAGCATTTCTAGGATAATTGCTGAGGATAATAAAATTTACTCAAATGAAAAAAGTATCCCAGACAGTATCATTCGTACCATGGACGTACATTTTACATTCATTTTACGCCTTTACGTCCCGTACGGTACGTACGATGTATGTACAAAAGTGTATGTAAAACATAAGTACAGTGAAAACGTATTTTTACTTTATATTTAGGTCTTTTCTTGTACGTACTTACTACGTTATTAAGTTGTCATAACTTGGACGTAGTTCATTTATGTAACATTTCTCTCGCTTGTAAAGCAAACATTTCATTCTCTTAAAATAATTGATATATCAGAAATTCTTTCTCGGAGGGTCAACCAGGAGAGAGGAGCACTGAGGAGTTTTTGGGCTTTAAAATCGCCGCCCCCCTCCCCTAGGCATAAAAAAATATTTTGTATTTTATTTATTTACCCTCAAGGTACATACCAAAAACGTCTCCTGTACGTACATCGTACATTTTACGTCCAATTTACGTCTTGTATTGGTCCACCGTAGGACCTACAAAGTACGTACACAAATGTACGTACATGGTACGTATTTTCCATGTCCCAAGGACGTACCTAAGACGTACATAGCTTTGGAAAGTTCACGTAATTTGTACGTCCCAAGTACGTACAATGGAGTTAGCGTGCGTATTATGTACGTACTCTTCGTCCGAGCCTTAGGTACGAGGTACGTACCTGGTACGTAACTTTGCTGTCTGTGATGGCCCAAGAACGTAATAAATATTTTAGCTCAATTGGCCAAAAATTATCTTCTACAATAAAAGGGGCCAAAAAATTTTCTTTCAAATTAAAAAAAAAAACTAATCTAAACATACATTAAATAATATTGAAGAAAATGAATTAATAAATATTATTGGATCACTTAAAAATAGTCATTCTTGCAATTTGGATAATATATCGAATATGATAATAAAACTCAACCATACAAGTTTATTACAGCCTTTACTTTATTTAATAAATTCAATATTCTCTACAGGAGTTTATCCCAATATATAGGGTGTTTAAAAAAAACGGACTTTTTGGATTGCCTACAACTTCCACAATAATTTTTAGAATTTTAAAGTTTATTTGAAAAAGGAAACTTCAAAATTTATGCGCTTAATGTCAAAACTGACATTTCTTTAAAATTTGAGATGGCGGACAGATTTAAAAATGGGTATTTTTTACGCCCCTGCAAAAATATTGTGTGCGACACTGTAATAAATTTAAGATACGCTGTAAATAGCCTTATCATTTAAAGGTGTACAACCGTTTTATTTTTTTAAATCGGTTAAGAAATAAGAAATTTCTGCAGTGTTTGGTAGAAAACTTTCTTACTATAAGTCATCTTTTTATTCGACGTTACACAATTTGATTAAAATTTATCAGAATTTAAACATTTTAAGGTTTCTTAAAAGCTAAAAGTCTAAATTTTACACGCTTAGTATGAAAACTGATATTTCTTTGGAATTCATGATGGCGGACAGATTAAAAAAAAAAATCCCTCCTGAAAAAAAGTGTGCAGCACGGTAACAAAATTGAGTTATGTGCTAAATATTCTTATTCATTTAACGTCAACACACGTTACGTTTATTTAATTCGGCTAAGAAATAAGAAAGTTATGCAGTTTCCTTACTGTAATTCATCTTTTTATTCGACGGTGTACAGTTTGGTTAAAAGTTATCAGAATCTAAAGATTTTAAGCTTTATGAATAGCTAGAAGTACCAAATTTATGCGACTAATGTCAAAATTGACATTTCTTTAAAATTAAAGATGGCGGAGAGATATGAAAAATGGTTATTTTTTATCCCCTCTGGAAAAGAAATGTGTGCGCCAGTGTAATAAAATGAAAATGTGCATTTAATAGCCCTGTTTTTTTTAACGTATATTCACGTAACGATTACTAAAGTCGGTTAAGAAATAAGAAAGTTTTGCAGTTTTATATTCGATGTTCTTTTAGTAATAAAAATTATTTTATTTACTTGACGGGACAAATTTTATAAGGCAACTGGAACAGAGAGACAAAATTATCATCTTTTAAAAATTCAAGATGGCAGACGGCTTTATGGGCTGAGTATTTTTGACCCCTCAAAAAAATAACGTCCGGTACTATGTAATTAAATTTAGCCCAATTACTTTGGTCTAATTGAGTATTGTTTTTTTTGTGAACAAATAAAAAAAATAATTTTTCTTCTAATCGTAGATTTTTTTTTGTTTATCCTTGGACTCTCCATCCATACAAGGATCAATCGCCTAGCTTCCCAAGATATGCCGAGTTAAGTTTTTTTTAAATTTAATTTAATTGCAGGATTTCTTATTTTACATAATGAATTATCTTCGTCTTAATATTTGAGACACTGTAAATCCACTTTCAAATAGATTTTTTTACAAAGTGCTTATGTTCTCCCTGGAACACCATTTTGATTTAATAATATAAAGTAGAGACGCGCATTCTGACAGGAAAAGACAGTTATTAAAGTTGTTTGTTTTTTTTTTCATGGCCTACTAAGTCCTAATTTAACTTTGCAACACCTAATGACTTAAATTAATAGGTATGTAATTGTTACAAGTAAAACCTCAGATTTTTGTTTTACTTTTTAACCGACTTTAATTCGTTACGTTAAAAAAATAGGGCAGTAGCGTACACGTTCTTTTTCCAGGAAAAATAAAAAATGCTCACTTTTTAAATCGATCCGCTGTCTTAAATTTTAAAGAAATGCCAGTTTTGACATTAGCCGCATAAAATTTGAACTTTTAGTTTGCCAGCTTAAAAAGATAACTCATAGTAATGAAACTGCATAACTTTCTTATTTCTTAACCGATTTAAATAAACGTAACGTGTATACGTTAAAAGAATAAGGCTATTTAGCGCACTTAATTTTGTTACAGTGGTGCCCAATTTTTTTTCAGGAAGGTAAGATTTGTCCACCATCTTGAATGGCTATATAAGGCTATTTAGAGCACATCATAATTTTGTTACAGTGGCGCACACATTTTTTTTGCAGGGGGGGTCAAAAATACCCATTTTTTAAATCTGTCCGCCATCTTGAATTTTAAGGAAATGTCAGTTTCGACATTAAGCGCATACATTTCAAAGCTTCTTTTTTTAAATAAACTTTAAATTTTAAATTTTAGACAATTATTATGGAAGTTGTATGCAATCCAAAAAGTCCGGTTTTTTTTGGAACATCCTATACTTAAAAATACAATAATAGTGCCTCTGCACAAATCTGGCCCTAAAGAACAGTTAAAAAAATTACAGGCCAATCGCTCTCACTAGTAGCCCTGCTAAAAATACCGCGTAAGTTCTTACAAAAGTAGACGAGTTCTTACATGGTTTTACGAGCCAGATTCTATTCCTTATAAAAACTGGTAAGAAAATATTTATTTTTATGAGATTTCCAATGATTTTTACCAGAATATTTCAAAAACCGCCATTTTTTGCCAGGGAGTAATAGTAAGATTGTCGAAAAATGCTTAAAATTACGCCTAAATACCTATATAAATAAAAACAATCTTCTTTCACCTAACCAGTTTGGTTTTAGAGAGTCTTATAATACTGATAATCTCCAGCTGGTGAAGGCATTTGACACTGTGTTCTTCTGGAGCGCTAGGATCAATGGGGCATCTCTGACTTGCCTAAAAGACTAATTTCCTTATACTTGGTGGAGTGTGGTGTGCCACAGGGTACAGTACTTGGACCTTTGTTATTTTCTATACCCAGACAGCACAAGTGCATACACTCCTGGCGAAAAAAAAGTAGGACACGGAATTGAAATATGCTGGGTAAATATGACAGCCTATATTAACCCATTGTGTCCTAGTAAAATATGTCTGACAGTAGTGGTCTATTCTATGCAAGAAGATATTTAGTGACATTTTTAGGTTGAGTAGTAATCCCGCTTGAGTGGCGCATAACTTGCTTGGCAGTATTCAATCAGGTGTTGATCGGAAAGGTTGCGAATTTTGGTTTTTGTTTTTATATCTGCAATTATGAGTGCATCCCCAAGCCGTAAGTAATACTTTTTAATATGTTTTTAGCCTCTAGATGTGAATAAATTATCAACATATATTCTTAAATGATAGTATTAGATGTATAAAGAATTACATATAGAAAATGCAGTTTTTTCTTAGTGGCAGAGATGGTTTTAAATGGATGTAACCAGTAGGGTAGGTTAGCCACTTTCAAATAAAATGAGGAGATGAGGGTGGTCGTGGCCACCCCCCCTCACCCCCCTTTAACCCCCCGGTCATCCTCTCTTCAACCCCCCTTCCCCCTTCATCCCTCTCCTCTTCTCCCCCTCCTATTTACCTTCGCCCCTGCTCTTTACTTATCCCCTCTACTTTTCTCCCACCACTACTTTAATTTCTAGCGAGGAGGGGATGATATTTTCCTCCTCCACTATATTTTGAGCTAGGTGGGGATGCCGCACATATAAGTCGTTGTAAAAAATAATGTCTCTTTAATATTAATTTTGATTTAAATTAAAAAATAAAATGAGTGGTTTTGATTTTAATAAAAAAGTACCAAAAATGAGTGGTTTTATTCAGTTGATTTCGGGTCTGTTAATGTTTTTCTTTAAGAAATATGAAGATATGGTTACTTGTAGAGAGGAGTTGGTGATTGACAGGGATGTCAATAGTTTGATTAATCCCTTGGAGGACGAAGACTCCGATAATGATGAGATGTTCTACGAAAAGAGCACATGTGCTACATCCGGTCTCGTAAGAATGTGGGATATTAAAGCGGATAAAACCGTGAAACCGGGGTACCGTGAGAAGACCATGTGTGTTACGCAGTCTTACGTGGCAATCAAAATCGGCGAGGAACAGTTTGTAGCGTTATGTTGTGAGTGTTATTTTAATCAAGGGATTAACACTCCTATGGGCCACAATAAGCACGATAATCTACATTACACAGACAAAATGAATTGTAGTCATTTGACGTGTGCCATATGTGAAGAAAAACTGTATCAATTAATTTACCCAGAGACGTGCCTAATATGCCTTGGTGGAACCGAAACAAGCATAACGAAATAAAAAACGCTTTTTTTTTACTCATTATGTTAAAATTTAAAATAGTGGGGGAAACAAAAAAAGAACATATAAATGAATAACAGGTCCAACGCAGCATCATAACTAGTTTAAACGTTGGAAACACAATAAAAATTAAAATTGATAAAAGTTTTTTGTGTGATTTTAATGCCATGTTAAATGAAGATAAAAACATGTCACTGGAAGTAAAAACATTTTGCAAGTTAAATGTGGATCAAGCTTACGTGCAGCAAATTAGCACTAGATACGGAAAATCAATTTTGGTGACTTTATGTGACAGCTCGGCAGAACACAAGTTTAAAACGTTTTTACCAAAAAGAGTCGTGGAAAAATTTAGCGACGACTTTATTTCAGCTGTAAACAATTATCAAAAGTGTACTTTAACATACCTTGGACAGAGTGAACCTAAATTTATTGGGGCCCGTACACAATCAAAAGTAAAGATTGATTTTGTCGAATAAAATTAATTTGTTAAAAAATGACTTTAAATATTAGTTTAGTGACAAGTTCTCCGAACTGTATTGGTTATACATAACAAAAGCAGAAGAACTTAATTCGAATCCACAAGTTACCAGTGAGGAACTAGAAAAAGTAGAAGATATTTGAGTGGAGCTTTGTTTTGCCAGCAGTTTATTTACGGATTATTTACCGAATCTACATTCTTTCAATTGATGTTACAAGAAAACCTACAAAAGACTCTTTTTGTGATTCCGCACTTTAGCAGATATCTTTCAGAAGCTGACGAAATGCTAAATAGTAAAACGTTGTGACTCTTTTTTATATTAAAATATTTACCTTACAAGGAAAATGTCTTGGTTTGATTCCAAAGAATACAATGAATTTCACGACTTGCAAGGGGCCATAGAGTATATTTTGAGATAGGTGTTTTGAATCTGAAAATGCCTAAATGCGGGGCGGAGGCCCAGGTTTTTGGAACGTAGAAGAATGTTTTTTAATGAAGAAAAAATACAAAAAAGCAATATCTCTCTGTGTTGAATACTTTATTTTGAACACATTAGTTAACGGATTGATTGGGTTAGAATTATGAAGTGAACTTTTTGATATCAAGGCGTTCCTGCCCAAATATATTTTGAACAAAGTTATGAAACTTGCTTCAGATTTAGAAGAAAATTAATAAAAGTGTATGTACCTATTATTGATGTATTATTTCACAAGATGATTTACTTTGAATAGCGATTAATTCTAAATCTATTCAACATTAAAAACATGCTGTACTAATCACTACACGATAGGTTTTTTTTACACTTTAATAATTCATTTTATATTTGTTTTGGCTACCTTATAAAATTATGTTTTTTTGGAATGTATAGGAGAAAGGCTGTATATATTTATATGTATCAAAATAAATTTGTCTTAAAAATATAAACAAAATGTGCTAAGAAAATATTTGTTTTACTTTTTTACAAGAAAGAGCCACCTCTGGGCTCATATTTGCGTGATTAAAAAAAAAAACGCAAAGCGCTGCCAAGATAAATGGTAAAACACCAAGCAAAAACCATAGCAAAAGCTTAGTGTTCTACCATGCGTTTTTAATGGGAATACAAATATTCGTACAAAGTTAAAAAATATACATATTATTTAGGTTAAAAATCCAACGCTTTTAAAATAGAGAAGATGTATTATTTATTTGCGTTTGTGTGAGGTCGAAACTGTAGAGTAGCTTTAAATCACCATGCGGGTGGTCAAAAAAAAGCCGCATATTGACTTAATGTGTAGGTAGGTATGTGATTTGGGTAGCGATATTATATCCGTCCCAAGCATATATGCCTAGCTTTTTTTTTCACCCTAAATGGGTAGATTTTGTCTTTTAATAAGCATCCCTTTGTTGTGAGACATAAAAATGCACTTAACTTTTTCGGTGAATGGTAGATTTCTTCGCTAAGATTAATGTTTGTTATGTTAGTAAGCGGCTTTTCTTAGAAAAAAGACCACACAAATCAAAATGTGCACTATAGGCGGTAACTTGTTGGGGTGAGATTATGCTAGAATAAGGATTTTAATACGTTGTGAAACGAGTGTATACAGGATGAGGCAAATGATTTTTAATTAAACAGAGTCGCAAAAGCATAGTTGGGGACATACATTTCAAAGAACCAAAACACAACAATAAAACTGGCTTGCAATAACAAGGTTAGAAATCAACTCTTAGCACACAATCGAGACGAAGTTGGTAATCTGAGCCGAAGACGAAATTCATAAGTCGAGCAAAGACGTTATTTACTGTATTATTTCTGCGACTGCAAAAAACACACAATTGTATTTTTTTTTAATTTACTTATTTTTTTGACGTTGTTAGTCATCATCAAATAACAATAATAATGATGCGTGATGTGTAATGGTGACATATCCGTGTACAAAGCGCTACTTTCAGGACTTGCTTTTCAATAGCGAGTTATGCATTAACCATCTAGTTAAAGAGAAAGATACCAAATGCCAGAATAAGGCAGCTGAAGGTAACTTAAAGGTTAAATTCCTAACTCGCTATTGAGAAACCGTCCCTAGAGTTAGTTTTCCTTGTGAAAAACCTCATTTTATATAGCAGTCGTATAAAAACATTATTATTATTTAGTTTTAACTGCTAGCATTAGGTACCTTTTAATGGTTTTTTGTATTTTTTTAAACTATTCATTTGGTTTTTTTTATATTTTAATGATCTACCAATTACACCGTACTGTTAAACCTAGACAAGAAATTTAAAATACCAAAGTGCCAAATTCTAAACACCGTTTAATTTAAACAAGGTTTAACATTGCGGTGCAAAGTTCGGTTTTATGCAAAAACAAATAATACACATAGATATGGAAAATTAAATATTTTTATTAAAAATTAAAATTAAGAAAAAACTACATGTTAAAGCTATATACATAAAACTAAAAATTAAAACAAAATTTACAATATATATACACTTTCCCTCGATAGAATTAAAATTAAGAAAAAACTACATTAATTAAAACAAAATTTACAACAAGAAAAAAAATCTTAGAACCCTGTTCTTTCCAAAAATTTTCTCTCTATTTCCTTTTCCCTATTAAGGCGTATTTCGGATTCCTCCAGTTCCCGACGAAGACGATTAGTTGTCGCCTCCGCGTCGCTAACAGCCTGACGAATCTGCAACCTTTGTTTCCTGACGCGCTCCATGGCGTCGATTTGCGACGCGGTAAAACAATCGTCTTCGTCTGGAACTGGACGAAGTGCCGGAGCTGCAATTAGCGGGTCCGCCACAACCCGAATTTCCACAGAGGTTCCCCCTTGTGTGTGGAACATTGGTCGGGTTGGAGGGGGAGCAATTATGCGGGTTGGAGGGGGGGCAACTGTTTCTCCCAATTGCTGTATTCCGGCAAATCTGTAAAATTAAAAAAACTTTAAAAATTACCCTAACGTAACAAAATATAGTTAGTTAACTAGCTGAATAAAAAAACTTTGCTTGGGTTTTTTTTGAACCGATTTTGATTAAATGAAGCTTATGTATAGCCCAGAAATTCAGTAGAAAAACTTCCATTAAATTTAGTTCAGCAGTTTTTTTTTGCGTGATCGATGGTGGAACAGTCACACAAACATACGACAAACCAAAAAAAAAATAAATTGAATTTTTGGTATCTATGACGTTTGGTTAACTAACAATTTCTACCTATAGATTTAATATATGTATATATAGATAAAAGCAGATGCTAACCATGGGGATCTTCCAAACGGTAAAAGATACACCAAAGTTTAAATTGGGGCAAAGTTGTGGAATTTTATGCTTTGTTTAAAACTAAAAACAAATTTTTAAAAAATCCGAGCGGTTCCGAAGAAAACCGAAAGAAAACTAAAATGTAAAACTCAAAAATGTATCCTTCGTCAGGTAGATCTTAAAAAATTGTCTGTAGAGAGTTTTAAGCATTTTTTTCCCAACTTTGGAAATAAAGGCGTAATAAAATAAAAATAAAAAACTCAAATGTTGTTTTTTTTCGGTTTTCTTTTTTTTTTTGTTTTAAGTAAACCATAAAATTGCACGAAACACCCTGTATATATAGGTAAAAGCAGAAGCTACTTTATTTACCTTCCAGGCCGCACAACTCGCTTATCCAACACCTGCATTTTTCAGGGCGGTTCGTCCATAGCTGGACCACTGATCCCCGAACAGCTTGCCGCAGCTGCCGCTATCGGAGCAGCTCCGGATGAGCCAGCCTCATGAGTTGCACATAATCTATAAAACAAAAAAATAAACACTGGGTACCCTAAATTTTTAATGTGTAAAGTTATGATATGGCACCTGAAATTTCGTCCTGTTCGAAGTCCTTATTTAAATTAATTTTTTAATTTTATCAATAAGCATGTGTGCGGTATTAAAAATGTAATACACACAAAAAAAATCGTGCACATACGTGTCGAGAACCTCCTGTCAAAACCTATTACTACTCTTATAAAAAATAATAACAAAAAAATAATATTTTTCCTGCGAGCGTGCGAAAATCGTATGTTCTATACTTTTTTTAGCGAAAAAAAAATGTTAAAAACTATTTTTAGTTTATTTTCCTCACGTCGTAGAAAAACAATTATTTCTATCACTTGCGCAAACCTATTTTTTTTCCGTACTTTAAATGCTTTACAATTGCATTTGCGTGTGCAAAGAAAATTACTTTATGCACTTGTTAGGAAAAATAGCTATTTTTTATTCTAGAAAATATGAAAGGAAATGTTATTTACACAAATAAACAAATGTTTACCTCCTGAAGGATGCCGGCGTAAAAAACACCTCCATAGGCTCGTATGGAGGGATCTTCTGGGGAGGAACGTCTTCTTGCGTGATGAGGTCCACCACTTCATCGTCGCTGTCCTCTACTACTTCGTCCTCGTTTGGGTGCCTGTCCTCTATCACCTCGTCGTTTGGAAGCCTGTCCTCTATCACCTCGTTGTCGTTATTTAGAAGCTCCGTGTCGAATGAAAATAGTGGCATGTCAGGCCACATATCTTGTTCTTCATAACCAAACATATTAAAATTGTCTGCTGACATTTTTTTTAACTAACACGAACATCAAAAAAATCTTCCAACTTTGGAAACTAAAGACAGACTAACTTGCTATTTCCGTGGCTGCTTTAAATGAAATTTTTGGTTTACCACCCTCTCATTTTTTAGCTCCTCCCTTTGACTTCGCTGCACCAATTCCTAGGGAAGTACATTTTTTCTCTTTTTAGAGCATGGTCTAACGCTCTCCTTTTAGAGTATTACCACACACAGAAAAAATATTGTAAGGGTGACATAATAATACCAATTTAAAATATTAATTATAAATAATATATTTTTTTGCGACCGTGCGAGAAACAACATTTTTCCGTACGTATTTTAGTTTGTAAAATGACACAGTAGTACGGGAAATTATTTTTTCCGACTATGACTTTTTTTATTATCGACTTTTTGCGTAAAGTATCTTTTCCATCATTGCCTGCTTGCTCGAAGGCCTATAATGTAGGTATTATTCTTATTCTTTTTATTTTTAAATGTTTAGTTTTAGTTTTTACTATTTTTTCGAATATTAAAATAATTTTTTATTTTTAGCAAAATCAAAAATGTCAAAACCAACAGCGGTATGTAGTGCCTTTATAATAAATGACCGTATGCAGTGCGGATTTTGCAAGACGTATCAGCAAATAAAATGGTTCAATACATCTGGAGTTTGTGAGGAATGCCAGGATTTGTTTGAAAGGACGACAGTTTCAAACGAGCCTCCTCCTAATTTATTGGAACTTGATGGTTTCCTGTCATTCACAGACTTGGAGATGGAAGAAAATTCAAATCAAAGAAATGGTTAATGGTACCCTATAAATATATAAATCTATTTTTTTTTGGATTATTAATAAAAAACTACACTTCATTTCCTATGTTAGTTTTATATAGGAAATAAAGTGTAGTTTATTTAAAAAAAATATATATATACAATTATTATATTCTTATAATATTAAAAAAAATACATTTTATTTCTGATGTAAAACCTACAATTATTATAAACTTACACCATGATGATGATGATCTAATAAAATAAAATAATTAAAAAAAACTTTATCCCCGTTGAACAGTACCGTTTACAATGTTGTACGAAATAAGTGAATCGTGAATTATTAAAACAAACACCTTAGTATTGTCTGGAAACTTTGATTTTCTTGTGTTAAATTCTAGTTTGATGTCGACCGTGGATGAGGTTATAGAATCTAGTTGATGCGAACAATCTATAACAAATACTGGGTTGGCGATGAAACTTTCAAAGTCTAGCATTGGGTCACTGAATGTTTTCCCATAATAGCTTTTTTGAAAATTTTCATATGCGTCAAAGGCAGCCCCCCATAGTTTTTTTGAAAAATCGAGATTCCATCTCTTGTATGGAAAACTATTGAGTTGATATACAGTTTTATGTCACACACGTCAGCAGAAATAAATTCTGTTGTGTCCTTGCTTTTGATGTTACTATTATTGGTATTTTGGAATGCAACAATTATGTATCGAGGCTTTTCCAAGTTTGTGCTACTTCTGATTGCCCACGTATCTGAAGAGGTACTTCGAAGAAGTGGTAACTCGTAAAGATCCCACATGCGAAAAGCAGCTTTAATATTTACAGCTTTATTTACTTTGGACAAAATTCTTAACTTTTCCTTATCGCCTGGAATGATATGTTTAATCCTCCATTCAATTTTGTCAATGGATATTTTGCCATCAACTTCACCAACGTAACAGTTGCTAAATGTGTGTGCCAAAACTAGAATTAACTCATGTTTTTGATTAAAAATTAAAATTAAAATAAAAAATAAAAAATTTCTCTTGTATAGTCTTCAGCAAACCCCATTAAATATTTGAGTGGTAATCGACCACTAAAGGTGTGGCTTGTCTTATCCAAAATAAATTGATCATTTTCACTAAGTCCCCATCCGTAGGTATTTAAAGTTTTTTGTTGACGACTTTCAAAGGAAACAAGCGTTTTTAATGTCAAACTGATACCCGTCTTTCTAACCACACAAATTTGTTCACTACCTATTTCGTAACGTATTTCATTAAAAACGAAAAGCCAGTGCGTTATTTGATAGGTAAGATGTTTTAGTAGCATCATTTGGAGTAAAGTTTCCCTCGATGTAGATATAACTGTTAGAAATATCCAATATTAAATCCTGAAATTGAATTGGAATTCGAATTTCCTCAGAATTTTTAAATGATGGGCTACCAAACGGCTTGTAGCTGAATTCCTTCAGGCTTATTATTGAATCTTCAAAAATGGGTTCTCCAAAACCTTCCAGTTCACTTGTTGATGTCATTTTATCGATTTTTTATTCGTAGTCCAAGAGCTGTTAAAGACTTTTTTGTCTGCACTTGATTTTATCGATTTTTTATTTGTAGTCCAAGAGCTGTTAAAAACTTTTTGTCTTCAGTTGATAGTTTAGAACGTTCTCTCGTTATGTTTCTAACACAACTGACTTTATTTCTAAATTTACGCTTGTTTTTATTTATTTGTCTGTGTATCTGGGTGGATTCGTATTGATGACATCGAATTTTTGTATGGTAACAAAATTCCATTCTTTTTTAAAACATTTATGAAATTTTCTTGAGCTCCAATTTAACAATTATTTTTTCTCGTTGAAAATTTATCAGCTGATTATTATCATCCAATATCCTTAGTGTGACGTTGTCGATGTACTGACGACCTTCTGGAAAAATGGGCATATAAATAATGTTGTTTGGTTCTTTACTTAACTTATATCCAGGTTCTACGTCAATATCGAATTCATATAGTGTGTGAACTTGTTGAGAGTTTAAGAATGCTCCTGCCGTAATATTTGAGTCAACTCGTATTAGTCTTACTCGAGAAATATCAACCATTGATGATGAAATATGATTGTCGTTCGGTTTTAAGCCTTCCACCATTCCAAATCCCAGTATCTTTCCAATAGAGTTGGGATGATTAAAATGTAGATAGTATTTTGACTTAATTTCACATTTCAAAGTATTATTGTTGGCATTTAAACTAAAAATGGTATCATCGAGGTCTTTGGCTGCTTTTTGAAGTACTTTTAGCATAGCATTGCTAATTTCAGATATTTCATATACCCCTGGTGTTATTTTTATCAACAGTGGTCCTTTCCATTGCTGTTTGCTATAACCAAAACAATTATTTGTTTCATCTAAATTAAAAATTGAATTGTAGGAATAAAATCCCACCAATCCTAATCCATATTTTTCTCTTTTATCCAATTCTAAAGGAGGATAAATATTTGCATGAAGCATACTTGTGTCGCTATGTAAAGTAAAGGTGTGCTACATTTCTTTATTGTGTTTTACAACAAGTCGACAGTAGACTAAAATCAACACTTTCTTCAGACTTTAAAATTCTAGATCCTTCTATGTTACACAAACAACAATAAATTTTCCTCGGAGGTGGACCATCTATCTGATCTTCCGTGGAACTGCTTACCGAGTAGTGGTCAGTACGGTACTGAAACTTCAACACATCAATATCACTTTTAAGTTCTTCCGGTAATCTATCCCACACTAAAGCTATTTCATTAGGAGCGCAGGCAATCATTACTTCTTTCGGCATATCACTTAATTCTTCTTTTGTCATTTTCAGTAAACTTCCACATTTACTAAAAGCCTGCAAAGATCTATGGATTTTCTTTAAATTTTCACGTACCGACTTTGGATTTGAAAATCAATTCATTTTACTACTGCTAAAAAGGGTTCTTTCTCATTAAAAATTTAGGCATAAGTGACCAAACCAAACTGCGTCGTAGTTCTGTTCTTTTGTATATGTATAGCGAATCTCAATGGCAGAATGTGTGCCAGTGCGCATGTATCTCACAAACTCTAGGGGTGGGGGTAAGTTTCCAAAGCTATCATAATATATAACATTTCCTCCTTTCTTTCTGTAAGCGGGCCAGTGCTTGCCCATTTGTTGGGAGATCTCCAAGTTAATAATCCCGGATTCATCCTTTTTTGGCCCGTTTTTGGGGAATGTGTCACGCATAAAAATACCTTTAAAATTGGCGATTTTATATTTCTTTGCATATTTTTCTAGATCAAAATTTGATAAAGCCCTTTTTGGTAAGGGCTTTAGTGGTTTTTTGAGTTTTTTAAATACAATCCAAGTCCGGTGCGAAATGGTTTCAAATAGAGTCCACTTCCATTTTTTACTTTCTGATAATGTATGTTGCTTTTTATTATTAATAACACTATCCTTATTTTGGGCCACACTTTTAACTGCCCTCGCAATACCTGCTGCACCTCCTGCTAAACTTCCGATCGCGGATAACGCTGAGAATAAAGGAATAAGGGCAGGCAACGCAAATTGTAAAAATCCGCCTGTTCGAGGTATAGGAATAATTCTCGGTGTTCTAATAAACTTTTTTCCACCATATGCTTTTATATGCTTTCGTGCTGCAGCCAATGCAAGTTTTGATATAGTTGATACGTTTTGATGTTTTTGTCTATTCGTTTTTCGGTAGGTTTGAAGTTCCGATCGAATTTTTCTTACAGCAGCACCCAACGCCACTTTTTTTTTACCTTCTTTCCTTTTTTAACACTTTGAGTTTTTTTGCGTTTAAGGTCCATTCCAAATGTTTGCTTTGTTTTCATAGCTTTTCCCTTTTTTACTTTTCTGACATTCTTCTCTTTTTTTGTTCCTCGTTTGATTTTGTATTTCAGCCCCATTCCAAACCTCTGCTTCACTTTCATAGCTTTTGCAACAAACCAAGCAGCAGCCTTCTCTTTGAGTCCTGTATTGTTCGACTTCACAATTTGTTCTGCCGCGTCTTGCAGTTGCTTATCAGCTTTGTGTCGTTCTTCTAAATTATTCAAATTATTTGCGTAACTGATATCATGTTTTTTGCAAGCTTTATCTAAAAGATACCTGCGACTCAAAATTTGTATCAATTCCTTATAATCCTAATTATACGAAAGGATTACAAAAAGTATTTAATAACACCGGTCTTAAACTTTATCTAATTGATTAATTCCAGGGTCACCCCTAGCTAATCTCTTATTGAGACGAGTGCTTGGACCACAGAATTGGTAAAAAGGAAGGTGTAGTTCAACTGGTAACTTATTTATGAGAGAATTAAAAATACCATAACCTTTCTTTTTGTCTTTTGCGGTCGGGTAACAACATTTGAATGAAGACAATTATATATCTACCTTAGCTTAAATACAAATTTTAGTCTCTATCGTCATGCGTCTCGTGCAACAACAAGATAAAATTTCTGTTATTAATTTAGAAGAAAAAATTGGCCATGGTAGCATTAAGTCTCGCTATGGAAAACTACTACCGACTTCTATTCGAGGTCTTATAATAGTACCATCAAACTGTGGAAAAACCAATGTTCTTATTACACTTTTAACACACCCTCTTGGTTTACATTTTGAAAATTTTTATGTCTACTCTAATCGAAAAAATTGAAAAAATATGAATATCTAAAGAAGATTTTGGCTCCGATAAAGGGATTAGGATATTATACGTTTGAAGACACCTCCAACGTCATACATCCAAACGAAGCAAAAGAAAATTCTGTTTTTGTATTCGATGATGTAATTTGTGATAATCAGGATATTATAAGAACATATTACAGTATGGGTAGACATAGAAATATTGATTGTTTTTATTTAGCCCAAACGTATTCTAGAGTGCCAAAACAACTGGTTCAAGACAATGCAAATTTTCTTGTAGTGTTTAAACAAGATGAAACAAATCTCAAACACATTTTTTCCGACCATGTTTCGCCAGACTTTACATTTTCTCAGTTTCAAGAAATTTCTGGAAAATGTTGGAGTGATAAACATGATTTTTTGGTGATTGATAAAGACGCTGATTTAAACAGTGAAAGATATAGAAAAGGTTTTGACAACTACATATATTTATAACATATGCACATTCTTTATTAGTAGCAAGTTGAATGAACGGAAGCACGCATCATAGTCATGTCAATTAATGATATATCTTTAAAAAGTGAACTTGTTTTAATGACTGATGCTGTAAGGAAAAAGTGTAAAGCCCTGAAAAGTGAGCAGTTACATGACAAAATTGGGTTGGATAAATTTTATGGACCCATTTCCAAACCCCTAGTTTCGATTTCAGAAAATGTTGCGAGCATCAAGAAAAACAAAAAACCTGCAGCTGTCTCAATATCAACAAATACAAGGAATAATGATGTGGAGAAAGACGAGGAAACTGAAAATGTCAGCGAAAAATCATTTGGGAAACAAAATTCAGAATTATATCCAATTAGTCCGCCATTAACAGGCACGCCCTCAAACAATTCAAAGTTGACCGATAGTTCACTTAATACAACAGGGCTGACTGATAGTGATATATCTTTTATGTGAAGATCTGGAGGAGAATCACAAGCTATAGCTATGACCTATATATATGGGTTAAAAGATAATCCAACAAGTTATGATACTGTGTGTGGAGTCCGATATAATATTGCTATTTTTGCAAAAACAGGATCTGTTTTTACAAAGCGACAAAATATAAGTTTAAAAAATAAATTACTTGGAAATAAAAAAGTTGAGTATGTGTACTGGAATACAGCGCAGGAATTGGTTGCACGCCTGCGATTATTGTGGAATTCTAAAATGGCTGGGCATACAGGGCACGATAGTGAAATACTGTCCATTATTGAAGAGCTCAAAGAAGAAGGTGTTATATATTAATTAAAAAAAACATTTAAAACCATGTATATTGTTGATTTAGTGTTAGTTGTTAAATGAAATGGTTGGTGTGAACACTATAGATAAGTTCGGACGCTTGGGCCATAGTTCTAAAGTGAAGATTATAAAAGGGCTGAATGGAAACGGTTTTAAATTGACTTCAGACCAGCAGTTTGATATTGATAATAAGCGGTTATGCAACGTTGGAGATGCGATAAATGAAAACGATGCAGTTAATTCCAAGTTTTTGGAAAACCGTCTAGGTAAGATTGTAGAAGACTTAAAAGCAGCTATAACAGTAGCTGTTAGTCTTGTTCAATCTAATTTAGAAGACTTTATAAAGAACAAAAAACCAACAGTTGCAGATTTAGATTCTGAGGTATGGTACAAATTTCAACATTTGCGTACAAGAATCGAAAAAATTGAAAAAATTGTTTTATTACATCATCCAGGCTCAACTGTGTAAAAAATTACAAAGAAGCTAAAATGGTTAGTCAGGAGAAACTAAGTGTAGTTAATCAGTTACACAGAACAGCAAGGAAAAATTTTTCCAGAAGAAAAACTATAATTAAGGGATATAATGATTTGTGGCAAATCGATTTGGCTGATATGCAACAGTATTTAAAAGAAAATAACGGTTATCGATATATTTTGGTCTGCATAAATTGCTTTTTTAAATTCTTGTGGGTCAGGCCCTTACGGACCAAAACAGGACCTGAAGTACATGACGCAATGAAAGATATATTTAAAGAGGCAAAATGTTTCCCTAGCAATCCCCAATCTGATCAAGGAACAGAATTTTTTAATGCTAATTTTCGAGCACTTATGAAGAAAAAAAGAATTATCATCATTACTGCACGTATAGTACTAAAAAAGCAGCTATCGTTGAAAGGGTGATTCAAACAATAAAAAATAAATTATTTAAGGAGTTTTCTGCTAGGGGTAGCTACAAATGGATTGATATTTTAGAACAAATAGTTAATAAGTACAATAGAACAGTACACACCACTATTAAAATAAGACCAATTGATGTCAAGCCAAACTCCCAAATTAGAGCATTTCAAAACATAAAAATTGCGTCGAAAAAGTTTAAGTTTAAAGTTGGAGACAAAGTTCGAATAAGTAAATACAAATCAATTTTTGAAAAAGGATATACTCCATCATGGTCTACAGAGCTGTTTATAATTGATAAAGTTAATTTTACAAATCCAGACTCATATATTTTAAAAAGTCTTGATGGAGAACCAATACGTGGAGCATTTTACGAATTAGAACCACAAAAAACTAAAAATCCGGATGTATATTTAGTAGAAAAAATACTTCGAAAACGAAAAATGAACCATAGAAATGAGTATTACGTTAAGTGGCTGGGTTTTCCTAAAAAGCACAATTCATGGATTAATGCTGCGGATATTGTATAAAGTTTATGGTTTTAAAATTTTGCACATCACTTTTCTACTGGCTACTCTATTGTAAATATGTTTGTTGACGTACAAGGATTTAAGGCTCACAATAACAAATTTATACCCAAAGAATTGGCGTCTTATGATGGTTTAAAAATAGCTCATTACGTTTTTAAACCTCCATTTAACATTAGCAAATTGGATTATGAAGTACCACCACTGCATAAACTGGTCTAATGGATTTACCAATATTGAAGATTTTAAAGATATTATACAGCACATTTCAAGTCAGAATTTGTGTATGTTAAAGGGCTGGAAAAAGCCAATTTTATCCGAAAACATATTTCCAATGTTATTGAACTTCTAGAACATCCTCCGCTGCCCAAAGGAAATCCTAGCTGTTTATATCACAACAATAAAAATTTATCTATATGTGCTTTATCCAATGTAAAATTAAAAAAAAATTATTAAATGGTAATACTGCCTAGTTTAAACATGGTCTTTTTATTTGTTTGTTTTAGGTTAAGGTAGTAAATAAAAAAATACTTAAATAAATACATAAATGTATTTTTTTATTACACAAATAATAATAACAATTGCTAATTTACATGGTTTACTACACAACATTAGAACGGTAACATAGTTCTCTCTATCCAAATCATTTTCATTTAAAGATCTAAGATAAGATAGCACTTCTAAAAACTCTTGGCATGACTGAATGACCGCAAGGTGATGTACTCGTAGTGCCCGGTATTAAATAATGTTTGTCATCGTGGGAACAGAGAGCTACTTTATTTTTTGTTTCGGTGTAGATATTGTGTAATTCACTCTTAAATGTTTTCATTTTACGAAAAATTAAACCGCCCTTTTCTACAATATTTTTATAATCCTTAATTGACATTTATTTTTTGATAATCGATTTTTTTATACCTTTTGCTTTTTTAGTCTCTTTTAAAAGAGACTTTATACAGTATGCCTTCGCGCCAGTACCATAAAAAGCCATTATTGGATTTCAAGGAAATTCATCTTTCATTTTTCCCAACACCGAAGGACCTTTTATAATGCCAAACCTATTATTAATATCATAGTTAGACGTGTCAAAATAATTCGGATTATCAACCATATATTTATAAAAATCATTTGTTATGACTTTCATTACTAATGAATCGGTATCCATGTATAACAGAGACGCTTTATCTTTGAATTGTTTTTTCATAACATATAGAAAAAGTCATAAATAACTGTTTTTGACAAGTCCAAGATACAAAAACCAATTTTTTTGTCGTACACAACCTTTAGCTTTCCCATGTGAAGAGCAACAAAATCGTCGGAAAATATTGAGCTGTTCTTGAAATTGGGTCGCGCAACTTATGCTCTAGCACCAACTTTTCGACCAATAGTTTCCCAACTAGTGATTAATTTTATGTCCTTGCGATTTTCTACATTCTCCATAGTCTTACCATATATGGAGTTTGTAGACAACTTAAAAAAGTCACTCTCAAACGGAGTTTTTGCTTTATTTCTTAAATCCGAGTTAAAATCAATATATCTTTTTAACCAAGGAGATTGAATAAACTTTAATATTCGATGGGTTTTTATAATAATAAGGCATGTTCAATGGTTTGTTTTAAAGTCCTATAGTGAACAACATACTTTTGTTTGTGGTTTAAGTTTGGGATAAGTTTTTTAATTTTTGACTGGGATTCAGGGTGAATTAAATTTTCAACCAAAAAAGAGAAATCAAGTGGATAATAAACATTAGCTTCAAGTATATATCCAATAGGACTATTTTCTGAAATATCCGAAATATTTAATTGCAAGATTTCCTGCTCTGTAGCCATTCAAACCCATCAGTGGGAAAAGGTTGAGACATCTTATAGCCGTATAAATTTGTTGCGTCTAAGTACATAATGAAAGATGAATCAACATTGGGATCAAAATCTGGAAGAAACTTATTATTCGCGATATGTTTTCGATCTGTACATTGGCTTACACCCCTCCGAATACCGTTTTTAAAGAAATGTGTCATATCGATGTCGATTAGTAGCTCTAATTGAACTTTAGTCATTCTAAGCATAGCATCAAAGAACAGTGAGGGTAGTGTGTGTCACAAACATCTAATTTTTCAGGGTTTGTGACAAAACTATAAGAAAAAACACCTTTTTGCCTCATCAAATTAAACTTTTCTGGGTCGGGAAAATACTTTTTAGTCTCAAAAAATGACTCAGAATCTAATCTGAATATTTTCCAGCGAAGTGCTTAAGAATTTAAAACTATCAATAAATCGAAGTTTTAAATACTTTTTCTTTATTTCTCCCTTACAGTTTGTGTAGTCGTGCATGTATATGAATTTGGTAAAAGAAATGTATTTTTCTTTATTTTGGGCAATAACATCGATTTTATCGCCATGGCGACACAGTTCTTTGATAAACATGTGACAATCATAGCCGCTCAAATTATGGAACACAATGGGGACAAAATAAGCCGTTTTATAATTTAGGTTGCACTTATTATGTGCGGCAATAAAACCTTTGTATCAAAAGTCATAATGTTTTTCACATATACCACATTCACTTGCTTGTTCCATTTCAATCAGTTCCTGATCGTTTACAGGTGTCATTGGCATTATATCCTTTAAATATTTATGATATAGCTCCCTTAAGTCAGATTCTATACGCTCAACGAATACTTTCGCATCATCAGAGCCTCGATAGAGCACAAACTTTGTAATGGTTTATGTATAAAATTTCGTTCCGTAAAAGATCCTTTAGGGTTGGGCTCACAACTTTGTATTGGTGCTAAGATGGATTCAAAATCTGCGTAAACTACAAAGGGTACTTCCACTACTTCCACTTGCTTTTGAATATTTTGAAATTTTAAAATATTTATCTTATAACTTATCTATACGCATATCGGTCGTAGGCGCGACAGTAAAGATATGTGTGCAATCGTTTTGTTGATGTTGATGAAGATTTTTTGGAGATCTAAAATTGATTAAACAACCATCACAAAAATATAATTTGTGACCATTAGAAGAAATTTGTTTAGACACTAAAGCTGAAAAATTTTTGATCCAACAATAATGACTTTTTTGGCAATTATCACAAACGTGGTTCTTATCTTTTGACTGACAATTTTGCAAAACCAAGTTAATGTGAAAATTCTTTTTTTTCTTGAGTAATAATAAGAACCTACATCTTCATAATTCAAAAACTTTCGAGACCATACACATTAATAGAGATATCATTTAGCTCCTAAAACTTTGATATGTCATGTAATTTTAGTGGAAACTCCATACCTGTCACATTAGTCACCGAAGAATAGTGTGTGTATGATGAAATTAGGTTAGGATTCTGATGAGCTGGTCGCAATGCTGATATTATCGCCCAGGCAAAGCAGGCTTGATCTTCATTTTTGACGTTTATGACAGCGCGCTTATTCTCAATGGGTTTGGGTAGCTTGATGTATGAGGAGAGAAAATAAATAAATATAAGTAATCGTAGGCCAAAAAATTTTAAAAAAAAGCTATTTAAATTTACATTATTTTTTAAAATATTAATACCTACCAGAATTACGTTCTTCAATCTCATTTAAGTCGGAGCCTTCATGCACAATTTGATTTTGTGTGTTAAACGACTTTTCTTCACATTTTTCATTTTTGGGCATCACAAATAGAGCAAATAATTCCAGATTAATTTTAATTACATAGTATTCTTCTATGGATCTCTGCAACAATTATAGTTTGTGCCCATTGACTCAAGGTGAATCCTGTAATTAGCAATCTTCTTTCCGAAAGCACTTCTTATTAACCTGACCCCGTTCGATACCGGAACGCATGCATTTGTGCGGTATTGTTGTGTTCTACAATGTGCAGCCATTAAACGTTTTTTAAAAAACAACAAAAAACATTACTTTTTGCACATCCTGGCCACAAGCGGTTGATGTTGATGGCAAACTATTCGCAATCGTAGTCGACTGTCCACTATTTTTCACATTTTGTTTTAATTTTAGTCTTTTAGCCGGAGGTGCCTCGGAAGTTGTAACTGGTGTAATCTTAAGATTATCGACACGAGTAAAATTTTTTCCACAAAACTCACACAAATTCATTTTCGTATTGTGCACTATATACTCCCAAAAACGAACTATTTTATAACTTGATAAAACACGGCTATTAATGTACCGATACTCTCCCACCAAAAATGTATGTAATAAGAGAGGGGAGAAGTCACTCCTCCGTTATAGAAATACCGACTTAAAGAGAGATATCCCCTCCTGGCTAAAAACTAAAGTAGTGGTGGGAGAAAAGTAGAGGGGTTTCACCCTGAGTCAAGGGGCGAATAGTGTAATGGTAGGGAAAATGAAGAGAGGAGGAGTAGAGGGGGAGAAGAAGAGGGGGGTAAATATGAGATGGTTAAAGGTCAAAGGTCAATGTTCAAATATTAAGGGTCAAGGGTCAAATATCAAGGGTCAAAGGTCATGAGTCAAATGTCAAGGGTCACAAGTCAGGGTGTGAGGGGGGTGAAGGGGGGGTGGCCACGCCAACCCTCATCTCCTCATTTTATTTGAAAGTGGCTAACCTACCCTACTCTCTCTCCCTGGGAAAAATATTTTACAAAGTGAAGTATTTTTAGATAAACTAATTTATCATCTAACCTATCAATCTTTATAGCATAGATAGAAACTTAATATATACACCTAAAACTAAAGTCAAATCCGGGATTTTTAAGTCTATATTCGGGTACCAACTGCGCGTCCGCAGGTAAGGCTTTCTAAGCTTTCATAATTATCTCAACACACAGGCTCGACACTACGACCCTGATGAATAGCAAAGATTTGCAGTACTGTTACAATGTCAATTTTTTTACCAAGAACCAAAAAAAATCATTACAGATACCAACACTCACATCAACTAGAAACGAGCTTAGTCCTGAAAGTCATGTATATGGCTTTCCAATCAACAATTTATTATTTTCGTCTACAAGCTTGTAGACTAATTTACCGCAAACTTCTTGAATAATACATAACGTGTACCTTGGTGCTAACTTCGAGGAGAAATTATTCACCTTATTGGAAAGGACATAATTCCGCTTCCAAACCTTATCACCTACACCATAAACATCTGCACCTCTTTTGCTTAAACTGTAATATCTTTGGTTTTTAACATGTGCCTCATTTAATTGTTTTCTGACTACTTCATGCATTTCAGGGATCTTATCTACTTCTTTATAATATTCTTGCCGCTTAAACACTTCCACAGTAGCATTATTGGTATCAAAATCTCCATAAAACTTACCATTGGCAGGAACGTATCTACCAAAATTCAAATACAAATGTACAAAACTATGGGCTTCATGCCTGGACCCGTTCAAGGCGAACTGTATTTTGTAGATCTCTTCGTCTCACGATCTATGGTCCCTATCTTTAATATATGACCTTACTCAAGTTTCCAATACTTTATTTACTCGCTCAGTTTGATTTTGTTGGGGATGATAATTGAGATTATAGAAAAGCCTAGCTCCGTAACTTGAAACCATACGCTTCAATTCGTTACTAATAAATTCACAAACATTGTCACTTGCCACAATAGCAGGAGCACCATAAACGCGAAAAACACGGTTTTCAACAAAATCGGTAATATTTTTTCTTGCGGCTTTAGGTAAAGGCAAAAAAAGACAAAAAATAATCTAATACAACAAATAACCAACAGTTACCTTTACGAGAACGGGATAATGGACCTATTAAATCTACTGAAATATATTTCCAAGGATATTCTACTTTTTTGGGTTGGCCCATAAAATCTGGTCTCGCTTAAGTAATTATTTTTTGATCATTACAGATATCACACTTTTTGACATATTTTCTAATGTCTTGCAACATTCGTGGTCAATAATATAATTCTCTTACTTAATTCAAAGTTTTATAAATGCCTAAGTGAGCGGATAAAAGTCTCATAGATCTGCCACTCTGGAAAATTAGTGCGAAGCAATAACTCAGATGGGACGTGCTTCCACAATTTTTTATTTTCATATTTCCAATCAGGATATTTTTCAGGTTCGTTAGTTATATTATTTATCGTCTTCGAATACCATGGGTCTTCCACTATCGAGAAAATTAAATTAAGTACAACTCAGAACTGACATTACCAAAATCCACTGGAGCTCTAGACAAAGCGTCAGGGACAACATTAAGAGAACCTTTGCGGTGAATTATCTCAGCACTCAATTTCATGCTCCACCTTGCCAAATTTCCAACTGGATCTTGGAGTGATGCCAACTACTGTAAAATGATCAGTAATAACCTTAAAACTGACACCGTCAATATAACCACGAAATCTTTCAACGCCGAACAAAATTGCTGCCAATTCCTTTACACCAGTAGTAAATTTTCTTTCTGTCGGAGATAAAGATCTAGAGGCAAATGCGACCACCACATCTTGATCGTTGTCGTCTTTTTATGTTAAAACGGCACCTACTCCTATATCGCTCGCATCGTATTGCAAAGTTAATTCTTTATTAAAATCGGGTGAAACTAAAATAGGAGCACTCACCATAGCTTCTTTGATGTTCCTAAAAGCTTGATCTGCTGCTTCGGTCCACTGAATTTTTTAAAACTTCCGTTTAGCTTTTAATAGATTGTTTACAGGAGCCGTTACAGTACTAAAATCCTTCACAAACCTCCGATACCATGAACAAAGACCCATAAATCTCTTTATCTCCGTAGCCGTTTTTGGGACTAGATATTCCACCATAGCACGGACCTTATCTGGGTCTGTACTTAAACCTAATCAGTCAACAATAAAACTTAAGTATTTCAAGCTTGGCATTACAAATTTGCAATTATCGAAAGTAATAGTAAGATTTGCCGAAGCCAAACGCGAGAAAACAGCTTCTAAAATTTCTAAATGTTTGTCAAATGAAGGGCTCAAAATGATACTGTGGTCCAAATAAATGAATACAAAAAAATCTAACTCTGGGCCGAGCACTAAATCCATAAGTTTCTGTTGTTTTGCCGCTGAATTGCAAAGACCAAAGGACATAACCACAAATTCAACCACGACCTGGAACAACGAACGCCGTCTTTTCGCACGATTCGGGTGACAGGGGTATCTGGCAGAATGCTGATTTTAGGTCAACACTGCTTAAAAACTTGGCTCCAGACAATCTGCTAAGCACGTGGTTCACCAATGGAAGTGGATACGCTGTTTTTTTTTGTAAAAAAATTCCTTCAATTAAAAGCGTAGAGACCCATCTGCCTTTTCTACAATCAAAACGGGAGTTGCCCATGGGCTGTTAGATAAACGAACCACTCCTAACTCCAGCAATATGTCTAACTCATAATTTAGAATCTTCAACTTGCATGGCGACATCACCTGATGACGTTGTTTAACAAATTCGGCATCGCCAGTATCGATGATGTACAATTTTTGTTAGTCCGGCCCAATTTTGACGAAGACAAAGTTCGAAACTTTTTAATAACGTTCTCCAACTGGATAGACTGCTCTTCCGATAACTCTTCTTAGGGACACACCTTGCCTTAACCCTGTCATCTCCAATAAAGTAATAATAATAATTCTAAATTAAACTTTCGGCAAAAATCTGATTCGAGAATAAACTGTGTGCTACACCAGGTACTACTAAAACTTTCAACAACTTGACCACACCATCAAGCTCCACCGGCAACTTCACGTCACCTTTTATACTTTGTTTGCTTTCATCAGCAACCTTAATCTCTTTCTCAAAGTTTGCTTCAAAAATCTGAGCTTCCAAAATATTGAAAAGTTCTCTACCAGGGCCACCAATAACTGAATAACTTTCCCCGCTATCAACTAACCCAATAAGAGACCTGCCAAAAATACTTACTCTAACATACGGCTTATTATCAAACTGCTGATTGACAAACACCGAACAAACCTCAATATCAACCAAAAGTTGCGACAAAAATTCAACCAAAGTTTCCACTCTAACTCAGAAGTATACTTACGATTATAGACCTTCTTACTTTCTTCAAGGTCGCAGTAGTCTACTGACTACTCCTTTGACGTTTTTTACCTTACAATCCGAACAATTCGGCCTAATTGTATCAGCTCTACCACAAACAAAAGAAACGAGACCCCTTTCTTTCTGAAGATCTTTGCCCCGAAGGTCTCTCTCTAGCAAAGTGACCTCTGTCGTAACACGCTAAGCACAATGTAGATGAACGAGCGCTAGCTGTCTCTTGCCTGGGATTTGAACTTTCAACTGAATTACCATCAGTCGACCGACGCCGAGAGTTTGGATTACCACGAAAATTTCATGAATTACCACACTCATAATTATTTCTACCTTGATAATTAGAGAAACTAGGACGTGAAGGACTCTTAGAATTACAACTACAGGTCTGGGTACTTGTATTTTTATCTAACTCGTAGTCCAAAGTATTAACTGCACGGGTGTTGGAGGATTTTCTTGGAACCATGTCCGCATCTTCCAACTTTCTACAAATTTCCGCAAGCTGCGCAAGATTAGTAATATTTTGCAGTGCTTTTTTCGATTTCGATTGTCACTGGGATATCTATAGGGTTTATTAAAAATAATTCTGATAATCCATTTCTGAACTACTTCTAGTGGTTTAAGGTGACGATCCTTTACACCTCCCCATCCGATGATTCCATATGTCAAATGTGGGTTTACTAACGTATAATAAAGACTAATTAGATGTTTAGTGTCCATCATGGGTTTTAACATTTTAAATTGCGATATTAAATATCGCAGTTTTGAAACAATATGTTGGACATGTAAATCCCATTTTAGCTTACAGTCTAATATACCTCCTAAATATTTAAAGTTATTTACAAAATCCAATAATATTTCGCTATATTTAGTTTTGGACCAGTTGACACTCAGCTTTCTAGATTAGAAAAAGTCAACCAAAATTTTAAAATCATCTCTTGCTAACCTTTGTGCTTCGTCAAGGTTTGCTGCTCTGTAGAATATAGCAGTTTCATCGGCAAAAAAGAATTTTCCTTGAAGAGGTAGTTTAAAAATATCGTTAACATAAAGGGTAAACAAGATAGGCCCAAGAACAGTTCCTTGAGGAACGCCACAAACAACACTTTTAGATGTGCTGAAACTTTTATTAACTTGAGTTAATTGTTTCCTGTCATTTAAAAAACTTGCAAGTAAAGAGGTATCGGACCCCTTAATCCATTCTGTTCTAAAATTTCTATAAGCTTCACATGATTAACAGTGTCAGAAGCTTTTGATAAGTCGACAAAGATGCTAGTCAGGGATACTAGCATCAACGGCTTCGTAAACGCTTGAAGTCAACGACCCTTTCGCATTCTGTGCCGACCTACCCCTCCGGAAACCATATTGATTTTTTGAAATAATCTCAAATTTCTCTAAAAAGTTATTCAGTTTTGATTTAATTACCTTCTCAAATATTTTTGAAATCGTAGAAATAGCTATTTTTAAAACGGATGGAAATTTCCCTTGAGTAAAGCATTTTAAGTTGTGATTTAAAAGAATGAACAAATTCAGCCTTTATACCATCAATACCTGGAGCTTTTTTCTTTTTTAACGTCTTAATTTGTCTAATAACTTCTGCTTCTTTTGCCGGTGTTACAAAAAAAAGTTTTCTAGCCTCTTAATAGGCAGCTGAGTGTCAACTTCTCCAATATAAGCAGCAAGTCCTGCTCCAATATCAGTAAAAAATGAGTTATATTCTTCCGCCATTTCGTCTTCTTTTGTTATTATGTTATTGTTTACTTTCAACGATGAAATTTGACTTTTTTCGTGTTTGTTTTCAATTTCTTTTATAAATTTCCATATTTGAGACGAAGAACCGCTGTTTATTTTATTTTGTTAATAGGATATTTTAGCTTGCTTTATGTTTTCATTTAATGCGTTTCTATAGTTTTTATATTCAGTTTCAAGTTGTTTGTTGTTTGGTTCCTTTTGTTTTTTTTTGTACAAATTGTCTTTTTTAAATGGTTTTTTTTCTATTTCTGCTAGATACTGAAACAGAACTTGTGCAATCAATAATAAAGCTTTTTATTTTTTTAATAAAAACTTCTACGTCGAGATCACAATCTTCTCTCTCATAAACCTCAATCCATCGCTCACTTTTCAGTAAGCTTTCTAGTTTATGTTGATTTAAAAACAGTTTATAACACCTGTTGTTTGATGACGTGTATTGCTTATTACAGGAAAAGTCACAAAAATTGGAAAATGGTCAGTAATTTTAAAATCTAATTTAAATGAAGAGAAAAAGTCACCCTTTTGTTTCGATTTAATAAAAATGTGATCTAGGCATGATCTGTGCTCTCCTTGTTCTCTTGTAAAAGTGTTAATGTAAGAACGAAAATTAAATTCAGACATAATACTAAGATATTTTTGATGCTCTTCCTCATTTTCTTTAAGAATGTCTATATTTATGTCACCGATTATAATATCAACAAAAAAATGTTCTTTTTCTCCTTTAAAGTGTTTGTACAGGTCATTCAGAAACTCCAGTTTATCCAAACTTGGAGAACGATAAAGACAAAGTACATGCATATTTTGACTTGTAGTGTAAATTGTAAGAGATATTGCTTTTGTTTTGCTTATGCTTATGATTTTATGCTTAAAATTTAGTGAATATACAATAGTACCATCACATTTGTTGATATCACCTTCATTGTATATTAATGTGTATCCAGGAATCAAAATCGCATTTTATGCTATTTAGAATTATCATGAATTGATCTATATTTTTTGAAATTCTTCGAATGTTATTATGTATAAATTTAAACGTTATCTTTTGTTTATTTAAATTTAAAAATTTCTTGCATTGATCCAAATTAAAAATTTGCGTTTCTACAGACTGAACCTGGAAATCTCTTACATAAATGTCGATTTTGACAACGCTTAGTCAGAAAAACATCTATTTCTTATCTTATGAAAATTACCCCAGTTTAGTACGTTGTACAACACTCTACTATTATAGCTTCGAGTTTATTTAATTTAACCAACGACCAGTACAGTTAAAGGTTTGGTACGCTAAGCTTTTTTTTTATATGTATATATAATTACAGTCGACTTATTATTTTACTAGATATTTTGTCCAAAATTATTTTGGAAAAAAAACAGACAAAAAAAATGTCTATACTGGTTTATTTTATATTAGATAAAAGTGATTTAAAATATAGTACAATAATAATTCTCAGTAAGAACCAATCTACTGAATAGCGTTTTTATTAATTTGCTCCTTTGCCTGATTACGTGTAACTCGTTTAGTTGAGTTTTCTTCTTCCCCTGCTGATACTGGCTTCCTCAAGTTTTTGTTTTTCAAGGTCTCTCAAGGTATACTCTTTTCCTTCAATAACTAATTTTTTGTATTTGATCCGTGCTTCTTTTTTGTTCAATCTTGCTTCTTTTAAATGCTTACTCAAAGCTTTTCTTTCTTTGTATTCTTCCTGTGAGTATTCCGGAGAGATATAGATGTTGGAACCTTTTAATACTTTAGTGTTTTTTAAGATGTCTCCTTTTAAAAAATAGCTATTGGTTTCGATTGAAATGGGATGTTTTTACCAAATGTTGCTTTTCCCACTCGGTATATATTGCGAAAATCGAGAACCTAGTTTTCTTTTCACGAGGTCAATGCAAGTTGTTACATCAATATGGTCTTCCGCAGTTTCGTCGAGTCCATGTATCATCAACTTATACTTCTTGGTCTCTCGTTCGACTTTCTCTACTTTTTCTTTTAAACTATCAAATTCCTGTTTTAAAACTGCATTTTCCTTTAACTGCTGCACTTCTACATGTATCTCAGATCTTAATTCACGGATATCCGTAGATAACGTTTCCCTGCTTTGCCTAATTTCTGATTTCACCGCTTCATTTGAAGCTAACAAGGACTGTAACAGTGCTTTTACGTCATCATTAGCTACTTTACTTCAATAAAAAATATTTAAATTTTAATATTTTACACTCTCTAAAAGAATTATAGTGTGTGGTACCTTTATATTTAATAATAACGACAGAAATAAGTCACTTACTTTGTTTATACGGGCCTCTCGAAGCGCTTTTATGTAAGGACGGTTTGAAAATGTTGTCGTATAAACACCACTACAACCGATTTCAGCACTAAATCGATTGTATTTTAAAGCGATTTAAGAAAGCGGTTTATCGCTTAGAAACTATTTTAGAATCTTTATATATAAACACTTTAAAAACGCCTTAGCGCATTCCTTCCAACCCAAAGAAATACTCAACCTTGGTTTTCCGAAAGATCTCTTGTTAACTAAGTTGTTTTATTTGTTTTTTCTTTAAACTGACATATTTAATGACATTCAGTGAAGGACGAATAAACACTCGGAGAAAGTGATTTTTTTTTAAAGATCCTTATATAAAAGCGCTTTTAGCTACATATAAATGAACCTAGTAATTGTGAAATTCTTTTATGGAAATAAAAGCACTCTTGATTTGAGACCTGTTATAATTACATAAAATCCTCGTCGTTATCAAAACTATCGAGCTATTTTTTTTTGCTTTGTAAATTTTATTAAAAAAATCATTTTATAGCGCCTATTAGAGACACTTTTCTTGTTTTTACACATGGCTTTGGGGCAAAAAAAACAACAGAAAAACATTAAAATTTATTTATTATTATCATGTTTCTCTCACCGGAGGCATGATTAGACTCATGTCCTACGTTATATATCGTTTCTTACCTGTTTATATTATTATAACAAATATCCCTATTTTTATGCCTATTTGGTATAATTTTTGGTTTTAATAAAAACATTTATTTTACTTATCTTTATTCATATTTATCTGATCTATTTAATATGCTTTACAAAATGAATATCTTTACTCGATTTATAAATACAAGAAAAATTTATAAATGTTTTTTAAACTTTTTGAAAATAAGGCTATGTAATTAGATAAAAAATTATAAATTTGCTTATATTTTAATTAAAATATAGGAATATTTCTTGTATTTTGAGCCCTTTCAAGTAAAATATTCATTTTATTTGCTAGTATCAAGTTATATAGTTACAGCAAATTACAATTTTTTAAACTTTTATCTTATTATGGAAAAAATAAGTACAAATATTATCATTATTAATATTTAAAAATTATGATATTTTTTGGTATTTTAACAAAAGTAATTTGATTGATCTAAATGTATTAAAAATGTTTGAGCTACGCAATAATAAAACAAACGCAATTTTAATTTTTTAAACGCAACTTAACTAAAATAAAAAAGTACGCGGAGGTTACTTCTAATTGTTATTAATTAGATTATTATATTTTTTTAGAAACTAATTTTCTTTATAATAAAATTTTAACTTATTTATAACAAATTCGTAAAATACCTATTTATAATTAATAAATAACTTTTTTCTATAAAAGTTCATTTACATAATTAAGAAAAGAATTGCTAACCTTTTAAAATTTATTTCAAAATTATTTTGAACATTTTATAGTATACACACCATAAATGCTCAGTAAACAGTGAGCCCCTGAAAACTGAGCAGTTTTCTCCCTCCCATATAAAAATATTGAAGAAATAACAAAAAATATATTAAATATTTTAAATAATCTAGCTTTTATTAATTCCTATATAATTCTTATTTACTAAACCAAAAATATACAGGGTATCCTCATAGGTACGCTTTAGTGAAAGCTGTTTTCCACATTGTTAAACGCCAGTTAAAAAATTTTAACCGAGTTTCGAAGATATTTGAGTTTAAACTGGTGCTGCTGGTTTTTTACTCGACAACTTATTTACTTTTATTAATTCACGTTAATTATTAGTCTTAAATATCTCAAAACTTAGATTTCCATTCTTCGATGGAATTTCTCGAAGACTATAAGCATTTTCAATGGAACACGATATTGAGGATATCCTGAATATAGTATAAATGGTGTCCCATTTAAAACGTACCACCCAGGATTATTCGAGAATCGCTAAAAATTTAAAAAAACCCCGGAACACTTCGATTTAGTTTTCGAGAGGGACACGTTTGAATGGGACACACAACTCATTTCTTTTTTCGCACCCTGCAGTATAATTTTTATCAATCAGTCTTAAAAATTACTTCTTTACCGTCTTTTCTAATTTTATAAAAAATATTGTTCTTAACATTATTTTACAATTTATAAATGATTCACATATAAATATACAATATCATCCTCTTGAAAAAATGTTTTTAATAAACTAATATAAACAAAAATTCACAAAAATCCAATATGTATTTTTGTATGTGATTCATGTTTGCATTAAATTTTTTTATTTAAATAAAACAAACTTTTAAGTCATATCCCGATTAAGAATTATAAGGTTCCATCTTTGCATTAAAAGCCTATGTTGACAGAACCTTGTCACTCCAAGGCAGCGATATGTTAAACTCAAAGGTCTGTACAATGTAAATTTAAATAAATCGTAAATTAATTTTCAGATTAATTGTCATTAAGTTAAATTTTTATATATATATTGAAATTTTTAATTTAGTTGAAACTTTAAAATAATTTTAATTGAAATAATTTTTAAATATAAATATTTATTTAACGTATTATTACAAAACAATTTAATTTTAAGTAATCTAAAATAACAATTTATCTGTCTACCCATTGAGCTATGAAACAGACCTCACAAACTTGATACTTTTTGTAGCAATTAGTTTTATGTGCTTTTGCATAGCGAAATCGGTAGACTTTATGTTCTACGATTTTTGCTTGTATTTTTTTATATAAGTTCATTCCAAATTCTCTGGACCAATTTCGATATGGTGGCTAACATTTAAACAGAAAAGCTTAATGAATGTGTCGTTGTTAGCGTCAAAAAATTGGTCCAATTGAATTCGAAACAGAGTGTAGAATCTGGTAAAAGTATTAATAAATTACATTTCACAAGCTTTTTTAGTAACAATAAAGTGTGTAGTAGTAGCACGTTTTTATAGTGCAGTGCTTTCAAAAAAATAAGGACTAGTATCAAAAAGTAACTACAAACATTGACAAACAAAATTTTGTTTGTAATTTAACTTTTTATAACAACTTTTTTGAATGACATAATTATGGGATATGTTTTCCATGTTATTGAGATTTTTCAAAAGTCAGTTAGAAACTTTATAAATGTAGTAAATATAGGTTAATACAGAGAATAAACGACGTTTCTAAATCAAACTGAATTTTAGAACATTGCATAATTGAATGTTTTAAAATTACATGCGTTGATTTTTTTGAAATTTTATAACTTTTTTTGTTATCTGACGATTTTTTTTCGAGTAGATCGATGTGACCATTACTGTTTGCGTTTCTTTGCTTTGTTGCCGTAAGATTTTATATTATTGTCAGTTACTTAATAATTTGACATTATTTATTTACAAAAAAAAATTAAAAAATAATGCCCCGGTTTTAAACATAACAAAAAAAAACTAAAATAAAATTTTATGACGTAACAATTTGTGACAAACGGTTCATGTGTAGGGGCATATGTCGATAATGTATCCCGTGTATCCCGTGGGATTTTTTATGAATGAATTTTGTTAGTATGTTGATAGTAGTTGATATGATATGATGACATTTTTCAAGATGGCGGTCAAAAATTATAAAAAATACAACTTTCGCAACCGAGGAATGATTATATTCGATTCCATATAACTTGAAGACGAGGATTTAAAAAAAATTACCTTCAAGGTCATCCGACCTTAAATGACCATGAAAATCGCAAAAAACAAGATTTTTGCCATTTTCTCTTCAAAAAATCAGACCAACTTCAAATGTACCTCAAACTATTATGAATGTATGCCAAATTGAGTCCTTGGAGTTTGATGCAGTTTAAAGCTTCATGCCCTTGAAAAATACCCCAGGAAAATTAACAAATTGCAAAAATAACATACTAAAGGGCGCTATTCATCAATTATTAAAGTCAAGAGAACCGAAATCGAAACCGAAAGAAAAATTAGGTAACAAAGATACGAAGGTCAAGTCCAATACTTTTGTTAAAAAAAATTGTTCAGCTACGACGCGTTTCAATATGGCGGCTGATTTCTCAAAATAGAGACCTATAACCACATTTTATTTTATCCAATTACGTAAAAAGGTAAAAATAACAAGATGGTCATCAATTCTTCTTGACTCTGCTTAATATTTAAAATAAAAAATCAGTTGATTCATGACCTTGATTGACCTTGAAAATACCATGTAAAATTAAAAAACCAACTTTTTGTAGTGTTTTTTTACAATTTACAACTACGCAAAAACTTTAAGTGCAGGAGATAAAATTAACATCTTAGCCATAAACAAACACTTAATTTTTAAACCTCCCTACCATTTTCTTGATCTGGCGTCCCAGATGTTTATGGTATACCTCGGTAAAAATGACCTATATGTCTGTTGTTTTTAGTTTGGGAACTGTGAATTTTATGTTCTACTCACTTGTCTAGCCAACAAAGTCATTTAAATTACCTATAAAAGAGTTAGCAGAAGTTAGATATATATATATATATATATATATATATATATATTACCATATTCTGGATCAGGTGTTTTAGATGCTATTTTCCAAAATGACGATCGAAAAATTACAAAAAATACAATTTTTGCAACCGGTACGTCATTATACTCTATTTCCTATAACTCGAGGACGAGAATTTCAAAAAAATTACTTTTGAGTTTATCCGACCTCAAATGACCTTTAAAAAAACACGATTTTTGCCATTTTCTCTTTAAAAAAATCTCCATAATTTAACGTTTTGTTACACCCACATCTGGAACGCCAGATCAAAAAAAATGATGGGGATGTTTAAAATGAAATGTTTTTTTTTATGGCTAAGATGTTAATTTCATCTCCAGCACTTAAAGTTTTTGCGTAATGGTAAATTTGAAAAAACACTACAAAAAGCGGGTTTCTAAATTTTATATGGTATTTTCAAGGTCAATCGGGGTTATGCATCAATTAAACTTTTTTTTCATAGTAAGCGAAGATAAGTCAACAAGAATTAGTGGCCACCTTGTCATTTTTACTTTTTTACGAAATTGGATAAAAGAAAATGTGGTTATAGGTCGCCATTTTGATATATCAGTCAAATTAACTTATTGAAATACGTCAAAAATTTTTTTTTACAAAATTGTTGGACTTGACCTTCTTACTTTTGTTGACAAATTTGGTTCCCTTCGCTTGAATAGCGCTCTTTAGTGTGTTATTTTTGCAATTTTTTAATTTTACTGGGGTATTTTTCAAGGTCATAAAGCTTCAAACTGCATCAAACTCTAAAGATTGAATTTGGCATACATGCCTAATAGTTTGAGGTATATTTGAAGTTGGTCTGTTGTTTTTTTTTGCGATTTTCAAGGTCATTTAATGCCGGATGACCTTAAAAGTAATTTTTTTGGAATCCTCGTCTTCGAGTTATATGGAATCGAGTATAATCATGGCCTGGTTGGGAAAGTTGTATTTTTTATGATTTTTGGCCTCCATCTTGAAAGATTACGTCATAACAACCCCTTCTACACGGATACGAACAAAACACCCGGTAATACTTAATTGTGTGGCTAAAGAGCTATCATTCGCACGTAGTTACAAAACTCCTTCATTAAAAATCCCACGGACTTACACATGCCCCTTCACTATCATGGTATTGAAGAATACCAAAATTGTTAAAATCTATAAATTTTTCAAATTAACTCTTACAACACGTACTTCATATGTCGGTTAATCTGTAATTTTTAATTTTGTATTGTATATTTAAAATTTATAATCTGTTTAAAAACTACGTGTAACAAAGAATAAAGAGGAAATAATGTTTTTAGCAAATAGGTGTAAAAAAGTTTAAATATTTCAAAAAAGAATGGATACCTGGGGAAAATAAATTTGTGCTAATACAAAAAAAATCCCCTTCCCCCCTCCCCACAGCCAATCAATTTTGCGTAATCCGCGGCCCTTTTACCCGATTATGCAACGCAAACAAGGGTTATGAGTTTAGTTTTAAGCCCATTTTTTCGACTGTTAAAATTAAGTAATTACCTTAAATTAATTTTATTAATTTTTATAAACTTAACTAGCAAGCGCGGAAAAATAACATTGAATTGTTACGGATTTTTGATAAATTTTAAGAATTATTTTAGCAAGCATGATTTGTGTGTGTAAACTAATTACTTTTCAGTAACATTTTCTTTACTAAGTGTGTCTCGCCTTCTTTCTGACAATCTTGGATCCATCGCTAGCCGTTTTCCAATAAAAACTAGGATATTAACCGACCTTACCTGTATTGATTTTTTGTTAAAAATTAAGCGATTTTTAAATGTGGTTTCAATAAAGGACAACAAACAAGAAAGCTCGAAAACCGGTTTCCAACCAAATGGCCGTGCAAATAGGTATACGAAGAGTTAAAAGATGGATACTAAAAGCCTGAACAAAGTGTAGTCACCCCTATTTGCGTGAATTTTGCCAAAAAACTTAAATATTATTTTACTTTTAACCCTTTGTTCTAGTTACAGTAAAGCTGTGAAAGAAGCAAATTTATTACACGCGAGATTTTCTGCTTTTTTGTGTTAGTTCAAAATCCAAATATTATACCAAAAGCTTATTTAAAATCAATTAAAAAATGACGAAATTTCACCCTTACTTCCCAAAAATCATAATAAATATGATTTTAAATAAAAAAAAACCATCAAAAATTAAAACGGGCCAATTTGGTTACTTGCTAAGAAAAAAGCCTCAAAGTGATTTGTCAAACGGTATTTCAGGTATTTCAAATAAAAAAAAATATTCCTCCTAAATGGTGAGGTTCTCATTCTGATGCCCATATCCACCAATGTGAAAATTCTCGGATTAAGCTTCAATAATGAAAAAAAATAATTAGTAGGGAAAACGTGCACAGGTTGACGAAGCAGGTCAGATGACGAATTGGTTAAAATAAACCCGACCCTGCCAAAATATTTGCTTTGGTGCCTGTTCTTCACTCAATCGGTTTTGCCACCGGAATCAGATCATCAGCCTCGTTACAAACAGCATAAAGTCTAACACGTGTCTTACCTTATAATTCGAGTGGACGCAAACAGGACCTCTAATGGTTGTTAAGTGAGTTATGTTATTTTATTTAACAATATTAAAGGTAATTATTCATGCTTACACTGCAATTAAAAAAAAGAATTATCAAAAGATACACGACAACATTTTGGTTTGAAACAGCTCCCCAGCTGTAAGTTGACGACACAAAAGTGGTAAATGAAAAAATAATAGTATAAATACAAAAGCAAATTCTAACTTAAAAAAACGTAGGTTTATAAAAGGAGATAAACTAAAAGTTACAATTATCAGTTTCACGCACAGGTTTTTTTAATCATAACAAAAGTCGCACACCCATACCCCATTGCTTCTTCTATCTCAAGGTTCGTGCATCTAGAATGAGCCCATTCATGATAAGTATAACACGAAAGCATAACTATCATTATATTTACCGTCTTCATTGCAAATTAAACACAGTTCGTTAACTTAGCAACGCTTGTGGGTGAGATGACAAACATTGCATCTTTAAAAAAAAGTTATTATAAAAAAAAATGTGGTTATCTAGAGCAATAATATTTTGTACGTTAATAACTATGACAAATAGAGTCCAAAATAATAATAAATAAATACTTAATTATCAATTTTTTTTTTTAAATTTCGTGTTAACCTTAAGTTCGTCAACTTACTCTCCGTTCCCTGTAAAGAATGAATCTTAGAAAATAGTATCGATGAAGATCCCATTGCCATTATTAGATACTTAAGGGTGAATTTGAATAAAAAATGCGCTTCTTCCAATTGGTTAATCTAAAAAACTGTTAATCAAATTTGCATCAAATTTTATACCTACGGTTAAAGTTTGAAGCATTATGCCGGAACCATTTCACGGATTTTGCATAATTTTAAGTTTTTGACACAATTTTCGTAACCTAAAAATGTTAAGTTCACGGTAAAAATTTATCGATTATTTTAAAAAACTAAATACAAACAAGATACATATATTTTTTTGAAAAACCACGCGAATGGTCTGTGGTTGAAGAAGCGTCCGCTGTGCAAAATTTTGTTAATTTTTGATGTGCGGTTTATTGGAGTAATCAAACGAACTGTTTTTAGGATTCAAATTCACTCTTAAGTGGGTGTCTTAGTTTTTGAGATATTCATGAAAAACTTGAGGAATGCTTAGATTTTCCCCTTTTTTATTAAAAATTTGATTACCGCTCCCCCCCCCCCCAAGCGACGTAGGCCGAAATTATGTGACTTTTGATTGTAATACAGTCATGGTGTCATGTCATAAAAGTTAGAAATCAAAAATAGAAATAAACGGACTATACTTTTTTTTTTACTTTTTTATGCGAAGTTTTGAACGATGCTCGCTTTTTTAAAGAGTGCGATGACAGAACTGCTGATTGAAATTTGAAAAGTTTCGTACGTTCATGGATTCGTAACGTGACGTACATCCCTCCGTACGCAACGAGTGGAATCAGCTGTTCTGTCACCGCAACCGTAAAAAAATCGGGTATCGTTCGAAAAATGGCATGAACAAGTCAAAAAAGTAGTGTATGTTGGCCTTGTTTCGAACGCTTTAGGTGTCTATTGTTTAACCGATATAACTTTGAGATAATATAAAGGCCCTCCCAAGTAACACAAGGTGCTGAAAAACTTTTGCAAAAACGTTGCGACAGTAAAACTCCTCTACTATTGTGTTTTTGCTGTTGTATGCCACAACGTCTTGAAAGCCCAATTTGGCAATCATTTTTTGGTCACTGCAATGACCATTGCAGCACTTTTTGCAACCGATATAGTTATAGGAGCGTCACGACAATTTAAAAAAAAACATTTCTTACAAAATCCAAAAAAAAATGGCAAAAAAAACAAAAATAGATTTTTATACAAATAAATGACTGATGCGGTTTGGATGATGGGAATATTTATTTATACACACCCTTAATATCGGATTTTTGGCCTTATCCATGGACCAAATTGACATGCGAAGGCCAGTTTACTGATAATATTTATCATGAAACCTCACCAAAACATGCGCGCTTCACATATTAAGAATATTTACAGTTAATTTTTTTTAATTTAAATTTTAGGTTACAGTTTTTTGTTTTTGGATTGGGGCAAAATAACCAAAAAAGATTTATCTTTACCATAAAATTAGTTTTAGTTTTAAAAATCTACTCTTTTTATAGAATTTTTGATTTTATTTTGGAATAATATAATAATGTTTTCTTTTAAGATGTTTTTGTCTAATGGTCGCTATTGAAAGTAACAACGCGATCTAACTCGACAGCTAATATTGCTGTACTTTAGCAAATAATATTTTTTTTTCCACTATTTTTTCTACTTAATAGGGGCTTTGTTCGCGAAGCAAGCCAAAAGAACCCGACGGCTAAAATTACTGTGTTTTGGCTGAAAATGTTTTTTCTAATTATTTTTACAACTTCCTGTACAGACAGCGCATTATTGTCGAAACGACCCGAAAAAACCCGACAGCTAAACTTGCTGTTTTGCTGTCTTTACCATTGATCCAATTTAGTTTTTATTGGTGTCAGAACTGATTTAAAAAAGCTACAAAGTTTGGATTTAATGTATATCCAACATTCTGCCTATTTTTCTGCCCAAAGAATAGTATTTTTGGGCAAAGTTTAATAAATACTTTTGCTTTTAATACCAGTATGGTCATTAAAATGGGTTGCGCTTACATTATGAAAGCCAAAAGTATTACAAAAACTAACCAAGCTAATTTACGACCAAAAAGGTGCTGACCAAACGTTTTCACAGCTTTGCTTTGGCCATAAATTCTAATGTGTACAATGTGTGTTACTTGGGCTGCCCTTGCATTTTCCGAACCAATAGCTGTAGCGATAATAACTCTCCCAATCAAGTTGGCCTGGGAAAAACGCAGAGCCAAAAAATGCTCTGGGCATGCACAGACTGCAGTATTTTTGCCTTTGGCCTTCCCCAGAATCAACCCTGATTTTTACATTCCTTTCTTTGTTTTTCAAAGTTATTGTTTTTGCGCATTTTGCGACACTTTGGACATTATAGTATCTCATAGTTATATGGTTTAACTAAGGACACTAATCCTAATTGCTCTAGGATTAGTATCCTTAGGTTTAACCATATTAAAGCTTAATCGAGGATATTTTTGATGATGGATGCCATAGATATAGAAGAAAAGAATAGATAACGGTTCCTAGCTGCGCGGGCGACCATTTTGATGATAGCTACGTCACAATCAGCAATTTAATAAAATAAAATCCCACTCTATAAAACACACCTCTCGTTTAACTAAAAACAAAGTTAAAAAGGTAAACGAAAAATAGATAAAAACAAAGAAAAACGCTACAGAAACAGGAAAAAATGGATCGCTGCGTGGCCAAAACCAAACAAGCCAAAATGAACGCGAGTGAATTCAGCAACAGATCCACAGATAAAGTTTGGTTTGATTTACTTAATAGCGTCTGAAGGAGAATTTTAGCCATCAAAATGGCGGCGTAAAATTTTGACGCGCACTTCGAAATTCGTTTTATTTCCTATTGGTTTCTAGGATGGCTACACGCATAAAGCCGTAAAAATCGGTTTGCCGTTTAAGTAATAAAACCAAACTGTCTAGTGACAAGTTTATAAAGGCTCTGTCATCTCTTCGTTTTTGTGAAGTGGTGTAATTGATGGCGATCGTTCTAATTCTGGTGTAACAGTTTCGCAGTTGGAGCTGCAGGGTGTCAAAATGGTTGGAATCAAGCTGGCCACCTCGGGACTTCCTGAGACTACTGTTTCTTCGTAAACCCGTTCCTAAAATTATGAAAAAAATTTACACGAAAATCATGACTTTGTTTGAATATCCATATATATATATATATACAAGTTTTATTTTGTTGTCTTCTCTGCCAAAAAACCAAAAATGCCAAAATTTGGCATGCTTATAAAGTTGCGGTGACAACACAAGAATATAGTGCGATGAAATGTGACAGGTACAGTTGAAGTACGCCCGATTTCGTTAAAATTAGTGTGTTGGGGCAATTGGGGATGGAACGAATTTCTAATCAGATTTTGAAAATTCAATATGGCGGATTCAAGATGGACGATTTTTGGTGGTCTTTTTCTAACCAATTTTAACTAACTTATACACATCCGATTGCTTTCAAATTTGGCATGCATTTATAGTTCTGGTGACAATACAATAATATGTCATTATTAGGCACCCCTCCACCCTACGAGGGGAATAAAAGGGAGAAAATACCTAAGTTCGTCCGATTTCAACCAAAATTGGCATACGGGGTCTTTTGGACATAAGGAATAGGGGGGATGAAGATAACGAATTTCTAATCAGATTTTGAAAATTCCATATGGCGGATTTAAGATGGACGATTTTTGATCATGTTTTGCTAACCAATTTTAACTGACTTATCCACATCCGATTGTGTTCAAATTTGGTATGCGTTTATAGTTCCGGTGAAAATTCAATAATATGTTATGCTCAAATACCCACAACCCTCTAACGAAGGAAGTGGGGGGGGGCAAGATTTAGTTTGTTTGATTTCAATCAAAAGTGGCATACAGGGGTTTTTAAGGAGGAGCATTATGCATTTTTGATCAAATTGTCAAGACATATTTTTTTGTAGACGTAAGTAAGTACACTAAGTATAGCTTTTTTGAATTAGTTTTCAGCTGGTCGAATAAACTGATAAAAATCAGGTGGGTTTTTTATGACATTTAATAAGATTATTTTGGCAGGGAGGACACATAAAAATCTATAAATGTTTGTCTGACTATAAAATCTATTTAAAGAGTTATAAAAAAAAATGTTTTTACCAACTCCTGGAAAATTATAAATGTTCATAGAAATCTGTTAAATTCTATGAGTTAGTCTAATCATAAAATATCCCAAAATCTCATGAAAAAACGTTTTTTTACAAACTCTTAAAACATTATAAAAAACAAGGGTATAATTATAGAAACCGATAAAATGTTATGAGATGGTTTGACTATGAAATCCGTCAGAAAACTATAAAAACATCGGTTTATATTATCCATAATAGATCATAAAAGAAAAAGAATATATTTATAGAAACCCATAAAAGTTGATGTGTCGGTTTGAATATAAAATCTCTTGGAAAATCGTGCTTCTATAAAACCATAAAATATGTTGAAAAAATGTCTGTACATTATAAACATTTATAAGCCTGACTGATTATAGGATCAGATTAAAAACCCACACAGGATTAAGCTCAAACTCCCAATTTAGCTCCCTCCCCGAAGCGCTGGGGAGGTGATTCTAGCCGATTTACTCGTCTGTGAGGGAACTACAGAAGAACCCTCCGACAACCAGGAGGTAACACAGAGAACAGGTAACACAAGTGGAACCTCTAAAGATAAGGATCAACAAGGAACTTTTCAAGAACCCAGTAGATCTTCTTTAACACAAAATATCGGACAGGGAACTACACAAGTACCTATTGGCCAAGGAGCTCAGGAAGCTCCAGGTCAAAATTGTGGTCAGTATTGAGGATTCAGCCGAAAAAGAGCTAAGTGAAGAGCACCTGCTCGAAGTCCTCCACCTAGGCAGGAAGGATGTGAGACCAACAACAGGGCTCCTAACAGGACACTGTTACCTCAACAAGCACCTAGAGAGGCTGGGAATCGCCGGAGACTCAGAGAGTCGATGGTGCATGAAAGACGAAGAATCATCCTTGCATGTCCTGCTGGAGTGTCCGGCTCTGGCCAGGTCAAAAGAATCGTGAGGGAAACTATCTGTTGGTCCCAGGCAATGTAAGAAGATTGCAGCTCAGAAAAATTTGTTATTTTGCGAAAGAGGCAGGCTCCCAGGGCTAAACCAGGGATAGTGGGCGTGCAACGGGTCCATCAAGGTGGCGTACGCACATTCATTCATTTAATTCTCAATTTTTATAAAAATTCTTAAAACTACATATAATTTTCCAAAAGTTTTGGCCCAGGGCCTTTCTTTACAACAACATTTTTTTTACGCCTTCAAAAACACAATTCTAGTAACAGCCCTCAAACAAACAATGGCTTTTTTGTTACCCAATGTAATAAAAATCTGTTTTTATTGTGCATTTTTTTTGTTACGCACAAGTATTAAAATTTAAATTGCAAACAGTAAAAATTATGTGTTTTTACCATTTTTATTCCTTCTCTAAAAAATATCAGAATGTTTTGTTTTTGTTATTACTACTAAGTAAGGAGACACGTAAAATAAGCTTAATTTATAAGCCCAGAGAATAAATCTACTAGGATACTTGCTGCAATTGTGATTTGTTTCGAAGTTTTTTTATTTTGTAAAAGCATTTCATTTTAAAAAAATTATACCTTATTAAAAAAAAATTTTTGTAAGAATCTTAACTTAACGGGACATTTGATCCTCCCGACAGTATTTTTAGAGGCACTGAACTGAAACCACAGAATATGGCCCTGGATTCGGTCTTTTTGTAAGAAATACTAGTTTCACTATGACTGGTCGTTTGTAGGCCTAATATCAGGGTAAATCGAGTGTTCTGAACCAGTATTCTTGGAATGTCAGTGAAAGTAATCATACGTATGCGTTCTCACCCGACCAGAGTCCTTATTCTTGAGGCCTGTAAGGTGAGTAGTCACCGGTGAGTATTTGCCTCTCTCACTTTTCACATGGTTCAAAGCAGGTGAGAAATAAGAAATTTGTTCACACTCACGGGCACGTGTGTCAAGAATATAGCCCCTGGTGAGGTGTGAGTAGGGTAAAGTCCGGATAGATGCCGCAAGGGGAGAAAAGAGACGGAGTGCACTTATTGTCAACTGCCGTCGGTGAAACCGAAGAGCTATTTAGCCAGTAATATTTTGACTCAGGTCAGTACATTTTGAGGAGCACGTGGTAAAAAGTTAACTTATACATTTTTTGCACGTTCTTAATACTCTTGAAATAGTATATTTTAACTAGTGCAATGAGATAATTTTACATTTATAGAGTTACATAGGGTGTTTTAAAGGTTTTGTTTTGTATTTTTAATTAATAACTAACAGTGAGAGGGCAGCAGCCAAACACGCATATCTCTATACCATAAAAGAGGGATGCCTCAGCCTATATATAATGTAAACGTGACGAATTAAAAGCATCTCTCTTTTATGATAATTAGCATTGGGCATCTCTTCGTACCCAGGGGAAGAGTTGCCAAAAACATTTTTCGAGTAGTAAACGATTTCTTATTTTCTTTAAAGACCAGAATTTCAATAAAAGATGGTTTCGCGTAACTTCTTTCCTTCAAAAATTATGGTATCTATCCAGACTTTACCCTATTCCATTCTTATACTTTTTTAAGAATACTGACGCTGGGGAGATAAACCACGCATAGATACCATTATGTATCGATCTTGCGTATCCAGAAAGTGGCTTTGAAGGAGGTTTTGAATATTTGAATATTTTTGGGGACTGTTATGATGGTTAGGTTTTTGAATTGAGTTTAAACTCTCTTTCTCAATCTCGGTACGCCATTGCTATTGGAGAATAAATGAAAATGATTAAAGCAATGATTTGGTCCGGGGTAGAGAGATTAAAGAGAGACACGATAACCTCATCAAAATCAAGTTTATTAAAAAAGGATGGAAATATTGGTCCTCCATAATAATCTAACATATTGCTTATAGAGGAAGGCTTCTTTTGTTCTTGTTATTCATAAGCGTCGAAAAATAAAAAAAAATACAAGTTGCGTTATTTTCTGCAACGTTGTGGTGGAAATTTTGATGTTAATCCACAAAACCAAAGGTTTTAAAAGACGTTTATAGATATATGAAGTTTCAGCAAGTTGAAAATTATGTTTTTTTTGCTTTTGGTGGTTAGTTCGTGATAGTACTTGCGCGATCGAACTCTTTAATCGAACGAATCCAAAAGGTTAAGTTTAAATGTAAGCGTAGTTATGATCGAGGCCAGTGGATATGCAATTTGTAGTGCTTGTTTAAGTATTGTGTAGATTTCAGAAATAAAGATATGGCTAAATTTGTTTGACTTGTTCTTATTATGTAATATGCATGCATATGAAATTAGTTGGGACGAGTTGTACTTAGTTAGGATTAAGGTTCTTTCCTAAAAGAAGGGGACTGATACTGAACCAGAAACTTACTGACTGTATCTAACGGTAGTCAGACCAATGATCTCTTATGGCTCAAGAGCTTAGTGTTCCAAAACCAAGCAGATCACTGGTCGGCAAAAACTGGCGGGCGTGCAACGAACAGCATGCAAAGTCACAACTTCAGCAATTAAGACAACACCATTGGAAGTAATGGTTAACCTCCCCCCATTGCATATTTGGGTGAATAACGAGGCAAGAACAACTTTAGCAAGATTCCATAGCTTAAATCAGGAGCATCCTGGTCAGGCATTGGGAAACTGTGCAGGGCTAACCAAGGCATTTTGTAATAACTGAATCCTTAGTATGCCAACAGACCACAAGCTATCAAAATACAACTTTGAAAAACCGTTTCAGGTTCTGTTTCTAACGAGGGAAGGATGGGAGGGGAATATAAATCAACTTTCCAAAGTTGACCACGTTTGGTACACAGATGGATCAAAAACCAAGGACGGCGTGGAAGCGGGTGTATCGGGTTCAAGAGCTGCAATTTCAGTTGAACTCGGTAACCTTGCCGCCATCTTCCAGGCCGAGATTTATGCCATAGAGCTCTGTGCAAGAGAAATAGCCGACAAAAGCATATCTAACAGAAGCATCAAAATCATATCAGATAGTCTAGCTGCTCTAAAAGCAATAAGCTCAAAACAAGATCGAATCACTTTTTGTTTGGAACCGCCTTCAAACTCTGTTAAATATCTGTGGGAGCAACAAAGTCACTCTTTTATGGGTCCCGGGCCACACATGAATTGAAGGAACCGAAAAAGCCGAATCTCTTGCTAAGGCAATAGCGGAATCTGCGTTCTTAGAGCCAGAGCCCTGCTTTGGACTAACTAAAGCCACGGTCAATAGGGAATTATCCGAGTGGGTTGAAAGAAAAGGGGTGCAGCACTGGCGTTCAACTCCGGAACAACAGCACTCCAAAGCCTTTATGAATAAGCCAGACAAACGTAGAGCAAAGCAGCTCCTGCAATTATCAGGGAACAGCCTGAGAATAATCACATGTCTGTATACAAGCCAGTCAACCAACACATGAATAGAATTGGAGCCGATTTGTAGATTCTGTGGAGGAGAGGGGGAAACGCCGGTACATATCTTATGACACTGCATAGGACTAATGAGAACAAGGGCGAAAATATTTGACCCTGGGTTGAAAGTGCCCCAAGATTTTGAAGAAGTCTCAACAAATAGACTGATTTTCTTTATCAGGGAAGTAGGGATGAGTGACTTGTAAAACAAGAGACCTTTTAGGTTGCAGTGGAGGGTGCAGCATTGCACCACTCATAACAAACCTAACCTAACCTAGGATTAAGGTTTAATATAATAAAAAAAATTAAATAAAAGTTGTCTGTTTGTAGATATGAGTTTACTTTATTAAAATACACAAAAATATTATATATTTATATATAATTTAACACACAAATCCCATTTATGAGCTACTTTTTCCTGCGATGTGTTCCTTTTTGCACTTTTTAAATTCGGTGTCGCGTCAGAATAAAAATCTTCTAAAGAGCATGACGACGAAGAGTCTGGAATGCACCGCTCTTGTAAAATTAAAAAATTCTAACCAAAAAATTTACCGCTCACCAAAAATAACAATTAAAGAGGTTTCGCAAATTATAGGAAGGTTAGTCTCGGTTTGTTAGGCTACAGAGTACGGCTTGTTGTACGTAAAAACCCTTAAGCGAGAAAAATATCGTGCCTTAAAGGCTAACAGGAACAATGATAATAAAAAGATGCTTGTGAGGTTCGTAGTTAAAAATGAACTTGGTGGTGGTTAAAGCACATAGACCAAGCCAAACATACTATTTTACAGCCTAATTATAACATTAAAATTTTATCCGATGCATACAAATCGTGACGGGGGGTGTGTTGTAACGGAAAGGAAGCAAAAGGGTTTTTGGCAATAAGGTGAACAGGAGAAACACATTGTCGCTATAGCCGTCATAAACAAAATGAACAGCATAATATATAAAAAACTGATGCGAGAGTGATATGGTAGTGAGCTTATATTTTTGTATTTGCCACGTACATAAATACGTTGAATAATCTTATAGCGGACAAAAAAGCTCGTATAAAAATTGCATATTTATTTGCAAGCTATCTGAACAAAACATGCCATCGGTTTGTGTCGTGGCTTCCAGTGGATGCATTTACAATGAATTAGAAACTTCTTAATTCCTATATAACATATTTCCTCCTTCCTTACTGTTTCCAAAAATTAAAAAAAAATTTAAAACGATAATGCGATATGTCTGGTGGTTTATCCCATCTGGAAAACTCAAGCATGGTATCCAAAATTAGAATCCATGATTCGCCTAAAAGTTATCGTGTTAAATCTGAAATGTGATTTACTCGTATCTTCGTTTAGGAAACCCCACCCACTATGAAAGAATCTTTCTCGGGGGGTAGCAATCTTATCAAGTTGGCCTGTAGTAAAAGGGGCGTTCGGGAGGATGCCATTTATTGTTTCCAAATGATGGAAGTTTTGCGACAATAATATTGAGACTATCTTGCAGCCTAATGTAAATCAAGTTGTATGCTTTTTAGAAATAGAATTTTAAAATACTGGGATTTATTCAACTCTTAACACACATAGGTCTGCCTTAAATTTAATTGCGATGCAGAAAAATCAAAAATAGTAGATAGGTTTATGAGAGGCATTTTTAAGCTGCGCCCTGAGTTTCCGAAATATAAACTTGGTATCCGGAACCAGTGTTACCTTATATAGGTAACTTGTTTTTTCTAACATTTTAACATAACAATAACAAGTTAAGTAACATCAAAGTTAACTGCGTTGAAATATTTACCCTAAGTGTCTACTTAAAGTTAATATTTCAATGCATCCGTATCAGTATACGTAACGCGTTCAAAACAAAAAATATTTACTTTAAGTGTCTACTTAAGCATCCGTATCGGTATACGTAACGCGTTTAAAACAATGTCAAAATACGCTACATTTTTGACTTGCTCATGCCATGTTTCGAACGATGCCTGCTTCTTTGACGGGTGTGATGACAGAATCTCGTTGCGAACGGAAGGATGTACGTATCGTTAGGGAGCCACGAACGTACGCAACGATTTCAATCAGCAGTCCTGTCATCGCACCCTTCAAAAAAGCGGGCATCGTTCGAAACATCGCATAAGCAAGTCAAAAATATAGCGTATTTTGACTTTGTTTCGAACGCGTTACGTATACCGATACGGATGCGTTGAAATATTTACCTTAAGTGTCTAATGTTAATATCGGGGTCTCTATTCCTGGGCATTTTTTTCAATCATTTTATATTGCATTACTCCCTATGGTAAAATCGATATTTTTGTGTTTTTTGTTTAAAAATTCACCTGTGACTTGTCGTACTTTAGTCTTTTCCATAAGCATTGCTTCGGGACCGCAGTTGGAGGGTTATTGGCGTCGTTACTTGCTGAATAATAATTCGGGTTTGAGAAACTTCTGCTGGTGCCATATGAATAGCTTTTCGGGCTGCCACCCCTGCGGCCGATCATAAACGAGGACACTGCAACACTCAGGATAACCACAAGCAGCATTATTGCCTGAAAATAAAAGATATTAGATAAAAATAACTAAAAAAATTAACCGACCGCAAAAAAAGTACAGTAGAAAGTATAAATTTTTTTTATAAAAGGTACATTTTAGTGTATTTTTTGAAGTCCCTTAAATTATCATTAAAACGTTTTAATAGGCTTTTCCTAATGATCCTTTTTATTTTTGATGTATTTTTACATGGATTAGATTTTTTCCCGAAGCAGCATTTTCCTGACTTCTGACTTTTGGTTTACCTAAAGTGACGTTGCATTAGGTCAATATTTTCTCGCATTTTGTTTCGTCATTTAAAGTTAGGTGTTGACGTCTAATCGTTCCTAATGCTGACGGCGCGCCGCCCGATAAGTAACAGGTAGCGTAGGCAACCACGCTCAAATGTCGGCAAATACAACGTAATATTTAGTAAAACGTGAGGCGTTAATGGCAACGTCCGAGGATATATACCAACAAGGTAGTAAAGAAAACTTATCTAAAACTTCACGTCCGGTTCGTCGCACCTACTGACGTTGTATGTAGCATAAAAGTGTACCCAAATTTTTACTTAGAAACCCAGCTTTTTGGCTATATGCTATTTTTATGTTTTTAAATTTATTGTTTAAAATGCTTTTACCTATTTAATTTAATTATTGACTGATTTTAAGAAAGTTATATTTTAATAAAACTCTTAATTTCTTAGAAAAAAATTAATTAAGGCAAACTTGCTGCTTTGGTTAACTTTTAAACTTTTGTTTTATTATAGAATACTTATATGTGTATTCGACTACACTCTAGTATAATATCGTAATATGAATTTTTAATAATTGGCTTAATTTTATTTATTTTTTTTAAACTACTTTCTACTTAGTACTACTACCTTATGTTTTTACTATTATTAAAAAAGTACAAAAAAATATCAAAGTAAAAGTACAGTTTATTTGTACCTGCTGGCCTGATGCCGGCCGTTGTTCCAAATCAATACTAACTAAGTACTTTCAACTTAGTACTTGGTCAGTACTTTAAAAATACTATTTTTTTATTAGAATCGTAGATTTCTCCAGGACCGGTATTCTCGTAATACGTAACGTTTTGAAGTCGCTAAGCGAAACGAATAGCGAACAGCGCGCTCAGCGGCACGCTGACCGACGACTTTTCGTATTCGCTCTGCCGAACGCGCTGCCCTACGAGCAGACAGAATCAAATTCGCTTAGCACATCTTGGCATCACCGAATTTTGCATTTTTATTTCTTGTTAGGCTTGTCGCTCCTTTTCTTTTTCTATGTGTAAGAAAGAGGCCATTACGTGATCGATTTCGATCCGTAGTTCAGAAAGGGTAAATCAAATGGTGACTTGCACAAGTGCATGTTGATCCTTTAAAAAATTACTTGATGGTTTGATTTAGCTCAGTTAAACCCGCCCTTTGACCCTGTGATATAAACTAGTAGCACGTTCCCGCACAGTGTGCGGGAAAATGTTTACCCCGAGACTTAACCGCACACCTACAAAAAAATTCCGCACTCAGTGCGGGAAAGTTTAAATTTATTCCGGCACTCAGTCAGGGAAAGTGGTGTTTCCGGCACGGTCGTATATTCATATTGATACTTTATTATGTAACATTTATGGTTAAAATGGTTTCACAATAGTTACTTATATATCTAGTAAGTTATACCTTTTAATTATAGTGAACATGCGTTTTCTACATTTTAAGAAACAGAAAATAAAACTAAGGTATTTTTTACCCAAAAAATAACCTAACCAATTCAACAACAAACACAGAATTCATACATCCACAAGAGAAACCTCGCGCGTGGAAAAATGTATGTTTTCATGGAACTGTTAAATTAAAAAAAGAAAATAGTAATTTTTAGTACATTTATGAATAAAAAATGTGATATTTCAGAAAAGTAAAGAAAATACAGACGAAAACACAGAAATAAAGGTAGTTACCTATATTGTTTGCTAATTATTTTTTATATCAATTAAGCTATTTATTTCATGTTTGCCAATTTCATATTTCATGAAAGCTTTTAGTTTATTTTTGAAAGAAAACAATTAATGTGGGCAGGACCCTAACAAAACCAGATATTTTTTGGTACACATCCGATGAAAGATACAAAAAGCACCGCTGACCAATGGCTTTTTTTACCCTTGGTTTTACAGAATTTTGATTGCTTCTATTTCTAGTATTATACGGATGCTCAATTATTTCGATGTCGATTTTGATAAGAAAAGTTTTTGTTGCAATTTTTTGGAAAAAAAAATTGTCTTACATCGAGCATCAAATAGTAAGGTTGATGTGTATGTGTTTCTCACCCGTCCCCAAGCTACTAATAAGAGATTTTTATTTTTCTAATTATTAATAAAAACGCAAACTGAAAAAACTACTATATTTTCTGCAGCACTCTACAAAGTATTGTAGGGTAGGAAAATCGTACGCACGGAGGGCAAAACAGCTGGCAAATGGTAGGTGTTTCTCAAACGATCGCCACGCGCTGAGCGCACTTCGTCGACGCCTTGCGTTCAATATACGTGAATACCATTTTTGTTACTTTGGTCACGTGGTATGCGAATATTACGTTATCATACGGTCAGCGAGTACGAAACGCCGAGCGTATTTAGTTACGAGAATACCGGTCCAGGGTGAAGCAGTTGAATCATAATAGGTAGAAGGAAAGAAAGTCCTGTATGCTTCACAAATATTTTAATTCAAGAAACACGACGCGTTTCGATTTTTTCTTTAAAAAATCATTTTCAAGTGTGCATTCTGTAATACAATAAAAACGAGTGTTTCAAAATTAAATTTAAATAAAAAAATAAAAAGAGTATCTGCAGAACGTCAAAAATCCATCATTAAGGGTAAAATGTAGGACACAAACTACACATAATTAAATAAATAAATAAAATATGTCGGACAGTTAAAAACACCTTAGTCAAACATACACTAACAAGAAATTTAAAAAAAAAGACAAAGGAAACGAGAATAATAAATAAAATTCGAAACGGAACAACGAGCGGCATCTAACAATTTAAAAACTAATTAAAAAAATATAAATAAAACTGTCCAGACGGAACAAAGATAAAAAACAAGAAAACTATTTAAAATTATTAATAACTTTGGCTATCTCTTTATAGTGTGCGTTGCTGGGTTCATTCAAACTGACAGATGTAGGATCATTTTCCAACTTCGCTATTTGTTTGTGTTTGTTTGTGTCCTACATTTTACCCTTAATGATGGATTTTTGACGTTCTGTAGGTACTCTTTTTATTTTTTTATTTAAATTTAATTTTGAAACACTCGTTTTTATTGTATTACAGAATGCACACTTGTAAATGATTTTTTAAAGAAAAAATCGAAACGCGTCGTGTTTATTGAATTAAAATATTTGTGAAGCATACAGGACTTCCTTTCATTCTACCTACTATGATACTATTTTTTTAATTCGTGTTTGCTGAGAAAACTATACCCGAGAATAAAACATTGATTTTACAAACAAAAAACCAAACTATTTGTTTTAAATTAAGACATTTTTTTGATTTAGAGGCCTCTTTATTTTTTATTTTATCAATATGACATAGCGTCATCGTAATACCGAATTTAATGCTGTCAGACATTACAAGCTGGTGGTGTGTTTGAGTATACATTAATAAAAAGTCAAAGTTTGCGAGAAAAATGCATGTATGCGGTTTTTTTTTAAGAGTAATTACGTAACTGTTTTGGGGGGTTACGTTACTAGATTGGAAAAAATATTACGGAAAGACGTTAGTTACTGTTATGGTCTAACCATATAAGGAAAATGTTCTTTTTAAAAAGTTTATTAAACCGCAAAAAATAGGGTTTAAAAATAACGTTAAACTGTCCCAGTTAGTTGTAGTTAACCAACTGTTTTTATAGTTATGGGTACTTTTAAAAATTGTAATTTAAGTTACAAGGCCGGGAAATGGTAAAAATTAGGCGCTTCCAAAACTGTGTCTGCTCGTGCCGAAAGCTACAGTTAATCGTAACTATAACTAAGTTAACGTTTATAAACTTCATTGTGGTTGTGGTAATTATAGCGTTTGCGCAATTGCGAAATGTCATTCCGTTGTGGTAATTAACCACTACCACTGCCGTAAGCTACGAATCCCTTATTTTATTGTGGTTGCGGTTATTAGGGAAATTGTGTAACGCTTAAAATTTTGACACATTAAAAACTTTCACTTATAAAAAATTTAGAGATGAGAAAAACACAAAATTGGGCGTTATTTTACGAAATAAGTGTTTTGTATGTTGGAACCTGTAATATTTTATTAACTTTAAAATTAATTGCGCCAAAACTCTCTTATTAACTAAAAAATAACCACAACGAAATGGATTCGTAGCTTACGGCAGTAGTAGTGGTTAATTACCACAACGGCATGATGGTTAGCTATTGCGCAGACGCAGTAATTACCACAGCCACTACCACTACCTGCTGTAGGTAGTAACTAGTATATATCATAATCCTTAAAATCTTTTAAAACTAAGCTTATGGCTTTTCTTTTAAAAAAATGCCACGAAAACTGAATTAATAATAAGTCATGGTTAAAAGGGTTTGTATTTAAGAGCTTTTTTTTGAAGATTGCTTGTTGTTTGACTGTTTTATGGGTATTTTAGTATTAGACTTAAATTATTGTGCCTTATGTAGTAAATATTATAAATTTTAGCTTTTGTGTAATATTTTAAATAGTTAGTTTGTCACTATATTATTTTATTGTTATTGTGTTATTTATTGTATTTAAACTTATTTTTCATTTTTAACTTTTGTTCGTTTTTTCCTGTTAGTATTATCAAATAATTTTTTCTATGTACTTGTCAATTGTTTGCATTTTCTTTTGGTTGTTTTCAAGTTACTCGTCTCTTTTTGCGACTTTAACAAAATAATATTTAGCATAATTTGTTTTAATTTTAATTTTTTTTTTAAATATAAATATAGCTAAGATTAAGACTTATTAATTTATGATAGACATTCATTATTTTGCATATTCACATAAATTTTGAAATTAGCTGTATTACCTTGTACATTTTTGCTAAATAAAGATTTAAATTACGAAAATAATAATAATAATATTGCTTTTTTTGTTCAACTAAGCTGTCGCTCTTTTATAAAATGCTGTTTTCATCAAAATTATGGATTAAAAATACTTTTTTTTTTAACTATCTGTTAGGCGAAACCAGAGTATATACTAAATACATTTTAATGTTCGTTAAAGAAAAAAATCGACTAATATAAATATCTAGTATTATCAATATTTTATCACATTCAGAGCCAAAATGCTGCCCCGTGCAAATTCCTGGGTTGCTTCCTCCCCCAGAGCGGGTTAATGTGTTAAGTGTTTCATGGTTATACCTACCAAAGTCACCATGTAAAATGTGGTCGAGTGGGGATGTAAATTGCTTTCGAGATCGTGGATATGGTCGCGTTCGTGTTCGAGGTTCACCTGTTGCATCAGATCGTCGTCGTAGTCGTCATCTTCGTTGCTGCAGTCGAACAGTTTTTCCGGACACTTTAGGGACACTTGGAACATCGGAGCTAGAGAATGAAAGGATTTGTTTAATTGTTTTTTTCTTTTTTTTTATATTGCGACTTTCGATCTATTGTAAGATCAATGACCAGTGTTGCCAAAGTGAGTGCAAAGGGTAAAGTTTTTTAGGACAATCACAAAATATCCAAAAGCTACCCACTGCGCTAAGGAGGTTTAATAATCAGTTTAAGTTAAGTTAACACTAAAAAAGTTTAGAGCATTTTGAATAAAACTCGGTTTCCATCTATGCGTTTCTCATGCGTGACCGACTCAAATAACGTATCACGTGATTTAAGCGAGATTTGCCTTTATAGGTTCATGTCTGACCACGTGATGAGTTTTTTGAGTTAGGGTGGCCGCGCATGGGAAACGCATAGGTGCATTTGAATTGAATGGGGCATTTGAATTAAAATGTTTATTTACTACATTTAATTACTCGACAAAATGTCAACTAGCCAGATTTAAAATTATGATTTTTAATATTTTTTTGATAGATAGTTGTTTAATGCCGTTCCGCAGGGCTAAGTGGACCAAAATTTTCGTTTTTTTTGCATATTTGGACAATTAATTAAAATTTTGGGTTAAATATTTTAGTATAAATAACTACCATACTTTAGTTAGTAGGCTACCTTTCAAAAAAATATTTGTGTGTCCTTATGTGCCTTTATATCCTGTGCTTCGCCTGTAAGGTCCCGCTCCCTCCTTACTCGCTTAATTCCTACTACTTCTAACCTGAAAGTATCCATTCTAATCTCCGACAATTTATGTGGTTCCTATTTTTTTTTTTTATTTTTTAGTAATTGTGTTTAATATATTATAATATAAACTTTTAATGTAAGAGTTGTAGAAAACGGTCTATTAAAAAAAATATTCTAGTTAGTTTTGTAGCACCCTATAGATATTAAAAAAAAAATCAAAAAAGAAGCATGCATTTGTATGTGTGTGGGTGTGTGTGCATTTTACGAGATTCGGAATCAAGAGATAGTAGAGTTTTAGTTGTTTGGTTGATGGTGGAGAGAATTGTTTACAGGTCAGTAAAATCCGTATTTAAAAATTATTATATTTGAAATAAATGGTAAAGTGCCCTTTTTATTTTTATTATATTTGATGTGTTGGTTTATAACATGAGTATATTTAGATATAATCGTTTTATGCTGTGAACAATGCAGATTTAAATTAAACCAAAGCATTTGCTATCTTTTTGTGCTGGGATTTTAGTTTGTATGACCAAAGATGTATGAAATAGATATATCATATATTTTTGGTATGACTCAGGATGTAAGAAAAGGGCCTTGGGGAATTTACTAATATTTTCCTCCCCTGATTGAGTGAATATCCTAGCAAGTAAAAGTATGTTCTAGAGATATTAGCCCAAAATATCAACTAATAGCTCGAGTAGCGTATGGACCACAGTACCTTCTGGCGATGTCCAGCTAACTGACTACAAACTCTTCAGTTTTTAATGCATTGTTATAAATGTGGAAGGACAAATTTAAGTAAAGTAAATAATTAGGCTCATCCACACTCTCAAATATAAAAAAGTAAAAATAAACGCCACGTGATTATCGTAAAATGGGTCATGTTCACAAATTTTTAAAAATGCCCACTTTCTGACACCGCTAGATTAACTAAGTATTATTTCAATAACTATGCACGCGACAAATTTACAAAATATGTTTTTTAAAAGGGCATTTAACCTGATAAAATTCAGTATAAAAAAAGTTTTCGCAATAAACGTTAAAAATGCTTTGTGCTGAACACCTCAAAAATATGAAAAAAAAATGTCATGCCTCACATTTTACCGTATATTTACAAAACTTTACAGGGGATCCCTGAACTTTTTATACAGATTTGTGGACAATGAAATGTACTTTCAAAAACATCTAATATGAGTCTCAGATTCCATCAGGTTTTTTTTTCTACAAGCTTCCAAACTTTGATGATTTTTGTACTTGTTTCAGATATATTAAAAAAGTTAGTTCCTTTCATGTTTTAATTTTTTCCAGGTAATTTTAAAAGAATTGAAATAAAGAAAGTTTATACATATTGGTAAGAAGCGACGTTTTCTCGAACACCTTCCTCCACCCCTCCTCTATCCGTTCCCTTCCCCCCAACATTTTAATAACTAACGTTCCAAAATAATAATAATAATATTATGTAAGTACCTAGTGATCTTCTGCAGAGGATCTGCAACTACCATTACCTTTCTAAGGACTACTTAGTATATGTGCCTATTCTCTCGAGGTCTTTTTTCTCAATTTTTATCAAAAAATAATTATCTAAATTTTTAGGAAACTTTTTAATAAATAATTATTTCAGGATGTTTGGATGACAGTTCAATATGTAAAGAAGTGTCACAACATTTTATTAAAACGCATAAAGATTTAAAGTGCTTTCATGAAGAAGCTGACAAGCGCATTGTATTCTTTTCTCTTTACTTTAAAAATAAAATTAAGTCTTTAATTTATTCAAGCAAAGGCTACTGACGTTCTTGTGACTTTGTGTTTTTATTTTGCTAAAGATTTAGCTATAAGAAACCTACAAATGGTTTATTCACATGCTTATGGAACAAAATGCACCCCCAAAAAGAATAAAGGTTTTAAGTGATTTTTAAGGAAGGTTCTATTTTACCGCGGTTAAGTAATTCGCTTCATTAGGTACAATTTATCCCACAAATGACACTAATTACCGTATTTTAAATAAAAATTGGTGTATTTTATTTCTCTCACTAAAGGCCAGTAGAAACAAATTTCATCAAAAGTGTTATTAGTGTCATTTTCGGCGGAATTGTCGGCGTCGACCAATAGGATCTGTGCGTATCATAATTATTGTTCTCTCCCTGATTTGAAGAATAACTACACTGGACTATAGAATTTACTTACTCTTCTTGCAGTTGGGCGCGAACTCATCGGGACAGGAACAGCTGTAAGTCCCTTGCCTGAAGAAACACAAATGTGTGCAACCTCCGTTGTCAACCGCGCAAGGGTTCCAGGCCAGCTGCCTTTTCTTAGTGACCTACAGAATATAAGGTTTTTTTTTTCAAGAAAAAAGAAACTTGAAGATATAATATAATGACAAATTTGACGTTTTTTGACAAGTCACGTGACTTCCAGTGACTTTCGGTTTCACCGAAATTACCACAACTTTTGATTTCTATATAGGTCTTCGTGTATATTTTTACATTTTTAAACTTCTGAAAACATTGTGCGTCCAACGGTATCCCACATGTCACATTTTGGCAGCTTAAAGAAACATTTTAGTTTAGAACAAAAATTTTAATTTCGATCTCAATTAATTTAATAATAATTAAAAACACCCTGTACATGCTTCACGCTTAATTTGAAATTTCAAAATAAAACACTAACGGTGAGATTTACTAAAAAGGTTTAGTCTATTTTAGAATGGTCCTAGGTTTAAGTGAAATTTTTGATTTTAATTATTTTAAACTAAACCTTCTTGAGTTTTGGACATAGTTTGATTTATAAAGAGAATTTAAAAAAATTTGTGTATTGAATAATCATCTTAACACAATATTTTGTTGGATTTAAGAAGAAAGTTTCAATTTAGAAGAAAAGAAAATGAAAAAATTTAAACCCACGCGGGGTTTAAATAGTAAACACTCTGTAGAACAAATTAAAATTGGGGTAATGGTCGCGATTCTTCAAAAACCGTCAGAAAATCTCGCCCTTACAAAAAAACTGACGATTTTTAAACACAGGTTTACACTTAATGCTTTTTTGTCAGGACTATTTGCTAATATTCCTTAAATATTTTTATGTGTAAACAAATGTTTAACACTTTTAACATACAAAACCATAGATAGCCACGGAATATTTCGCTGTCACTGTTCATTCTGTCTTTCCTTTTACATGTTGAGAATTTTCGACGTTTATTGATACGCGTAGTAACAATTTAGCTCCGCCATAAACTAGTCCTGCAGAATATCTTTAAAATATTAAATTTGCAAAATGTTAATAAAAATATGACGCCGTTTCTCTTACAGCGTTAGGATAAATATAAAAGATGCTGTGTTTTTATTTTAAATGAGGCTATAAGTAAAAATCGCCACTTTTTAGAATTCTGACGGGTGAGATTTTCTGTCGTTTCTGAAGAATCGCGACCTATATGTCACTTTAATTAAAAATTACCGTTGATAATTAATTTTTCCAATTAATATTTGATGTCACACAACGATTCAGATGGGTAATAATAAAATAAGGAGTAAATTAATTTTGTATTTATTTAAAAGTTGTTTTTATTTATGAAATGTATTAGAAAACTTAAATGCAAGTTTTTTTAAATTTCTGTCACTGTTGAAATGTCGGTTTAAAAATATTAGAGCTGCGTTCAATCACAAACAGCAAGTTCGGATCTTTTACCTCTTCTTGCACCTTGGCTTGTACCAACCTCTACTGATGAAAGCTACAGCTTTAAAATGAGTGGGCTTTGAGTAAGGAAAGTTTTTTTGACTGAGCTTTTAGATAAACTTAATGTTTTACTTTCAATTCGTAAATAGATTAATATAGTTATTTTGGGTTTTGTTGTTTGGTATATTTTTCGTGCATAGTCACCTTAACTTATATTTGTTTTGCCTCATAGTGCCCTCATGAGTATATGTTTTGTGCTAATAACGGGTTCAAAATATGGCGTTTTTCTAGACAAAATTGGAGGTGTTTTTTTGGTTAATGAACAAGTTCGGATATTAAATAAGGTAAATTAATCCTTGTAAAAACGGCTACTTAGGGAAATTATAAACGAACTTATTACCAATTGCCACAAAACAATCCTTTCTGGGGGCTATAAATTTAAACCACCCCCCAGAGGTGGTCTAAAAAATCACCAACTTTATAATCTCAAACACAGATAATGAAGCTATTATATGCCAAATTTTTGGCGTATTCACCATATTTTGAGAAAAAAAGCAGTTTTTCAGTGGTATTTTGCAATAGCAATACAAAATAATGAATAACTTTGTGTCTTTTCTGTATGGGTAAGTGTTTTTTGAAAACTTGTTTTAAAATTTAGTACCCCTCACAGGTGTAAATATTTAGACTTGTGGGAGTACTATTTTAGATCTTATTAAATCCCACTGTTACACTTTTATAAAAGAAAGTAATGTTAAAAAGAATAATTTTTAGTGAAAAAATAGGAAATTAAAACATTTCCCTCTTTATGAAGTAAATTATTTGTTTTCGTTTCTAAATTGTAGGTTTGTTAAGAGTTGAGAAGGTAGTACAGAAGTTTAAAAGCAAATGAAGAATTTGCAAGCCTACTTTATAAGTTTTTATAGATACTGCCACAAATTATATACAGGATGTTTTTAATTTTTGTTGAATTGATTAAGATATATAAAAAATATTAAATTTTGGCCCATCATGGCCACCTAGATTGAAAACAAATAAAATTGAATTTGGAAAAATAGTCCATTTTCTCTTCACAGTCTTCTCCACAAAATTATTTATGTAGTAAATTAATTACTTAACTGAGTACATGTTTCGAGTTCAGCAGAACCCATCATCAGCTCTAAAATAATAAAATTATAAAGTTACGTGTGGAAATATTTTACTGGTTGTCGACATTCGGTAGGAAAATATATAATAATATAATATAACCTACCTAAATAATCAAAAACCAACTACATTTTGCCCCTCCACAATTAAGTAGGAAATGGAAAATGACATGGAATACAGCCTTAAAGCAGACAGATTAGTTTAACCAGACAAGAGTTTCTTTACCGGTTCATTATTTTGTGGAGAAATCTATAAGTTAAAAGTATTTTGAGAAAAAGCAATTTTTTTATAAAAGGGTGTAACGTGGAAGAAAGTTTGTTAGGTTATGTAAGCTAATGAAATTGAGCCTTACCAAAATTAATGTAAAAGATGCTGCTTAATCTGGAGTTGAAATTGAAAACTGGTATAAACTACCCTGTAAAGATATCTCGACTATTGTCTCCATTTTCACAGCAGAAAAGGACACTTGACAGCTGTCAAGGTTGGAGCGCCAAATTTAGAATTTTTGAAAATTACCGCGTTATAGCCAAAATTTTTTTACAGCTTGTTTTACTGTTATGTAAGAACTAATGGTTGTTAGTTTTCAAAAAAGAAGAGAGATAAGACACCCCAGTTTCCTACCAAATATCGACAACTAGTAAAATATTCCCACACGTAACTTTATAATTTTATTATTTTAGAACTGATGATGTACATGTACTCAATTAAGTAATTGATTTACTATATAAATTATTTTGTGGAGAAAACTGTGTGTTTACTTCTTTCCTAAAATTGAATTTTTTTAAAAGTTGTCAAAATTTATGTTTCCACATCCAAAAATGTAAAAACAAGCAGGGTGTCTCATTTTAAAATTGAAAGTTGAGCTCGTTTCCAGTGAAACCGGATCTCTAAGATTCAATTCTCTACCTTGAAAAACGCCAAAAAAAGAGTGTGACCTAAACAATCCCGTAAAACGCACTGTATAGCTTCTTCTGATTAAGGACAAGTTCTCCTAAAAAGCAATGTTCTTATAGAGTCTGTGCATGTTCAGTGGCCACCTGTCGTGACTGCTTTTGAGTGTTTTTATTAATTGAAACCACTTTTCTCAATCGACCGATCGCAAACTACGAAATCCAAAACCTCTGGTAGATCTCAAAAATATTAAAAAACATTTATATAAACTTGATATTTCACAACTAAGTGCTTTACTGATGTGGGGGATATTTGTAAAGAAAATTGATCAACTTACCATTGTAATTCCCATAGCGGCATGTAGTTGTGGTCTTACAAAAATCATATCTCTACCTGTTGTCTTTTCAGCTCTTAGAATCGACTTTTGATCCCAGTCAGTCCAGTAGATATATTCTTCAAACTAAAATGAATGACGAAAGTTATAGGAAACAAGGTTTTGCTCATTACATATGTAACGGTTCCGTTTTGTAATTTGTAGAATATTACAAGTTGTCGTTACTTTGCTATTTTACCCATCAGTCCTGCAGGAGATTGCTCAGGTCTATACCCAAATTTGACAATAATATATGCTTTTAATTAAATAAGTAGTCCATTGGTGGAGGGATTTCAAATAAATGAAAAAGCTTTGGTCATTTTCCATTGTTTTAATATATTTTTAAGTTTATCGTACGTTTTGAAAATTCCGAAATGACCAGCTCTCACATCATCATGATTATCATGCAAAATAGAACGACGATAATCATTAAATACAACTATTTTCCAGTAGTCAGATGTACTAGACAATTCAGGACATTTAATACAAACACATTTTAACAACAAACCAGTTTCTGTTTGAAAGTTGAGTTCAGACAATGCTCTATTTGAAATTAACTCTGTGTTTCCGACTTCCATTGTCTATATTTTATTTATACACTTTCGTTTCGATCAGTACAATCTCTGATCGGCTTCAGGTGCAAACTACAATCTATTCCTAAGGCTACGTACTTATATACTATGGGAAATCACTTAACCGTGAAGTTTAATAAATTGGCTCTGCCCAAGGAGGGCTTCCAAATATTTTGAATTTCAATACTTAGTTTACTGAAAACACCCTGATTCTGCCCAATAAAGGCAGCTTCAAGGAATTTTCGGTTCTTCCAGTGTGACTCCTTGTGCAAAACCTTTGCTTCTGTCCACTTGCGTTTTCGGCGATTCCTGATTTCGTTGGGTATTTGTCTGATGTTCTTCAAGCCTAACAGATAGTGGTCTTTGTGTTTCACCTATGTATAATTCACCACACTCTCAAGGAACTTGGTAAATGCATTCCTTATTTTGTTTGTTCTCCGGTTTTGTTTTACTAAGAAGGCTTCGAATTGTATTATTAGATTTAAAAGCTGTTTTAATATTAAAGTTGTTCGCTACTCTTCGAATTTTCTGTGATACTCCTTTAATGTATGGAATTGTAAGGAATGCATTTGCCTCGTTTTGGACATAATCTCTGTCCTGTTTGCTGAAATTTAGAAATAGTATCTGTTATAAGGCCTACACACACACAAATTCTAACTATAATCTAAGTACTTATCTGACGTTTCGGCAGAAATTCTACTGCCGTTATCAAAGAATTTTATCCTTTTCAAAAACTTTTTTCGATTCTTTTTTAAAATATCTGTCTGTTGTCATACAACTGGCTGACTTTGACTGATATATATTTCAAATATTAAGTTGACAGTTTGGTGCGTCGATAGTAGCCAACAAGGTATTGGGTGAATTTAGTAAAATTTTAAATCTTCTTTGATAACGGCAGTAGAATTTCTGACGAAACGTCAGATAAGTACTTAGATTCTAGTTAGGATTTGCGTGTGTGTAGGCAAATTTTTTATCTTATTTAAAAACCACTGACAAACGAACAAATTTTTTTCTTTAGGAATTTACGCAGTGGGTTTTAACATATTTTTGAAAAAAATTTCCTTAACTTAGTGGCGAAAAATCCAAAAAAGTAGTTTTGACATTATGAATCCGCCACAAACATATAGATTTTATTTTAATCAAACCTTTTCTTTCTCTCAAACTATTGAGTCAATACTGCACTAATTCCATACGCTGATACGTCAGTTTAAAGTATAAAAGGTTTATAAAAGTCAGTACAAGTTAATAATTGAAGGCGTCTCCAATTGATTGTTTAAATTTCGGAATGCAGAGTCGAATTCTGACGTCCAGTTAAATTTGACACCTTTACAAGTAAATCGTTCCATAATCGAAAAAAAAATCTATAAATCTTCTATAACAACTTATACAAGCTATAATAATAAATTATTTAACATAAAAATTACTTTTACTTTATCTTCATTGTAGAATCAACAGCGTATCCCAAGTATTTTAAAGACGTAAGAATAAATTTACAGTTTTTACAAAAGCCAAACTAATCAACGCCTAAATATTTAAACACGTGAGGTTCTAAATCAGGACCAAAAGCATTTTCAATTAAACGTAGCCAAATTGCAGGTGCATTGGTGAGGACAAGTGGCGTTCTCTTAAACTGAAATAACCCTCACCTCGGAACGGTAAATGCAGTAAGTGCACGTGATAATTCCTTCACCCCACCTGTTATTAAGCCGTACGAATGTCCATCGAAATAAGGTACTTGGCACCTCGCAAATATTCTAAAAGGGCAGAAATGTAAGGAATAGAATAAGCGTTTTTTATTATCACCTAACTTTGGAACAAACTGGTGATGACCAAGCATTTTTAAAGGTACAATGATGCCCATATATTACATTTCTTCATCAATAATTTTTTGTTTAAATGAAGAAACCGGATAATAACACTGTTGAGTTGGTTTTTTTCCAGGTTCCAAAATAATTTAATGTTCATAATCTTTAGTAAATCCAATTTTATTTTCCATGGATGGAAATTTTTCATTTAGAAGTTTGAATAAATGACCAGATTGATTTAAACTCGAAGTATTATCTTCAAGAATACCACTTCAATCAACAGACGGAATAGTCGATTCATAATCACCAACTTTCTCCAAAAAAGTCTGAGAACAATAATTGTTCTCTGTCAAAATCCATGAGATAAACTCAGAAGAAATGCCTTTCTCAGAAGAAGTGGAAGATTCTCGATTTCTCTGAGGGAAGCTGCGGATGAACTTAATAGTAGGGGCTTCTTTTAACAGAATCAACAGAAGAAACAGTCGATTCATAATAATGAACTTTTCCAAAAAAAAGTCTGAGAAAAATTAGGTTGTTAGATTCAGATCCTATAGTTGAACGAAATAATAATAATAATAATTCTTTACAAAATAGATCAAACTATTCCGAACTTCTTTCTACTCCTAATCAGTCACAAAACTTACATCCACAGGACTTGACAATGAACTTGTAAGATAATGTTCTTGAATTTACCTCCTTTTCGAAAAATTCTGTGAAATAAAATAGCATTTTAATGAAAATATTGACAGTTTCACCTAATCAGAATCAACTGACAGGGTTTTCTAACCAAAATTAAATATTAACTTATCCCTATTAAATATTTTCCAACCAAACTTTTTCAAATAAATGAGTTGTCTGTTTATTCTATTACAATAAGATTATCAAGACAGGTTTCTTTCAATGAGTACACCCTAGGTGTTGTAAATTGTTGAGAACTCTGTGATTACAAAATACTTCTAGGTCCAGTCAATAAATCAATAATAGGATAATTAAAAGGTGGCTTTGGAGTATGCGAACTTATTACGTCAGACATATTCTTATCTGATCATTTAAGTGTCGGTTGGCATCATTGTATTATATAATAAATAGATAGACAGACGCCATTTGACAAAGTTTGGTTGGAAAATATATTTTCTACTAGCGTGCGGAAAATCACATTTTTGCACTGTTTTGCGTGCGGAAAGTGCGGAAAATTTATTTTTATGGTACTTTTCCGCACTCAAGCAAAAATAAAAAATAAATATATGCCTATATTTTTTTCAAAAATTTTCGTTTTCGTGTCAGGTAAACATTGTAGTCGCGATAAATAAAGAGTAACATTTTAAAAATTTCTTTATTGAGTTAAATGAATACTTAAGTGAAGCGAGTAGAAAAAATATTTTACCTCTAACTCGCGCGTTAAGTGACTTTTCCGCACTTAATTGCTGCTCTCCAATTGCGTGCGGAAAAGTGACACTTTCCGCACTAGTTGATTTGACATATTCATATGCGGAAAGATTAACATTTGATTTTGATTACACAAAGCTGTCAATTAATTTAACTAGAGTCTAGAAAGTCGTATATCTTAAGTGGATAAAGTTGTCAAATGAGATGACATATTTTGGTTAGAAGACCCTGTCAGTTGATTTAAATTAGGTGAAACTTTCAATAGGTTTATTAAAATGCTATTTTGACCTACAGAATTTTCCGAAAAGCAGGAAAATCCAAGAAAATTATCTTAAAACTTTATTGTCAAATCACGTGGATGTAAGTTTTGACAAAACGGATTAGGAGTAGAAAAAAGTTATGAATTGTTCGATCTATTTTGTAAAGAATTTAAACAATTATTTGGTAAAACTATAGAATCCAAATCTAATAACCTAGCTGTTTAAACCAAATCATAAATTCCCTGAACATCTCGACTATCACAGTCAAAAATAATGAGATAAACTGACTCAGAAGAAATGCTTCTCTCAGAAGAAATGCTTCTCTCATAAGATCTCTCTCTCTCTCTCCAATGCAAACCACTAGTGACTTTACTGGTAGAAGCTTCTTCTTTTTTTGCTCTTTATTTTATTTCTCGTTAAAACAAGGATTATTTGGCAACCAACGTAATCACACTTAACAAATTAATCAAAGAAACGCTTATTGCGTCTTTTCACAGTCACCTATAACGGCATACAGTATTTTTTTTTAAATAACTCTGAAAAGAAAATATTGTCGTGAATGCTCTTTAGGCTTTGTATCTTGCCCTTACTTGGTTTGTAAATGTTAACGACTCAGGCTATGAACCTAACAGTTAGAATTAGGAAGTATGTTCATTGAATAGATGTTTTTGTAAACTCATGTTTTATTATCACATACATCCTATAAAACCAATCGAGATCAGCAAGTAGGGGTCAGTAAGTTTAGTAAGTTGATTAAGTCAAAAAGTAGTAATGTATTTCTCAAGAACAAGATAAACTGTAACGCTGCTGTATTAAGACTGTTGGATTTGATTAAGTGTTTACAAGTAAGTAACGTTTTTTAAATTTTTTATAATAAATCCATTAAAACCCGATACGGTTGGTTTATTAAATCAATTAAGAAGAACAACCCCGTTACGAAAACACCTACGTGACAATAGACACTTAACACCGTATACCTAACGCGTTCGAAATAAAGCCAAAATACACATATTTTTGACTTGTTTATGCGATGTTTCGAACGATATCCGCTTTTTTAAAGGGTGCGATAACTGAACTGCTGATTGAAATCGTTGCATACGATCGTGGGTCCGTTACGATACGTACATCCTTCCGTACGCAACGAGATTCTGTCATCACACCCGTCAAAGAAGCAGGCATCGGTCGAAACATGGCATGAGCAAGTCAAAAATGTAGCGTATTTTGACTTTGTTTCGAACGCGTTACTTTAAGTATCTAATATTTTTACATAAAAGAAAATATCTCTCTTAGGTTTAAGTTCTCTATCATACTATAATGTAGCGCTTTTATTTATCAAACGCAATAGTGTCATAAAGCACATGATACTAAACACAACAAAAATAACGACAAATTTTAACATTCTACAAACTAAAAAATAGAACCGATGCATATAGAAGGCAAAGAACTTAAGAGTTTACAGAATAAATCTGTGACAAGATAGCAAATCCAGACATGTCCATCTTTATGAAAGTATGTATCTATATGATATTTTGGTTTTGCCATCGGTAATGAATCACTAAACTATAATAGGATAACGAAACAATCTAGAGCTCTAAAACCTAAATTGGCACAAAGCACTTTAAAAAAAAAATGGTAAATATCAAAATCCAAAAAAAAACCTCGAAAAAAGAACATTTTCAGGAATTAATTTGTTGTTAAATTCTTAGGCCTAATATTGATCTGAGCTTAAGTTAAGTTACCTGCGTTAAAGAAAAAGGATGAGTCGCCTGCACAGATAAGGCAATCCTGTTCTGTCCATGAAAATCAGTGGTCTCAATTTTTTCCTGATTCAACCTGGCGTCGATCCAGTACAATCTTCTGCCGACGAAATCCAGTACCAATCCGATTGGAAAGTGCAAGTCGATGCTAACCAGTATTATTCTGCCGGAACCGTCAAGGTGAGATCGTTCGATTTTCGGGACGAACCAGTCTGACCAGTAGAGATATCTGGAATTGCAAAAATCAGTAATTAGGCTAGGGTCTGGCCAATAGCGCTGCATTGAAACAGCATGTAATAATAATAATATTAATAAAAAACGTTTATTAAGCAATTAAAATACAAATTACAATAACGCATAATGTAAAAACTAAACGTTTAGGGAGTAATCACGAAGCACGAAAGTGCTTGTATGTGATTGTTTTGTCGAAATCAGGTTAAAAGTATAAATCGAGTGTTTTATGTCATAGTCGGGAAAAGTCTAATTTGTGTAGAGTCCTAGTTAGTAAATATATAATATGATCCTATTTACCTTATAGAAAGTATCCATTCTTTAACTTTAATTTTAAAGCTTTTTGTCTTTTCCATACATTTAATATCATTTGGAAGCATATTATATAACCTAGGCGAAAAGTACTTTAAACTTCTCTGTCCATGTGTCTTATGAGTGATTGTGCGGTATGCAAACATTGTACTTCTTGTTTCTTCTTCTTCTTCAGAGTTAATTTATTAAAATATAATTTAATTGTTTTGATTTTTATGTTCTTAAGAATTTCCAAGCAATAAAGTTATCGCATATCCAATAAATTATTTTCCGGAAAAAGGTCTTCTGTCGAATGCATTTTGTTTTTTCCATAGACAATTTTTATAAACCATCTCTGAAGTAAGTTAAGTTTATTCAAAAAATTTTCGCTAACCTCTCCCCATCCTAGAATGCCATACGTTAAATGACTCTGAACCAGTCAAAGATAAATAGTTTTTAATTGTTTGTTGTTAAGGAAGTCTCTGAGGTATGAAAATTTGGATAGCAGTCCTCTTAGTTTTCTTACCAAATCAATTGCATGTAAATCCCAGCGCAGTTAATTATCTATTTTTATACCGAGATATTTTATTGAGGATGTTTGAGGTATTTCGAAGTTTTGTATTTTTAAGTTTCCAAGTTTTGGGATGTTATTTTCGTATGATTAAAAAGGCATATATTTAGGTTTTTCTATGTTTAATGTTAATTTATTATGTTGACACCAATTTTTCATTTGTATAAAGTCATTCTCGATTTCTGTTTTTAGATTTGGTCAAGAGTTTGCTCTACAAAATAAAACTGTATAGTCAGCAAAAGCAATTAATGTGCTTTTTAGCTTTAGATTTAACATATCGTTAATATACATTGTGAAGAGCAAAGGTCCCAACACTGTCCCTTTTTTAGTTTGTTTGTTCTTCACTAAAGGTTCCGTCGATATTTTGAGAGGAAGTTGCTAATTCTATTTTTAATTAACTTTTCTATAATTTTAGAAAATACCGACAATAGCGAAATAGGTCTATAGTTTACTACCTCCTGTTTTTTACCACTATAATAATACCAGTTTTTAGGCAGTTTGGAAATATACCCGTGTTAAATGATCTATTTATTTGGTAGGTTAAAACAGGTGAAATTTCGGGCGCTATTTGTTTTAGAGTTTTGCTTTTAATATTGTCCCACCCAGACGATTTTTTTAACTTTAATTTTTTTATGGTACTTCAAACTTCAGAATTTGAAACTCTAGTTAAAAACATTGAATTTTTTACATCTTGAGCACTATTTTTATAGTTTAAAACTTGTTTTATTTTGTTTGAAAGATTTTCCCCCAAATCACTGTAATTGTTGTTAAACTCGTTGCAAATATCATTTTTATTTGTTAGAAGAATTCCATTTTTATTTTTGACTTGATCTATTTTAGGTTTTTTCGTCGAACTATTATTTTGATTTGATTTACACAGTCCCAAAGATTTGATTTTGATGTTAAATTAGAATTTATTTTATTTTGAAAGTAGTGTCTTTTAATTGATTTTATCTGAAACCTCAATTTGTTTTTAAGTTTATTGTACGTATTTTTCAAGTTTATATTATTTGGTTGCTGTTTTTTCTATAGAAGCCGTCATCCATTCCTTACGAAAAGAACTTTTTTGTGATTTTAAAGTAACAACTTTGGTATTTTTGTCAATGTAATATTTCACTTTATGTACAAGTAGACTAAAGCTTTTATTCACGTTTTCTGTGGCATATACTGAATCCCACGTTTCTCTTCTTAAATCACAATTAACTTTAGTGTAATTGGTAAACAGTTTAGTTTTGGGTTTTTTTAAATGTTGGTTTGATGATTTCAAAAGAGGAACTATTACAGCCACCGGGAAATGGTCAGTTATATTTGTCTGAAATATAAACGATTTTAGATTGTCGCACACGTTGTTTGGTCCTCTAAAAGATATATGATCCAAACAAGTCCCGGGTCTTGGTCGAGTGATTTTATTAATATAAGATTTAAACTGAAATTGCGCTAAAATATTTTTATAATTCTCGACACATTCCTCAGCACTATTTAATAAATTAATGTTTATGTCTCCAATCAAAATGTGTGTTTTATAGTTTTTGCATATTTCCAAATATGTAAATAAGTTATTGTTAATAGTGTCTTTTTCTATTTGTGGAGATTTGTAAATGGGTGTGATATAATTTTTTTTATTTTCGTGAATGACTGAAAGTTCCAGAATATTAATAGATCATGTTGCAGGTCTGAACGAATATATTTTTATTAAACTTGCAATGATTATATAATATGCTATAATTTCTTAAAGAAAATGGTGTATTTTTAAGATTTTCCTGTTTGTGAGTTTCCGTTAGGATAATATTATCAAACTCTGTCTTTAAGCTGCTTAAATGAATACATAATTTGTCAAAATTCTGGTTTAGACTAGATATATTTAAATGAAAAATTTTTAAGTCATTGTTCGGTTTTAAATATGTGTTATTAAAAACATTTGTACTCTTAATTTTGATGGTATCATAAGCCTCATCTTTATAGTTTTGAATATAGTTGTCCATTCTTTTTTTTTAACAAGTACACTGTTTTTCTTATTACCAACTTAAAAAAGCACAAAAAATAAAAAATAATAAAATCTATTAAATTCCTACTTATATGCTAAAATTTTTATATAAAAGGATCTGAGTACCGTCCGCCTTTATTAATAGTAAAATCTTTAAAATAATAATCCTAATCTAATATAAAATAAAGTTGTCGTTTTATTACTAAAATTTGTCTTTTCTCAATCATTTCAGTTCATAAAATAATTCTAATTTAACTGTGGTTCTGTATAAAACATTTTAAGTAAAACAAAGTCGAAACAAACATGTAAGTAAAAAGACATTAAAATATAGTTATTAAAAAAAAAATAAGTTTTAATATATTTTCCAATAAATCAAAAAATATATTTGTAAAAAGTTGAGCTTTAAGCTTTTGGAAGAATTTTCCCTGGACCAGAGATGGAATTTGTTCGTCCTGTCTGTCTAGTGGCTCTAGTTATGGTTGGTGTTGCCTTTGTCTCCTTATTTTTCTTTTCAATTTTCTTTTTTTTGTTTCTTTCATCCACTGCCACTTCCTTTGTTGTTTTATCGTCTCTTTTGGGTGTAACAATAACTCCAGTGCCGGCAGATTCTTGCCGAGAATCTGGCATTGCAGGTGCGCTGTTGTTGCGGAATAACTGCTTTTTATTGATAAAAAAGTCTGCAAATGATTCTTCGTCAGCTTCTTTGAGGTCATGAATACTAAAGATATCGTCGTTTACGATTAATTGGTTTTTGTGTATTTTTGCTGAAAAACCTTTAGCTTTTGCTATTTTTAAAAACTTGTACAAGATTTTTTGGTTTTGCTGCTGTACTTGGGTCAGATCGTTAGTGATACTAATACCAGTTCTTTTTAGTTTATTACTATTCTTTAAGACTTGTAACTTTACCGAATATCTGACGAATCTTACAACTTTGACTTCCTTCGCTTTTTTGACCAATTCTATATAAGTTGTCAATATCTTGGGCACATACCTTTTACCTGTAAAGTTTTACAAAATAGGTCCAGTGTCTTTCCTTCCAGTACTTGGTCGTCTTCTTCTAAACCAAATATCACGGCCTGGTTTTTTTTCCAGATTCTTCGAAAATTTTTATTTTTCTTTTTAAACCGGAATTTTCACATTCCAATTCGCTCAATTTATTCTCTAAGTCTAAAATCTTTCCTTCAAAATTTCCTAGGTCTTTTTTTATCGCTTGAATATCGGTCTTTATTGTATTGTTCTGTGACTTTACTTCTTGCAATAGGTTTTTGCAATCTGTTCATTACTTATCGACATCACGCTGTTTTCAACATGTATTCTGTCCGATTTATACTATAGTAGGCCTTGATCAGTGACTACTGTTTTATCAGCGTCTTTGCGTACCGATAAGTACCAGAAATTAGTAGGTTAAAATGTTCTTTTTAACTATTTTATGAATAATAATAACTTAAAAACTTACAGTTTTTTGGTGCAACTGGTAAACGAGCATCTTAGGAATCGATTTCACTAACTTTTTCTACAACTTTTTGCACTTTGTGTCAACTATTTTGTGATTTTAAGGTAGAGCAATAAACACGTATTTTTACTTGAATAAGCCTACTATGCTGCCTATGTAATAAATTTAAGTAAAAAAAATGTTTTTTTTTTAAAAGGATCGGAGAGTACACACTTTCTGTACAATTTTTTGTACGAAAAGTGTAACTTTACAAAGATGGGTACAAAGATGAGACCTGTATAAAAAATTTTATAAAAAACTTGTATAAAAAATGTGTGTCTGTACTTTGATATAATCCGTTTTAACGTTTTTACTGTCAGAACCTATCAAAAAGACAACATCAATCAACTTCCAACTTTTAATAAACAAAAACCAAGTACTATAAAAACGCCATTTCTAACATTCTTCCTCTTTAAAAAATGGCATGAGTAGAAACGCATTCTCAAACTTCTGATGTAGGTAGACCATCTACTTCTCGGCTTAGGTGCTTTCTCCAAACATTCTATAGATCAAAGCTTTACAATAGGTCTTCTTTATGTTCCAGTGGCTGTTCTTACATCAACCACTCATACTATTCGGTCTTTTCCTGGATACACTTTGATGACCCTACCCAAGTCTTTTTTCGATATCAAAAATATACCAGGTGGCTTGACAATACTGCTTCTTCCTATTAGAAGCTGGTTTGGGGTTAAACTTTAGTTAAGGTAATTTAGTTCATAGCATCTATCAATTTCCAACTACTTCACCTTGTCTAAATCTTGTTACCATAATATCCATTTTTTGTTGTTTTTCTAAAATCTGTTCATCCCAATTAATCTTGCTATTCCAAATATTTTGTATTAAAATTTTTGATTTTACTACCAGATTTCTCATGCAAAGGGTCAAAGTTAACAATTTTATATCTTGTGAAATAACAGTAACCTCTGGCGTTCCACAAGGATCCCATCTAGCTCCACTGATCTTTAATCTTTTTATAAATGATGCATCATCCTGCTTTCTTTCTTGCATCATCCTTTTATTTGCAGCATATAAAATTATTTCAAATTCCAAAGACTGTCAAGACCTCCAACAGGATCTCAATAGATTTGTGGAGTGGTGCGATTCTAATGGAATGGAATCTAAAGCTGATGATCTTCTCCCGAAAACGAGCGAAAACTAACTATAACTATTTCATAGGAAATGAGATTCTTGCAACAACTAAAACTATAAAAGACCTCGGTATCATACTGAACCCTGAACTCCCTTATGTTGATCACATTACTTTTATAGTTAACAAAGCCTTCAGAATACTTGGTTTTATAAAGAGAAACACTCATGATTTTGCCTCCATCCGTACACTTAAAATTCGTTTTTGCAGTCTTGTTAGATCTCATCTTGAATATGCCTCCTCTGTGTAGAATCCCTATTATCAAATACATTCTTCAAGAATCGAGAGAGTTCAAAGGAAGTTTCTTCGCTATATTAACTACAAATTCTTTAATAACCAGAGCACTTATCCAGCTCTTTACCAAAATCTAAATCTCCTTCCACTGGAAACTCGCAGAGATCTCCATGTTTTGCATAATCTTTTTAAAATTTTTAATTCAATGGTTGATTGTCCTCAACTTATTTGTAAAATTACTTTAAATGTTCCTCAAGTCAACACTCGAAATCATCTGTCTTTTCATATACCATTTTATCGCACTAACTATGGTAAAAACACATTTTTCCCTAGAACCATGTCATTAGCCAAAAAATATCCTGATTTAGATTTCTCTTGCACAGAAAAACAGTTCCTCAGAAAGCTATCTCAAATTATTCCATTTATATATGCATGAATAATTTATTATTTAAGTTATTATTTAATAACTAATTTTGTAGTACCTTCAAATTTTTAAGTTGCGAACCTTAGTATTAAGTATTTTTGAAAAATTATTTCCTTGTTAAATTTTTTGTAAAAAATGGACAATTTGTCCGTCAATAAATAAATAAATAAATAAAGCCTAATGGTCCGAAAACTGACATAATAACTTGTAAAACTTCTCTTTTTATTGGTACTTTGATAGGTTTACTTTGTGAATATTTAAGGGAAATTGTAAGACATCTAGGCATAAGACGTAAAACTCTTACTGGATTTGTATTATTTGGTGGCGGAATCTGAGTACTTCTTAATTTTTCTTGAGCTAAAAATTCCTTCGTTATTACAAACCCAACTTCTTAGGTCAAATCCAACTTTGACGTGTTATGAGTTTTATAGCCTTATTTGTAGTAAGACACTATCTATATAATCATCCATGTAATGTCTATGAACAATTCTTTCCATTGCTTGAGGACACTAATCTTTATATTCTAAAGCGTTTGAGCTTCGGATATATTGACACAATATGGTGAGCAAATGTCCGCAAAAATCATGATTTGCATAACATCTATAGAGTTTTCTGGATTTTTTCTAAATAAAAATCTTAAGACATCCTGGTCGTTTTATCTTATCAAGATTTGGTGGAACATTTCTCTTCTGTCTGCGGAGAAAGCTATCGACTCTCTCTAAATTTAAATAAAATTCTAAACAATTAAAGTATTAAGTAGGTCAGGACCTTTTAATAAATAATCTTTAAGACTTTTTCCATTTACTTTCGCAGAACCATCAAAAACAAACCGAACTTTGCCTGGTTGATTGGGATTTATGACGGCAAAATGCGACAAGTACCAAATTTTTTCTGTTTTTTGGTTGGTTTCTTGAAGAGAAAGTTTTATAGCATATCCTTTTCTTTTTATATTCATCTATTTTATTGGCATACCTGTTTTAAAATTTTCATCTTTCAACATCTTCTTTACTGCATATTCAAATATCTTTAATGGTAAAGGTTTACTGTCAGGCAGTTCTTCTTGTTCATTTTTCCACAGTAAACCAGTTCTCTAACGACCTCCTTGTATTTTTGTGACGCTTTTTATAATTTGCTGTCTTCTGTATTCATAGTTTCAGGTTCTGCTACTGTAACGCCAAACGATTCTGTTGTTAAATAATCTTTTACCATGTTGTACAATTCTTGGTCTTCTGTTCTGATAAAACCCACTCTCTCTATATTTATTCGTCTCTGGAATTGGTTAATGTTTTCGTGAATAACCCATTCTGGTTTTGAGTAAGATAAAGCTGGCGAATTCTTTGGTCCTTTATGGTCCCTTCAAGTTGCTAGTAATCTTAATCAATTAACAGCTGAGGTTTAGCTCCATAATATTCAAAAAAATCAAAATCTCTTCAGTGCAGCCATCCTAACTTAAACATTTGTTTATTGATGGGCTGTGCAAGTAGATCCATATCTTTAAAGGTAAATGCTCTCATATCATAAATGTCATCTTCGTCTCTTCCTTTAATGTCAAAAGATACCTGTCTACTATCAAGGCTCTTTGAAGTGTCTTTGTCTGCCCACCTGAGACCTAGATATTGTGATGGTCCTTGTAAGTTTAGTTTTTTGGTCCCTACAAGTAATAGTTTGTGGTGCTGCTTATTACGTTTGTCAACGTTGCATAATCTTTTTGTTCTGCAACTTTTTATACTGTGTGAGGTTCTAAGGCAAGAATTTTTTTCTTCACTAACTTCCATCTATCTTCTTCTGAAAGTTGTAAAAATTGCTTGCATTCTTGGAGCCTGTGATTTTCTTTACAAAGGAGATAGTTATAATTTGACATTTTATCTTTATCTGGATTGACAAGTAAAGCTCTTTTCTACAATTTAATTTAATTTTGAGGTTTAAGGGTGCATGAAACTGTGTAGCATTCGGGGACAGATTTGTCTGAAATCCACTCTTATTGAAACAAGGAAAGTTCTTTACGAATTTTTTCACCCCAACTAAACTGCATATTTTATGGTAATTTATGTACAAGTTATTCCAACAGTTGAGGACAAGTTAAATAGTTAAACATCTTAAACGATTCTAATGTCAATGTCAAATTGACGACAACTTTGGCAAAATGTTTGAAGTGGAATTTGTCTATAACTTTAATTTGAAGTAATTTTGTAGCTTCATCAACCAAGTTTTTAATACAAAATTATGATTGTTTTCCACAAACCAAAACTACACTTTTTTGCACTCGACGCGCATTTCGCTAACAACGTTAGCATCATCAGGAGTCGATAAACAATGTTACATTACATACATGACCGGAAACTCACTTTACAGGTGCGAAAAGATTTACAGGTCTCGCCTACGGCTCGCCCTGTAAACTTTCTGTGTCAACCTGTAAAGTTCCCTTTTCCGGTTTAGTAACGTAAACACCTATTCTTAATAATACAGAAAAATTTAAAATAATTTTATAGCTTTCTCATACCATAATAAAAGCTATGGGCGCTAATTAAAGTTTGGGTGTCTACTGAGTTTAACATTTGTATCTTACATAAGAATATAGGTAACTACCAAATTCAGTACCATACTTTTGACGATCGTCTTTTTATTATTATTTATTCGTCTAAGAAAGGTTAAAGTTCAAAATTAAATTTGCGCTCATCGCATTTATTATGGCGTCAGAAAGCTAAAAAAATATTTTTTTTATGACCACTTACAAAAATAGGGAAAGTTGCGCACTTCCTGGTTCAGAAAGGTGCATATTTCACACGCATATTGATTTTTATTTTCGTCACAAGAGTCGAAATTATTTTCTTCTCTAGAGAAGAAAATGATTCCCACTATATTTTCTAGGGACGAAAATAATAAAAGTTGATTTTAAGAAAAATAACAAGGAAATTTGGTTTGGGTTGGGTTTTTTTCTTCTTCTTCTTCACTCTTTATGTAATATAACATTTTAGTACCATTTATAAAATATTGTTACTAAAAAACATTTTTTACTTTTTATATCAAAATTTATTACATACCCATGCATTTTGGTATTTTAAACAAAATCGGACACGGCAAGGGGGTGCTGGCAACCTTATCATTTTTAAAATCCAAATCAAAATCATACAGACTTAAAAAAGGGTCTGTCACCATCACACCCAAAAAACCCTATATATCAATTTTAAACGAAATCGGAGATACTTAGATAGATACTACCCTTTACCCGATCTCGAAAAGTATGGGCTGCTGTCAACTTTATAATATTACTGCATATTCGTAGGAGCTTTGGTTGGGTTGAGAAGTTGTAGATTATCAAATTTATCATTCCCTTAATCACCCCCTCCTTCCCACTAATGTAATGTTTACCTCCAAAATTAGAATATATTTAGTGGAACATATAACTGAAACCTGCATATTCGTAGCAGCTTTAGTTTAAAAGTTATGATTTTTAAATATATCATGTCCCTTTTACACCTCTAAATGATTCCCCACACCAACATAGTTTTTAATTATATTTTATTTTCACCGGAACTATAAAAGCATATAAAATTTGAAGTCGATTGGATCTGTATGGATTATGTTTGTCAAAATTGACTTAAAAGATTGCAGTTTATTTTCTTCTTGTAATATGCTAGGCAAAGCTGGTTAGCCACGATATTAAAATTGGTCCGTAGAATACGGAATCAATTGTACTTCTGGTAAACCTACCCTCTTCTTGGATGTACAACTATGGATCTCGGATCGTGCAAATTCTCCTTAATAATGGTTTTTCTACTGGATCCGTCCAGTCGCGACACTTCGATTTTTTTGAATCCAGTATTAGTCCAGTAAAGGTTGTTGGCAATCCAGTCTACTGCTATACCATCGGGTGCCTGTATGTCTTTGCTGACAATCTGTCAAAATCAAAATATTTAGATTAAGGGCTGTTCATAAATGACGTCACGCTATTTTTGTCTATTTTATTTTGTCACGCTTTGTTACATAGTCACTTTAGTTTAAGCTGATTTGCGAAGACTTAAACAGAAATCTAGATTTCCAATTATGAAAGCAACTATATAATATTCCTAACTACAGTGAAATGTTTTCATGTAATGTTAATATCAAAAGTTGTTTTTATGCACAACTCTATAACATAAATTGTAATGCATGTAATTTAATTTAATGTAAATTAAAGATAAAAACTGCATCGAATTTTCATCATCAAACATTCAATTTTCTCTTTTAGCTATCTATAGAATACAATTATATAAAATACATTTTTCTATAGAAAAATTAAACCAACATATTTCCAAATTAAAATTAAAATTTAAAAACTGGCGTCATGATCATAGATAGTTTACAAAAAAACATCAAAACTAACTTGTTATGTAAGAAATCAGAAAATATTTCCAATAAATTCAACTATAGTAATAATTGGCATAACTGACCACTATATAACAAAATATCAGCAAAATAAAAATGTATCAATTAATTAAGTGAGTTTATCAATAAACTTAAATTACTGAACGAATTTACGTGCGAAATTGATGTTGTAAATATAGCATACAATTAACATATTAATATCGTAACAATGTATAAATTCAAAAAAATTAAAATTAAACCATGGATGACAAATGATTTATTAAATATTTTCAGAACAAGAGATAAATTAAACAAAAAATATGAATGAATCCTAATAATTTACAAATCAAAACTGATTATTCACATCATAGGAAAGTTTTATAAAAACAATTTATACAACAAAATCATTCCATCACCATCAATTCCAATACCAGCAGTATTTTCGCCTGAGGGACATAATGCTATTGTTTTTGTTTTATTAATTTATTTGCATAGGAATTTAATAATTGTTGTTTTGTAAATGGTTTGCTGTTAATAAGTAAATAAATAAATAATAAGCTCCTCGCAAATTTTCGATTCATAAATTAAATCTTTAGATATTTTCCGCATATAAAATTGTGACTCTTAATATGCATTAGTAGGTTCTTTGAATTGTTCTGGCTGATTATATATAAATATTTGTATTGGTTTTTATTTAGTATAATTTCGATGCTTTGCTCTATTTACAGTTAAAAAAAGTTAAAAAACCTCCGAATCAAAATAGTCTAAAAACAAAAGATCAAAAAGATCTTGGGTGGAAAAAACGAAAATTCAAGTTTGGAAGTGTATCCCACAAGGAACACACAAAGGACCAAAGTGAAAAGAGAAAAGATCAAATGATGTTTCGCCCTGGGCAACCAGCGTGGGCCACACGTCAGGACAAACCCGTATAGATTAGATAAGTGCCAGTGCGAAACGATGCCTATTTGTGAGTGATTCAAAGTTGGAAATCAAAGTGTATGATGGTGTTGAATGATGTTTTGGGGAGGGTGACCAGTAGAACCACTGGCGAAAATACTGCAAAAGTTGCTTTAAGTCTTTTTTAAATGTGCTTTTCTAGATAATAACCATTTAATGGGTTCATTGATTTCATAATTAGTCCGATGAAACGGAACAAAAAACATGTCAGATTGTCGATTTCCTGAAGGGATTCTTAACTTAACCCAAGCCTACAATTGGGGACAGTCGACAGCAGCATTGATTACTCTATTCAAAACACAAATATCAATTTAAACTCTTTTTGCCTCCAATGTATGGAAACCCAAACGATTTAAAGTGGCTATCCTTAAAAATTTGTTTTTAATTTTCGTTTTTTCCACCCAAGATCTTTTTGATCTTTTGATTCTATTTAAAGTTGTGGCGCAGTATAAGAAATAAGGAAAAAACAAAGTAGCTTTAAAATTTTGCAAAAGTTAGGCTTATTAATTTATACGTAAACGTTAAATCTAAATATAAAAAGAACAGTAGTTTTTATTTAACTTTAAGGTAACAGGTGTTTATTCCGGAAAAATGCATGCGTTATATAAGTATATACATGCACGAATACTTCTCATAAATGTGAACTAAAGCTCTCTTAATTGACTCACAGAATGATGCCTACACATTTTTCTTAATAAAATTTAAACTATTGGTGAAATCTGGAGCGCTATTGAGTACTCGTCGAAATTCGAGTACAAAATAAATTGGAGGTATACATGCAAAAGTGTGTGTACAAAGGCAAAGAAGATACTTTCTTACACTTTTAAGAGAACCTGCACTGAGGAGCAACCTTTGTTCATATCAGATTATACCTCGTTTAAAAGACTTTTTTTAATATAAGAAACTGTGGTTTGGTTTTAGTGTGAATAATTATATATCATAATCAAAGCCCTGAAACAAACTAAAAAAATCCTTGCTCTATTAAAAAATAAATTATGCCTTTCTCTTACCTTCTTGACATCAGACATATTATGCATAGAAACGCTGTGTATGACATTTCTCTCAATGTCAGTGTAGAAGATGAGCTTTTTGTCCCAGTGGTAGTCAACGTTGATAACATTTCTCATATCGTCCTTGATGGGGAGAGTTACGTCCCAAGCATCTTAAAAATTTTATTTCATTTAATTCAATTGGATTTAGGGTATACGAGAAGGTGGTATAAAAAATTGTGAGCTTTATTGAATGTAATGAAGCTTAAAGTAAGACCCTACAAGATGATCCATATTAAATAAAAGCTTCAGAAAATCAGTTTTTGTTTTAATCGGATTTTTTATGGAAGGAAGGCAAACTTTTAAAAACTTTCTGGATAAAGTTGTTAATAATTTTAAAATAAGGCAAGCGATAAAATTTTAGCCTTTTTCGTTTACCCCATAGTATACAAGAATGTTCCAAATTTGACAAAGCAGTGTGGCCTGTTGAATAGATTTTCTTTAAAAAAAGCAGAAAAACGTTATGTACAGGTTGTAACTTCGAATTTAACTCTCCATTATTTGCATCACTATTATTTCGTAGTAGTTCCTTTCCAAATATAAAACGTTTATAGCTTATCTATACTTTATATTTTCCTTCCGCCCTCCTAACAATCGTACGGGCCATACCAAGTAAAAGTAAAATGCTTTACTTACCTTGTGTATCTAAACTAATTTGACTTAACGAATATCTCGATGCCATCAGCAAAAATGTCTCTGGAATTTTTTCGCATATTTTTCCATTTTTTGAAGATTTCGCCAAGCCTACAAAATTCATTGATTAAGTTGGGGTAGTGCTGCGCTTTTTGGGCGAGAACACTCCCTTCTTAAATAAAAAAAAACCTCTTTAGACCTCCATTAACGAAACTAAGGCACTTCGTACATTTTTTTTAAAGTGACCCCTATTTGCAAGACCTAATTTTTAAGAGAACTTTGAAGGTGAAAACCGCATCTTGATATGTCGTGCCATTATCGAGCTACACGAGCTTTTTGAAAGGTCTGCATTAGGGAATGGGACTACAATTGTTTTATTACTTAAAATTTCTGTTTGATCCAAATAGCTTTTTTTGTATATTTTTTAAAGCAGAACTCGACTTTTAAACTAGATTTTCTCTGTCACTTCTAGTTTTGAGATATAACACAAGTTTAGTATTTTTCTTATGGAATGACTTTGTGTTTTACTTTTTGTCTTTTTTATAATTTTTTATTTCTTTAGTGTCCACTTTTAATATTTTTATTATTTGTTTTGATTTTTTTTTATTATTGGAAAAAAATTAGTAATTAAAAAATATATAAAAAATAAAATGTGTGACATATCATGTTAAAGAGAAGACAGAAATAAAACGACCAATTTCTATTGAAAATATTGTCATCATGAAAATATTTGCGGGAAATCATTTGGTTTTTCCTGATCTCAGGAATAGCTAGCATCAATATGAACTTTCTCTTACTAATTCTGAATTCACTGCCCTTTTCCTGATTTTCCAGGGTATGGACACCCTGTTTAAGGGACAGTCAGTAACATAGATTTTTTTACCTGTTGGACATGCGCAACTGTAGGATTTCGGGTTTCTCAAACAAAGATGGCTGCATCCTCCGTTGTCTTTTCCGCAAGCGTTTTCACCGATATTATCAGTTTGGACCGACCTTACGTCCATTAGGCCAATTAAGTTGCTCTGTAACAGAAAAAAAAAATATTTTTAGATAAAACACATAATTTGGCGCCCAACGGGGGGCCAGAAATTTATGACTTTTATTTTATTTACTACAACACTATTGGTTCACCGGGTTTGGCTAGGTTTGGTAAGGTTGGATCTGGTTGCGTTGGGTCGGTTTTAAATGGGGTTGGAATTGGAAAGAAAATCATTGAAAAATCTGTTTCCTCAGAACAAAAACAAAAAACGTGGTGAAAAATTAGTTCATGTACTACTCAACAACTTAAAAGAGGGAAGTAGAGGTATTCTACAGAAGGGGTAAATAAAGGTGTTTTTTGGTTGTCCCTTAAATTTTATTATTTCAATAATTTGATTTGGAGTTTAACAAAAAACATAATTTGGCAGCATTTAATTTTGATTACGTATAAATACATACTCTTATAACAGTTGAGTCCATTCCCGACTCTTTGTCAGCTCTATGCAAAGACTCCGTTTTCCAGTCGGTCCAGTAAATGTGGTTGCCTACCACCACTAACCCGTAAGGATGGGGAACGTTTTGTTTGATTGTTCTTCTATCGCGACCGTTAAGATCACTTGATTCAATAACATTCAGTTTGGCGTCGTTCCAGTACAATCTGAAGAAAAATACCAAAATTATTTCTTTTAGATTCTATTGTTAAAAAAATATATATAAATATCACTACTTCGTGTAAAAGGCCTTTGACCAGTCATTTATCTGTATACAGGTGTAGATAGGAAAAAAACAAACGGGAGTGCTATCAGAATGCATACATCAGTGCGTCATAAGTCATAGCCATAATAACTATGAGATCCTATAATGGTCCAAATAATAACTTGAATGAAAAAAATCTACTACGCATGGTTCCGCATTTTTTTCAGGCTAACTTGTTTGGGAAAATTATTATCGCCAGTGGCGTGGCCAGGGGGGACTTTGGGGGTTAAAACCCCCTCCAGGAGGTCCAACCCAATCTACAATAAATTAATCATGATCAAGGGCTCCACAGGGAGAGCTATAGCTCCCCCACTTTTTTACTCCGGTTTGTGACGTGTGTCTGGTGTGATGTTTTCATTTTAAAAATTTTACCTACGCTACTATTACGTCATTAATTGGTACAATTTTGGTTTAAGGAATTTTTATCACCAGCTTTCAAAACGTGTAATATATTCTTGGTTCTTAGTATAATATTCATCTGCGGCGCATTTATGATTTAGCCTCTAACCCATCTACTTTTTCAAAAATATTTAACAAAAAACTTAAAAGATGAAATTATGCACTATAGCAACAGTAAATATTGTTACAATTTTGTTTAATTTTAAGCAATGTTTTTGTCAACAACACTTGAAACGCGCAAAAAATAGTACAAAATTTTTGACAGCGGCGCATTTAGGGGTTGATTTTTTTAAAAAAAATCTGCAAATGAGACTAGATAAGACTTTCTGTTAATTAACACTAATTCAACACGACCTATTAAACCGTCCCTCTCCCCTCCCTTCACTTCAAGAGTTCAAGCAATAGGCTAACCTAATTTTTAAAAATTTGTCATAGGTAGGTAGTTTTTATTTATTAAATGTTTAGACCCCCACCAGAGTTGATTTCTGGCTACGCCCCTTTTATTGCTACAGTTTTTTTCTGTAGATGCAAGAGCAGGATCGTTATGGTAGTTCATTTGCCAACCAATGTTTAAGAAAACCAAGTAAATTTTTATAGTTTTTTACCAACTCCATACCCAAACAATGAATAACAGAGTCGGGGTATGGACAAACGCTCGGTAAGGCAATCCAAAAAACAACAAATAAGGAATTAATTCCCCAATATTTATGCTGGAGTTCTGGATCTTTTTTATAGTTTTTTACCAACTCCATACCTAAACAATGACTATAGTCCAATTTTTGATGAGCGGACTGACGTCATTTTTTCCTCTGAAAACGTATTTCGTATGTTCAAATAATTTGTTGTTCTCAATTTAAAGTAACAGTTGAAACAATCAACAACATGACTTTTTTTACATATTTATTGTCACTATCTAAAACAATGTATCAAATGGAGATTCAAAAAAATAATGTCAATCCGCTCATCAAAAAATTGGACTATAACAGAGTCGAGTTATGGACAACCCCTCGGTTAAGCAAGCCAAAAAGCAACAAATAAGGAAATAACTCCCCAATGTTTATGCTGGAGTTCTTCCAGATCAAAAACCTAAGTAAGAATCTTTAAACCCAATTACGCACTTTAAGTATCTCGCTAAAGCAATTAGAGATTAGTACGACGCAGCCTTACGAATTTGTTGAAATTATTCTCATACATAAAATAAAAAAAACTTAGATTGACAACCATGGCAGTCTATATTTTTTTAATATTATGGCGTGCCGTTTTAATTTTATGATAATTTATAAAATTATGAAAAATATTTAATAATTCGACAATTACTTATCCGATTTTTATAAGAGGTACATCGCTTTGAAGGAAATTAAAAAAGCATTTAAAATACAAAAAAATTGGGGTGTTCCATTAGAAAAATACCAAGTTTTTGCATCTGTATCTTAAAAACTAAAAGTAACTCATGAAATCCGATTTAATAATTAAATTTTAGTTTAAAAACTGCAATTAACACCACGAAGATATTTTCATAAATAAAAAAGTTAGTTATAGCGCCTATCCCAAAATAATTTTCAAAAAGGCCCCGTAGCTCGAAGACGAGGTGACATATTGAAATGTGGTTTCTACCAAAAATCTTGTCTTAAAATTTGAGCCTAGCAAAGAGGGGTCGAATTTTCTCTATCTCCTCTACAAGTACCCGAAACCCCTCAAAACCATCGAATTTTGGATACCCTGTACATGCAGTTATGACTCGCAACTAAGCATTAGCCGACTTAATAGACATGATTTTAGCCGCTCCATAATTTTCACTAAGGTACTAGGGTGAGAGATATTTGATTACCGGTATTATCTCATCGGCCGGTAATCCTCCACTCTACCCTTGTGTGAATTCATGTTAACCCAATTAAATAAAACCATTGAGCCAATAAAATTTGGTGTCAATCAGAGGGTTCCTGCTAGTGCCATCATCTGACCCTAGTGGGAGTATGGAGATTTCACTTCACTAATATTTTTTTAGTGAGTGCGCAGCGAGTCGTTCTATAGCCAACCCATTTTGGCAAGACAGTTTGGTTTCATCCAGAGTGGTCCTGTTGGTCCCATTCTTATGGGCGCATTCGATCTTGAGTTGTTTGCTCCAATTGGATCAGAACAGTAGACTGTGACGGTTGTGTAGAGTTATGGCTTCATTATTATCACTTGGGTGGGAAGTACTTAATAACCGGTATTACCCTACCGGACAGTAATCCCCCACTTTTCCCTAACCATTTTAGATGTTCCAAAATTCAGTGGCTCTGGAAGCTTTACGCATGCATTTAATTCTCGATTTTTAGGGTAAATTTATGTGAGCCCAAATAAAACGTAGGTAATAAACATTTAAAAATCACATTTACCTGCCAGCAGGTCGATCTATAGCCAACCCATTCGGCCAAGACAATTTGGTATCAATCAAAGTGGTCCTATTGGTCCCATCCATATGGGCGCATTCGATCTTGGGCTGTTTGCCCCAATCGGACCAAAACATTAGACCGTGGTGATAGTGTAGGGTTATGGCTCGGGGGTTGTCCAAGTTTCGGTGAAATAGGAGTTTGCGATGTGTTCCGTTCAGTTCAGCCACTTCGATGCTGTTGCGTTCACCATCCGTCCAGTAGACCTGAAACCAATCAATGTTTAGATAAAAACTAAAATAAATTGTTCTGAAGAAAATGGCTACACTAAAATTTTTGTTTAATTTTTGTGTAAAACCCAACTTTTTGGGAATCGGCGCATTTTATATAAAATTAAAAATTAATATTATTTTATACCTTTAAGTGTTTTTCGTTAAGTTGTAATTTAAAATTTTTATTTTTTAATTTTTACTGGTCAACGCCGGCTTTCATAATATGCCTTTTTTATATCGTAGATTTTCTTAATGTCGTAATAAAAGTGACGAAAAAAGTATGTTTTTTAATAAAACGGGACCAAACTGGAGTTCTCTTAAATCTAATTAAAAAAGAATTATTAAAGTCGGTTAAGAGTTACATGCAGAAACAAACAAACAAAGAAAATAATTCGCGTCGAGCTTATGATATATCTTTTATTTTTTAAATTCGGTTTTAGTAGTTATTAAAACTATTAGCTTAAAGAGTAATTTTTTTCAAAACGCGAGTAAAAAAAATCGAATATGCTTTTAATTTTTAATTTGTCTTTATTTCCAACCAACTAGTGAACTTTATTGCAGGATATATTAAAAAGAATAAAATCATTAATACACCTTTAATAATACGAAATTAAATTTAAAAATAATACTTTTTTTCCAATATTACTTTTAATCCTAAGGCCTTAAAAGTTGTTATGCCGTGAAATGATTATGTGTGTTATTTAATTTGACCAGTCTTATCTATGCATATATATATTTTTAGTGGTTTCAATTCAATCAAAGATATGGTAATTTTGAATAAATAAATAACAGAAAAATATATATTTTCAAATATTGAAGATGAATACAACTTCCTAAATCAAGAACGGCGCACCTAATGTCATACTCTCGCATTTTGTTACTGTTGACCAAATAATTTTTTTACAATTATATGCAAAAAATGCACCCACGAGCAATTTTTTTAATTGGATTCTTAACCAAAAAGGTTATGGTTTTGTTATTTGTGACAGTGAGTAAACCTGTATTTTGGATAAAAAACAATGAATCTCTGCAAAACGATAAAATTGACCGGTGTTTGAAAATTTTTGTCAAGCAGTGAACGAAGCTGCCGAAACAAGCGAATTAGTTGTCGAACGAAATAATATTAATAGATAAGCTGTGGTTCTACACTGACTGCAAAAACATGAACCACAGATTAAGAGGGCGGCTAAAAATTTTAAAAAATTAAAATTTTCGGTAAAATCACGTCAATTCGTTGTCTAATGTTCAAAACCAGGCTGAATTTTGGGCTACAATAAGAAAACTTAAGAGGGTTTCTGTCAATGATAATTTAGATAAAGAATCCTGGGAAAACCTTTTTATTCTTATTTACCCCGGTAGAATATCTGACAACACTGTATTTTTTGATTTCGCTGACCCGATTTTGGATGTTAGTGTTGAACTGGTCGAGTTAAAGAAGGTTCTTTTGAACTGCAAAGATAAAAAGGTCGCAGGTGTCGATGATATTCCTTATGAGTTTTTAAAGCACCTACCCCAAAACTAGAAACTCTATCTCTGCACGCTTTTTTTACGTATAATAAACCAACAAAAAGTGCCCTCCTCTTGGTGTCAAGTTCTTTTCTCAATGTTGCATAAAAAAGGGCCAACTGATGACCTCTATATTATCAGATCTATAGCTTTGCTTAGTGTACCCTCAAAGTATTTACTCAAATTTTACTAAACCGAATTTTTATGTGGATGGACCTATACCCAACAACCCCAGAAGATCAGTCTGGTTTTAGGAAAAACAGAGGTTGTATTGATAACGTTTTTGTTCTTTATTCTGCCATCACAAATCAACTACGACTTAAAAAACGCAAAGTTTTCGTAGCTTTTATCGATTTTCCGCGCGCTTTTGATTCAATTTCTCACCCTTTGCTCTGGTCAAAATTGTACAGGCTAGGTCTTACTTAAAATTTAATTCCTGTTATAAGAAGCCTCCATGACAAAAGCTCAGTTACAGTTCAAGCCTCCGATGGAGAGACCAAACCATTTGACATTCACAGCCGAGTTTGGCAGTCCCAGACTTTTCAGTCTTTTTCTCGCTGACATGCAAGTTTTTTCTTAGAGAATGGTGCGGTGGGAATCAGTTTGGATCCAGAAAATAAAATCTTTCTGTTTCTTTATGCTGATGACCTCGTATTGTTGGAGATTTCCGAGAGAGATCTTCAGAGAAAACTTAACGAAAATAAATCAAAGATTGTTGTATTTAGTAGGGCGGGATGGCCATGCAAGGAAAACTTTTGGTTTAAACTCAACAATCGTCCTCTAGAAGTTGTAAACAACTACGTATATTTGGGAATTTTGTTTTCTAGTTCAGATTGCTTTAGAGGGATGATCGATTCCTCTTTTCTAAAAGCGAAGCAGGCTTCTCGCACATTGTTAAATATATTGGCAAACGCCAAAGCAGGAAATATTGCAACTAATTTAAAAAAATTTGAATCATGTATCTTGAGTACTTTTTCCAGCTGCCTCTCTGTCTAGGGTCCTTGGTATTACGACACCATCGAAAAAGTTCAAACATCTTTTTTTAAAACTTTTCTGTCACTACCTCAAACTACATCATTTTCCATAGTGAGACTGGAAACCGTTTCTACCCATCTAACTTTCTTTATATTTAAAATAACACTTTTCTTAAACTTTCTATAAACTCTTTTCTATGACTAATAGTCGGTTAACAAAAATTAGTCTTAACCGGCAGATCGCTCTATTTCACTCCAACCCATCACCCAGATTTAATTGGGCATATAATCTTAAAAAATATTTCAAAATTTGAACCTTTTAGATTTCTGGTAACTTAACCCTTATACATTAAAGCATAATCGCACCGTAATCTTGGATCGTCTCAAAGAAAACCTGTATCGAAAAGACTTAGCCATTGCGAACAATGCTAATTATACAATTTTTTATAGCGCCCTAAACATCCCTGCTGATGGGGCAGCATATTTAAATCTTACATGTCTGCTCTCATTCCTTAGACTTATTGCTCAGATTAGGGTTTGTGCAAAATTCGTTTGCCGCTTTCCTTATAAAGGAATTTGCTACCGAATAAACCAAGACGAGCTGTGTAGTGTTTGTAACATGCTCACAGATGAGACACTCTTTCATGTGCTCTTTATTTGCCGATTATACAATGAGCTTCAGGTTACTGCGAACATAGGGGGAATCAAGTCCAATTTACTCTCCTTGTCGTACGACCGAGGTGGATTCGAAGCACGCTGCAGTGTTATCTTTTGGAAATTTATTTTGTTTTTAATATTTTGTTTTATGTCTGCCTTGCTCGAGAAACAGATTGGTAAGTTCTTAAGTGAAATAATACATTTTTAAAACTAAAAATGGATGTCTACGAAGTTGCCAAAAAAGTGCAGATGGTTAAATGGTACTATCAAGGCCATTGAGACTTATTCAAGAACTTTTTTTGGAGAATTTTGTAAATCGCCCAGAACCTAGTTTATCAACGATTTATAGGTTTGTACAGAATTTTGAGAAGTTTGGTTGCGTAGTGCCAAGAAACCATAAAAAAACCCACTGTTTCGAATGACGAGCAGGAAGTACGAGATGTGATGATTTGCGCAGCAGTGGAGGAAAATCGAAAGTTAACTAGCCACCAAATTGCCGAAGCTGTTGATACGTCTTCAGCCACTGTCTTATGTGTTCTCAAAAAGAATGGTTATCATTCTTACAAAGCGTCAAAAACGCATCAAATTTTTCCGGAGGACAACTATCGTCGCATGGAATTTTGCGAAACAATGATGGAAAGGGCTAATAACACACGTTCGATATTGGTCGAGGGAAAATTTGAATTTGTATTTTGACTTATCTCCAAAAACTAAATATTTGGGGGGGGGGGTATTTTAGGGGAACACGTAATTGGGCCATTTTTTATTAACTGCAATTTGAATGGTCCTAGATACTTGGATCTACTGCAGCAGAATATTATTCCAACTGCTAGGCAGTTGTTAGGTGTGAGATTTGGTGAAACATGGTTTCAACAGGATGGTTGTTCCGCTCACAATGTTGGCCTTGTTAGGGAATATCTTGATAATAGCGACATAAAGCTATTTTTAACTCATCGCCAATAACCAAGCACATTAATTGGTTAGAAACTTGTACCACGTTCGAAAAGAGCAGATATATGCTAATCTAAGGTGTTTTTGAACGCGATAGGTGTTGAGATGCGTTAGGTATCACGTATCATTACGGCACACGCATCGTATCACGGGGAACTATTTTATGGCCAGCTCGATCACCCGATCTTGCTCCTAATGACTTCTATTGGTGGAGTTATATCAAAAATAAAGTTTACGGGCATGAAAGGGCTAATAATTTGCAAGAACTTCGGATTAAAATTGAAGAATCTTTTCAAACTGTCACCCTTAGCATGCTTGGAAACGTTAGAAGGGGTTTTTATAATAGGGTCGGATATTGTCTAGCCGCGCAAGGAGGACTTTTCGAACATTTGCTCTAATTTTTTTTTGACTGGGAGAATCTTTTTGGATTTTAGAATGTATTATTTTATTTTGAGAACTTGCTTTTATTTAGTTTCTCCTTATTATTTTCATTGTAACACGTTGTCAGTGATAAATCTGAGCAGTTGACAATAAAACGCTCTTATTTATCAGTGAGAAAAAATAAGAAAAAAATTACGTTATAAAAATTTGCGTATTTATTGACCAAATTCCGGTTTCATTGACTACACTCCACACAGCACCGTGGTTAGAGGCGTACTAAATACTAAACACAAGTCACGCAAGTGGTGATCGCAAGCCTGAGTATTGGTTGCTTCACTGATAGGTGTGCGGTGTCCCTGCATGTACGTACACTGGCAAATTGGACTTCTTCCGGCCTATGTTCGCAGTAGGCTGAAGCGGTCTGTATAGAATCTTAGACCTTTGAGTTGGAAAAATCCTGGAAATTTCAAGCAGATATGCAAAGCCCTTTTAAATATACTCAAGTTACGTGCCTGTCTTAGAAATGAGTAAGTTACTCGGTATACCTACCTACTTATGTATTAATTTTTGGGCTTGTTTTTATTTAGAAGTTATTTTATTATTAAAAACAATGTAATTAAAGCGGACAATAACTTTTAATATTATTAAGTTAAAATTTGTCTTGTGTTGTAGCATTAGTTGGACTCTATTATAATGAAAATGTTATATTTTTCGAAAACAATAAAAGTTCAGTTCAGTTCAGATAAAATTTATGTTTCCGTGATATTACCTTTCTTCCTGTAGAGTCAATAGCTATTCCGTCTGGAGCTTCTACTTCATGCGTGATTATAGTTGATCTTCGCTTTCCATCGGGAGTTGCTTTTTGAATAGCGTCTTCGGCAGTATCCTTGAAGTTAGTAAAACAAATTATTTGTTGGTTATTGCGCTTCTCAGTGGAAACCAGAGGAAATGTCACCAAAAAATTAATTTTTTTAAAGATCATGTTAAAAGAAACTGAATGAATCACGTTTTAAAGATTTATTTAGATGTATAGAAGGTATTTCAATAACAAGCTTTAAATCTACTCGCCACTCAAAAAAAAATGGATGGTTCTCACAAAATGTGTTTGCTGTTCAAAAAGAGCAAACACGTCATATAAATCGAAAAATTATTGGTGGGAATAAGTTTAATAAATATCCCACTTTTTTGTTTAAGCTCATGTCTCTACCTTCACATTTTGAAACAGTTTTGGCAATAGAAAAATAATAAAAATCTTTTAAAATTCCACCACTTTAAGGTTAAAACTTATATGGATATTCGTTTGTTTCCCAAAAGCTTAGATTAAAAAAATTAAAGATACCTGGTCCAACAAAAACTCTTTGGCAAATAGTGACCACTACTTATTTACAGTAGTTCATCTAAGCCCAAAAGTATACCTTTTACGTACTTCAAACGTTTTACAAACCTAATAGGGTTTATTATTTTTCATGTATTTACTCTTTGTTTGGAATAACTTTTTTTTAAATACCAATTTCAAGAAATTATTTGTTTTAATGCCAAATTTTTGGAATAACTTTTTTTTTAATGTTAATTTGTTCAAATATTTTTTTAATTGAAAAAATTTGGTAAATTACGTAAAACTATTTTTTTAGATTGAGATGAATTATCGATTTATGACCGGATAGGATTCGCTGAACTTTTTTAGTTTTAATGCGTAAGATTTTTACAAAAGCGTAAAAGGGCCAAATTTTGTTTTTTAATTCACAAATATTTCTGTGAATTCACAACTTCTTTTGTGATTTCACAAATGTTTCTGTAAATTGACAGATTTATCTGTGAATTCACAAATTTTTCTGTGAATTCACAAATTTTTCCGTGAATTCGCAAATTTTTCTGTGAATTCACAAATTTTTCTGTGAATTCACAGATTTATGAAGCAATGAAAATAGACCACTGGCCAAGTGTGACCACTTAGCTATATCACTTGACCATTTGACCACTTGTCCATTTGGCTACTTAGACATTTGGCCACTTAGCTTTTTATCCACTTTGACCAGAATTCCAAGTTTAAAATCGTAATTCCGCTTTAAGCTTGGAATTCTGGGTTTAAAGTCAAAATTCCGAATTTAATTCAATTTTAAAGTGGATAAAGGGCCAAATGGAAAATCGTCAAATAGTGGCCAAATAGTTAAATTGCCAAGAGGCCAAATGGTCAAGTGGCCGAATGACGAGCCGAATGACTAAATAGCAAATTGGCAACTTGGCTATTTAGCTCTGAATTCAAAATTTTCAACTATTTTAAAATCCGTCAAGAACTGTCAGAAATACAGATACTAATTTCTTCATTTTACAATATTTGTACCGTAAAGTGCCCACTTTGTACTGATTCTCAATTTAAAATTGTCAAATATGGCCAAGTAGGCCATTTAGCTACGCTTAAACAATGTGCTATTTTCATAAAAGTTAGGGTGAGTGCAGGTCAGAAAATCTGTGAATTCACAAAAGTTGTGAATTTACAGCTTTTTTTATCTGTGAATTCGCAGAAATAGTTGTGAATTTATAGAAATATTTGTGAATTTACAAAAAAAATTGTGAATTCACAAAAAAAATTGGGAATTCACAGAAACATTTGTGAATTCACAGATAAATCTGTGAATTTACATAAATATTTGTGAATTCGTGGAATAAGTTGTGAATTCATAGAAATATTTGTGAATTTCAAAAAAAATGTGGTCCAATTTTTTTGTGATGTTTACGATGATTTATGGCAATAAATTTGAGTTGACTTAAATTGAGTTAAATAAAATAACATTACACTCCTTGTTAACCTGGCTATAAAAAGACATGTTTTCTTGTGGTAGTTTCTCTTAATCGAAGAAAAAGGTTTTTACTTTTACAAAAATAATTGATTTCTAAAAAACGGAAATGTCAAAAAAATGTAAATGTTTTTCGATAAAAATTCAATTTAAAAAAATTTCCCCCAATGCTTCCTAGATAATAATATACTTACAGTCCAGTAAATCTCTCCAGTAGTTCGGTCAACATCCACGGAAGTAGCCAACTTCAAATGTTGGAACGGTAAAACAACGTCAGCCATATAAGGAACATCCAGAGAAATTTGACGTATGTCAACCCTGTGAGCTAGTATCAAGAAGTTAGTTGGGCCATTCGTGCATGATTTTTTATCATCCTAAAGAAAAATTAAATACATTCCGACTCAACCCAATACAAAATACTTACTTGAAATCAATGGTTATGTTAAGCCCGTTTCTCACGGTGCATATTCCCCGTGCATCTTGCAGATGCATTTTTTGCTAGATGCATGAAATCGAAAAGCATTCACTCTGTCGTTTTTAGCCAAGGGAGAGAAAAAAATTAGACAAAAAAATAATTAAAATTTGGAAAATTAGAACCTAATCTTAAGACGTCTTTTCGCGACCGATGATTTTGAAACCGATTTGAAAACATGCCTAAGATGTTATTTTCCTACGACCACACACGAAAGTAACCAAATTTGCACTCTATAACGCCTCAGAAAGCTTTATATTTCACAAGCATTTCAATTTTATTTTCGTCTCTAGAGACGAAAATGTTTTCTTCTTTAGTGAAGAAAATGAATGACAGCAAACCGTCCAAACAATTTAGGTGTCTAGTAGGGTATGATATTTGTAGAAGCGTCGGAAATAGACCGAAACCATTTTTGTCCCTAGAGAAGAAAATACTTTCTTCTCTTAAGATGAAAATGAAAAAAATTTAATAATGATAAAAAATACATAAAAAATACGGATTAAATTCTAAAGTGATCGTAGGAAAAATAGCGTACATAACTTGATATGAAGTAACTTTCTTAAACTCGCGTGTTGTTTCACTCGGCTAGCGCTTCGTTCACAACATTCACGCTCGTGTGAAATATGTCACTTTCTTCTCTGGTTATGTAATATACTATGTGGCGACAAAACGGTGACGTCACGGTTCAAAACATTTCAAAGGATTTCGAAAGCCTTCGGCCACCATTTCGAACATGGTTCAATATGGCGGGTCAATTTTTAGCAATAATGAAAATTGGGTTAGGTTATCTGGCGGCAACAAAAAAAAAGGCTTACTTATATACGTCTTTAGTTTAACAGCTATAATATTTATGTTGTCGCAGCAAAATTACCTAGAAGTTCCCATAAATGCATGCATCTTTTCACAAAAATTAGAAAAAGTTCTATTCTATGCATATTTTTTGCGGAAAAATCTCATGCAACTTCTCAACATGCATGGCGAAAATGCATAGTGAGAAACGGGCTTTAGGCATTTATTTTGGACCAGCGCAGCGTGGATTAATATCGTAGCTAGATAGAGAATACCCAAAATAATCAACCTTATGGAGGAAAATGTTAGAAGATAATAGATTTACCCTGTAATGATTAATAAATTGATCTAACTCGACCCCACATAGGCGACGCTATTGAATGAGCCCATTCCCTCTATTGAAATATGAACGAAGTTGAACCGTACATACATAATTATGACTTTGAAGTCTTATTTAATAGACACTTAAAGTTACTTATAAAAAGAGTGCTTATTTCTTGTCGTATTTCAGTGCGCATGCTCAAAACGCCATACGGCGCGGCGTAACGTCTCACCCATAAACATTTAAAGTTGCACATAAAAAGGATGCTTAAAGTCGGTTCGCTGTATGAAGTCCGATATCGGATTAAATCTCCAAAAGATGTTATGGCTTTGTGAACAGTAAGTCAGTTAAATTAGAATGCCCTCGCTTTATCGTCCCAGACATCCCACTGGTTCACTGTATTCGACAAAATATAAGTGGGCTAAATCAGCAGTCTTAAAACAAAATGATTTAAGAATTACGCGTTATACTTATACCACGATAAATATTTCTATTTTATTTTATTTTTTACTTATACTTTTGAAAAGCTTTTTTCGTCAATAAGCTAAAGATTTTGACAGGTATTTTAATTATTTTGCGGTCATTATAGGTAAATCTGGAGCTGTCGTCAATGCTAATAATCACTATTTTCCAAGAAATAATTCAAGTTTGCTCCAGTCGGGGATGGTATGTTCTATTTTAAATAAGTAGGTATGCTTTTATTTGCTTTTAGTTTGTTTCTTATTGTGTAATGTAAAGTAGTTATAAAGCAAAGTTATCGAAAATATTCAGCAAGGTGACACAACGCCTAGAAGGTGTTTATCTCCAGGTGAACGCCGTTTGGTATTACAAGTGAAACGTTATTTTACGTTAGAAAAAAATAACTCGGGTCCGTTAGTGTCTGTTATGGTAGTGCAAAAACGAACGTCTGATGCTTGCGGCATTGCAGATAAGACCTTAAGAAGACTTCGAAAAAAGAGTGAAGAAGAATTGGACCGACCATATAAAAGGGGTCGACAGCATTCAAAGACCTTTGATCTATCCCAACGGATTAAAATATCGATTAGAAATATCATTTGTGATATGTATAAGTCAAAGGAATATGTTACGCTCAAAGCTATTCTAGAAAATATAAAGGAAAAACAACTTTGCGATATTGGAATTACCAGTTTGTCCAAAATTTTAAAAGAGATGGGCTTTAAATATTAAAAAAAAACGAAAAACAGAAAAGTGCTTTGCAAGCAATCTAATATTGTGTCAAAAAGATGGCAATTTTTAAGGGATTACATAAAAAAACAAAAAGTCGGAATTGCCAAGTCAAGTTGTTCAACAAACAAACAACTTCAACAAAATCGTCTTGGCAGGATGAATCGAAACATTGCTATTCCAGTGCCCGTGCAAGTAATGGAACAAGATATATAATAATACATGCAGGCAATGAAGAAGGGTTTATTCCAAATGCCAGTTTAATATTTTCATCAACAAAAAAAACTGACAATTATTACGGCAATATGGATGCTAAAATTTTTGAGCATTGGTTTGACGAAAAACTTTTAAAAAGTTTAGAAACCCTTCCCTAATTGTTTTGGACAATGCGTCTTACCATACGAGACTCGAAGAGAAATTTCTTACAAGAAGCTGGAAAAAAGAGGAAATAAGAGAGTGGTTGTCAAAGAAAAACATAAACCATGAAAATTTATTTTTAAAAAGTGATCTTTTAAGCAAGTGTAAAGAGCAGCCATTTAAAAAGAAATATGTTTTTGACGAATTAGCCCTTAAATATGGACATCAAGTTTTGAGATTACCATGCTACCATTGCCATCACAACGCAATTGAATTGATATAGGGTATTAGCAAAAATTTTTATGTTGTTGTGGGAGGAGGCTCTTAGCAAAGTAGGTAAAGAAGAATGTCGGAAATGAACACACGGAAAAAAATTATTTTTGAATCTTATGAGACAAAACAGGTTATAGACGTAAGTAAGACCGTTAACTATTACGGATGATGATAATGATTCTGAAAGCATGGATAATATTTCAGATGCAGAGGAAGACTATTTTTAGTATGCATTTATTATCGCAAGACTGCAATATCAGTTCATTTTAGAACCATAACTTTATAAAAAATAATTCGTAAAATTAATTTGCCTAAATAATATAAAAGCTAAGAAATAATCTTTTTTTTACCTAATTATTTTTTATTAACTTTAAATGATTTAAGTACTGTTTACAAATGTCCAAACCATGACTTTCCTAATTACCGATGCAAAAAAAATAATTTCTGCGCTTGTTATTTAAACCAAGCTTGTCAAAAAGAACTATTTTAGCCACTAGATGAAAAAACTACTATTAGTTAGAAAATGTAATTAGTCATATTCCAAAAATATAATTTATTGTTTGAGAATCACCGACTTACCCACTCAAGAGGTTTTATTGCTTAGCGGACTTCTTAAAAAGAATGTACTTCAGTCGTTGTCGTATCTCAGTGCGCATGTTCAGAACGGATACGCCGTACACCAGCAAATATACGTCTCACCTATCTCTACGATCCGAAGCTCCTTGCAGTGTTCGCAAGCTGTTAGTATATTATATTGGTCCTGAGCATGCGCACTGAGATACGACAACGACTAAGCACCCTTTTTATGTGCAACTTTTAATGTTTATGGTTAAGACGTAACGCCGTATGACGTTTTGAACATGCGCACTGAGCAAGGAATAAGCACCCTTTAAGTGTCTAATATCTACCTTTAAGTGTCTAATATCTATTAAGTGTCTAATATCTATTATAATATTTTAGCCTTTTAGGAGTGATCGGTTTGTTTCTGATTTTTTAGAAAATCTGTTTTATAGGTACTTGCAGGCAAGTGAAGTATTGATTAAAAACTTCTTATTGCCCGTGTGTGGAATATCATGTAAGTGGCACTTAAGCTACAGTTAAGATAAGCCGTAGAATTACTTCGGCTTAAGCGCATTTTGAGGTTATGTGAGGTATTTTTTGATTATGTTTTTAAACAAAAGCCATTAATTTAATCAGATTATGAAACTGTTTCCTAGCCTTAAGAACTTTCTGTGATTATAATAGTGGTCTGTGCTTAAAATGGAACTTCTTTGGGATGATGAAGACGATGAAGAATTAGATTTTGTAATTAATGAAATTAAAGAATGAAATACCTTTTACAAAAGGTTTAGAATGTCCAAAAAAAATCATGATTTTTTCCACAGGTGAATAATTTCCCTTTTTTGGCAAATTCGTTGCAAAGAAACTAAAAAAATGTTGGGTTGGTCTGGTGGTGTAATAATTAGTATTTTTTTAGTTAGTTTAGTTTTCGCATCGTATTCAATATATCACATTTTTTGTCGGAACAGAGAACATGCTCTATGAAAGAAAAAGAAGACAATCTTTTCAATATGTATTGAGTACAATGTGAAAATATACTAAATGAATAGTCAGATTTTATAGTTTACCAATTATAGTAGTTTTATTTGCCTTTTCCTCCATATAATCATAAATCATCAATAAAATTTGTTTTATTTAAAAAACCTCAAATTTGACGTGGTTTTTTGACAGCTGACAGGTGATAATCATGTGCACCAAACAAAAAACACAAAAAATGCAGATAACTGCCACGTTGCCAATAATTTCCTTACTTTTTCCAAGTGAAACATATTCGGAACTTTTGCAAACCAAGTAAATCTCAAAGTTTACCCTCAGTTCAAGCGGCACTTGAACAAGTGGAAGAAGTAAGGGGAAGTGGTGCACACGGGAATTATACTTCTATAGGTAGTCGGCGTCCAAAACATACATGAAGAAACAAGGAATTTTACTTATATCCTCAGGTGTTGATATTACATCGGGTGAGTAAAAAATATGAAAAATTTACCATTTTGTATTTACCTAACTAGAACAATTTATTTAAAAAATCATATTTTAAAAAACATATGAACTATTATTATACACACTTAATTATACATCTAAATCAATTTTTCTATTATGCCTGCCATTCTTATATCCTTTTCCCTGGTAATAATTATACAGCCTGCCACTAATAGTGAGCAACGTTAAATCTCTTGCGTTATAACCTTAAAATTTTTTCTTCGCTGTTTTTGGTTATTTTATTTTTTACTTTATTTTTTTTTAAATTTATTTTCTGATAAACTATCCAATGAAAATTTTTGACTTTGTTGGATGTAAATTAATTCAGCCTTGATTACTGCTGGGTTTTTACGTATTATTTTTCAAAATCTTAAAATAAAGACGGGCTAGCTGTATCTGATTTTAAAACTTTCACAAATAAAGTCAGGATGTAACAGTTATTACGTCCGGCGTAAAATTCGATAGCTGCTGCGCACGAGTATTTGCTAACAGTGTAAAAATTGTGCCCGACCATAATAGTATCTGTCTAAAAAAAATCTCCTATAAGTTTCTAATATTTCTGCGCTTTTCGTGGGTCTGGAACGTGGTATTTAACCAAGAATCACTTTTAAATAAATTTTGTATAAAGTAATGCCTAGGTTTGTCATTATTTATTGCTTTGTTTAGATATTTTCTTAATTTACCCGTTTTGAATGAAGTTAAAATTAAAAACTCTTTAGACACTTTGATCTCTTTCACGGTTTTTCTAAAATATTTAAAAAAAAAGTTGGTTTGGTTAGCTGCCAAATATTAGGGTAGGTCTTAATTTTAGATTTCTCACTAAAATTTTGAGAAAATGATTATTGAAAATGCTTTCTTTTACACGTTCTGGATGATTTTTAAAACAATTCTTTTCGCGCAACGAAAATTTGAATTTAGCGCCAAGATTATAAATGAAAAAATTCAATGACAATTTTGTTCTTGGGTGGAAGTGAAAATTCAAACCTGAATGAGCCTCCCACAAGGAACAGACAAAGGACCAAAGCGAAAAGAGATTATTTCCACCCAAGATCTTTTGATCTTTTGTTTTTAGATTCTTTTCGGTTAATGTAACTGATTTGGAGGTTTTTTAACTTCTTTTTTGTTTAATTGCCTTAGGAGCATAATCCTATTAGAAATATTAACACACCAGGACAAATCCGTATCAGGTAACTTGGATAAGTACCAGTGCGGATGCCTATTTGTGAGTGATTCAAAGTTGGAAATCAAAGTGTATGATGTTGTTTAATGATGTATGGGGAGGGTGATCAGTGGAACCACTGACGAGCCTATGATGGTTGCCCAAGGCGAAACATCGTTTAATAATTTCTCTTTTCGCTTTGGTCGTTTGTGTGTTCCTTGTGGGATGCTCATCCAGGTTTGAATTTTCGTTATTTCCATCCAAGATCTTTTGATCTTTTGTGTTTATAGTCTTTTCGGTTGATGTAACTGATTTGGAGGATTTTTTTAACTTCTTTTTTGACAATTTTGTTGTTCACGTTTTACTTCACTACGATTCGATGCATAAGAAAGAGTTTGCAAAGGGGCGGTATTTACCTTTTAGGCCGAGGAGACGAAACTGCTAGCGGCAGCTCTGGTGATAGGAACAATACTTTTTTTTCGATGGGTATTTTTTTTAAACAAATGTGCGAGAAAAAATGTCTGCACATTCGCGAGAAAGTCTCGAGGTCAGTGCGGGAAAGTGCTCTAAATTGTATAATAAAAAGTGTTCGCAAAGTAGGTTTTTGCGGTCACGGAACATAAGTCCAGTTTACTTGAAATTACGCATCTTTACAAAAACCTTAACCTTTAAACCTTTAAAAGTAACCTTATTTGTTTTGACGTTTTAGATAGAACGTCGGATGACGCCAGATTGCTCTGGTTAAAATTTACCCGCCTGTTCAGATTGTTGGTAGATTTTTACCGGACGCTACCTAAACGCGCACTTTCGCACCCCACGAAAAAGGTTGATAAAATTTGTTCCGCATGCGTTAATCAAATGCACAACCATTTCTAACCTTATTTCAGACACAAAATTTTTTGTACTTGTGTTTTTTTAATTTTAAGTTTAGTTTTTGGCAATAGGAAAAATCAATATACTATAATCAATCAAGAGTGGTGAAGTGAGTAAAAAAGTGGTGAAGGTGAATCACCTTCAACGAGTAGTTCATTTTCATTTATAAACGCGTCTTGTCCGTTCATATTGGACGAATCGCCGGGCACACTCGGAGTGCACTCTCTATCGGGTAACGCTCTGGGCCGGACTTCACCTGGACTCTTCAATCTGAATGCACCCCAGTTTATGAAGTTTGTTGACTTAAGAGTATTTGCGTTTGATATTTTAATAATTTCTGATATTTATGATGACATTTTTATTGCTCGTAGATAAAGTATAGTACACTAACTCGCATATTGTCATTACACGCTTAGATAAACTAAGACACTCGCCTGCGGCTCGCATCTCAAACTTCATCTTCGCGTTTAATGATTATCATAACATGCTTGTTATGTAAACTACTATCACGACTTTTTGGTGGGTGCAACTGACGTCCGAACCTAGAACCTCTCGTTTATGATCTTTTAGTCAACCACTAGAGCACAGACCTTCACAGCAAATATTTCTTTTAACATCTATATATACGGTAGAACAAACAGTTTCTGACCAACTAGTGGAAACCTTAAATTTAAAGTCCAAAATCTCAATTATTTTACAGAAATATGTTATTGAAAATAAAGAAATGCTAATCCAGCACCATCTAGCAAACACGATTTATTTGCGTGCTTTCGAATTGGCCCAGTTCTACCTAGTTATTACTCTTTCCACGGTTTGTTTGCAATAGTTTCCGCAAGCTAATATAAGAGGGCGCCAATTTACTGATAGACTTTTATAGCGATTGGAACTGCAACAGACTGCTCTCTCCCATTCACTGGTTGACAATTTTGGATATTCTCTATCTACGCAAGCATCAATGGGTTTTAATTTAAAAAAAATATTTCGAAAGAGTATACATAAAAAAATTATTGAAAAATGCGAATCCTTTATCTGCGACACACAGTTTAAATCTCGTGGAGGGTTCGAGACAAGAGAGGCCTTTTTGTCATTTAAATCTTAGTTCAGCGGTCAGGATGTCTCAGTGCCAGTATATGCCAGCTTTTGATCGAGTCCAACACGAAAAGCTTATAGAATCGCTAAAAAAAAGATCGTCACGATGACTGAGATCTAAAGATAATCGATAAGAAGGAGGAGGTCCGAATAGTGACTAACGCTATTTTACACCGTTGATATTTGAACGTCATATAACGTAAGGACGGTTAACTTAAGAATTTTGACGTACGTAGGACATGCGAATTTGTTTTTGGCGAGCTTTTAATTAATTCCCAGCCCATTTCCGACAGGGTGACGTTGCGCTCTCTCATAAACAACTAAATAGATAGGTACCTGCTTTAAAGCGAATTTAAATAAAAGCAATAGTAGTTTTTAATCACAGTAAACTAATTTTATTTTGAAAATTAAAAACAAATAAAATATCCCAAACGTCAAATAACCGGACCGTCAACATAAAACCTGAATGAGAAAGGCTATTTTAAACTGTCATATAGTGATAAAGTTATCGTTATCGGCGAAGTTATCGAGTTGTAAATTGGCACGACCAAAAACTATCCAATGAAATTAAACGCAAAAAAGCTGGCTCTGGCCGTGAAATAATTCCATCTCCTTCTTTAAAACTTTTAAAAACTTTAAACCTTCTTTAAAACTATAGAGACAAAGCCGCTCTTCGCGAGACGCGCAGTATAATACCCGTTCCAAACCTAGCGTGCCCACGCTGCATTAAAAAAAGCATCACGTGACTCTGCATTTAAAACTACTGAAAGTCCATATCCCGTCACGTGCTGCGTTTTTTGAAGCAGTGCGTCTCCTAGCTATAGTAACAAAAGGTCCGTTTCTGCGAGCTTGCTATTGTTCTCTTTTAAAATACCTGCATACACACCCTTCAACCCCGCATAACTGTCAGAGGTAACTGGGGGTAATTGGGGCTTAACTTAAATGTTGGAAAAACAAAAATGGATGGTAATAGCCAAAGAAAAGAGTATCGTGACCAAGAAGTCGAACTCGTTGATTCGTATCCATAACATACAAGAAGTCCGTGCAAGTGTTAAACAATACCACTCTCTGAATGTGCTTCATTGTCATGTTTTTAGCACCACAAGCGATATGTCAAAATTTTGGCGCCGGAACGTCCTAGAGCCAAAACGGTGGCGCCAAAACCATTTCGATCCTATTTATTCTTCGTGTTTTCTGGAAAAACTATGAAGTATTTTTAAAGCATCCCAGACCCTGCAGTATAGAAACTTACCGCTAACTTAATTCCCGTAGGACAAGCGCAAGAATGTCCTTTCGGTTTTAACAGACACAGATGGGTACATCCACCGTTGTTGTTGGAACATGCACTCCTTACGCCCTTTCTTGTTCTGTGAAACACCTTAATTCCCATTGGATCGTTTACGTTTTTTAGCACGATTGTACGGTTGGCACCTACAATCAAATTTCCCATATTATATACAGGGTAAGGACTTTAAATGGTAATGCAGCTGGTGGGTTGGAATATTGTTATTTAAACAACACTGCTTTTATACTGAAAAAAAATGCTTTAATGAAGGGCAACGTTAACTTTTTTACTTAATTTCATTGCTTTAATTTACTTTTTCATAAGTTCAATATTTTCTACATAATATTAATTAGTATTAAAAAGTACAATAAACTAACTAAATTAACTAATAAAATTAATTTTACCCTTAGATTTGAGCAAATGCAATGGTAGGCTTTAAATTTAATGAGGATGTTTTTCATCCAGTGTTTAAGCGTACTTTAACGGGGATATATAGATATAATGTTTGAAAGTACAAAAGACATGTCTGTCTTCTATTTTATCCCAAAATCGCGAAGGACAGAATTATTCTAAAAGTAAATTAAAAGAATTATGACGTTTCCCTTGCAGATCCAAATAGAAATATCATGATTATAACTAAAGATAGACCAAAACCGACTCTACTGAAAGCCTTTACCTTTACCTTCACCGTCATTATGTTAGCAAAACTTATATATTTTCTGTCAATTTGGCTGTCAAAATGGTGGCGACAAAAGAACGCGGTAGGAGTTGATTAGTCTTAAATAAAGTTAGTGCTGGATAGATCATTAATTTGTAATAACTTTAAAAAAAATACCAATAGTATCTTTAAAAAATGTAAAATCAGAAAATTTGAAATATCTTTCGCAAAACATTGATTTACCTCCGGTATACCAAAACAAATACAAAAAAATCTTACCGGTCAGTTTGTTAGCTTTTTCGATGGTTCGGGCTTTCCAGTCGGTCCAATACATAGTGTTTCCGAAAATATCAAGTCCAAAAGGATAAGGGACGTCTTCACCTTCCAGGATAACTTTTACTCCAGAGCCATCCACATTTGCGCAAGAAATTGTCCGCATGGGGCCGTCTTAAAAATAAAGGGCTTATTTATAATAAGGATACAGAGAAACTCTAGCATTAAATAGAGACTCTCTAAATTTGAGGCTACCAGAGCATTTAGGTTTTCCATAACATTATAAAATTATTGGAAAATACTGCTAAAATTTTCTATTTAAAACTAAGAAACCTTACCAGTAGTAGGTAGGTACCTAGGTCTTTTTAAGACCTTGGGTATTAATTAGATTCACATAAAAAATTTTGGCAAAAAGCTGTCTCAATTAAAAAGTAAGACATTATTATGTTTATTTTTTATCTTTATTTAACCTTACCTGTCCAAAATATCTTTCCATGGTCTATGGTTAATCCATTTGGAAACATCAAATCTTTTTGAACTATGATAGATTTGCCAGTCCCGTCCATTGAAGCTTTTTCAATTCTTTTCTTCTCACCCCAATCCGCCCAAAACATTAAACCAACTAAAAAAAAGTCAGTCAGTTGGACAACAATGAATAGTTTTAAAACTATAGACCAAATTTGCATCAGTGCCGTTTACTTCCTCTATTCTTGTTTAAATTTTTAAGGCGAATCATTTTTTTAATTTGAAAGTTAAATATTTAGATTTTTTTATTCTATCACTATTACGGCAAACTTACTTTGAGGATCAACAGTAATGTCCCTGGGTCTGTCGGTGCCTTCCCAAACTAGCAAAGATCGCATAGAACCGTCAGAATTTGACACTTCGATCATTCTTGTATGTTCGTCTGACCAATATAATTTGTCTGTGGTCCAATCAAAAGCAACTCCAGTGGGCGAGACTAAAAAAATCTCGCAATAAATGTCTTCAAACTTATCTAGATACTAGCTATGGCCGCAACTTCGTTAACGTGTTTAAAATTGTAATGGTCTACTTAGATATTTTTTCATATGTATAGGTATAGATAGTTTGTCATCTCAACACATCATTTGTTTAATTTATTTGATCCTGAAGCGCTAGGCAGCATAAAATAGAGTTAATTAGTTTAAAAAGCTTCAAATCTTCCACAAATTTTAGCTTAGGGTAGTCAACAAGTTTTGTCAGATGGTCAACAAATATCAAAAAGTACGTTGGGTCCAGAGGCTGAATTCTTGAATTTCAAGCGCACGAACATTCAGTTCTGTGAAGTAAATTCTCTCCCGGTATACATATACGTCTCTCGGAATAAAACTGGTCGCCTGCCGCGGACCAAGCGATCAAGTTCACATGGTTCTTGGGTGAATGTGATCGGTGAACGCTGGTTCAAAAATATTACAATACAATTAAAAGGTCAAGAATCCGGCCCCTGATTTGAGCTCTGCGGAATGCCTGACATTATTTTATTACTTTGAGAGCAAAATCCATCTATTTCAGCGTATTGATTACGAAACATTTGATCCAATGTTGTGCAAATAGTTTGTGATTAACAACTCAAACTAATTGAAATTAACTCTGTGTTTCGGACTTTCATTTTCTATATTTTATTTATACACGACGTTACGATCAGTACAATCTCTGATCGTCTTTAGGTGCCAACTACAATCTTTTCCTAAGGCTACGTACTTATATACTATGGTAAATCACTCAACCGTGAAGTTTAAGAAGGGGCTTCCAAATATTTGAAATTTCAACAGTTGGTTTACTGAAAATACTCTGATTCTGCCCAATAAAGGCAGCTTCAAAGAATTTTCTTTTCTCCCAGTGTGACTCTTCGTGCAAAACCTTTGCTTCTTTCGACTTCATTCGGTGTTGTTTTGACCATGCATGTTCGGCGATTCCTGATTTCGTTGTTTCACCTCTGGGTATTCTGATGTTCCTTAAGCCTAACAGATAGTGGTCTTTTTGTTTAGCCTATGTATGATTCACCACACTTACAAGGAACTTGGTAATTGAATTCTTTATTTTGTTTGTTCTCCGGTTTTGTTTTACTAAAAAGGCTTCGAATTGTATTATTAGATTGAAAAGCTGTTTTAATATTAAAGTTGTTCGCTACTCTTCGGACTTTCTCTGATGCTCCTTTAATGTATAGAATTGTAAGAAACGCTCTTGTAATCTCTGTCTTGTTTGCTGAAATTTAGAATTGTATCTGTTCTTAGTAAAACAAAAACGGAGAACAAACCAAATAAGGAATGAATTTCCAAGTTCCTTGTGAGTTTGGTGAATCATACATAGGCGAAACAAAAAGGCCACTATTTGTTAGACTTAAGGAACATCACCGAATTAAGTGGACAGAAGCAAAGGTTTTGCACAAGGAGTCACACTGGAAGAAACGAAAATTCCTTGAAGCTGCCTTTATTGGAGAGAATCAGGGTATTTTCAGTAAACCAAATGTTCAAATTCAAAATATTTGGAAACCCCTTTTTGGGCGGAGCCAACTTCTTAAATTTCACTGTTAAGTGATTTCCCATACATGCAATTTTTTTAGTTCGTAGCCTTAGGAATAGATTGTACTGATCGAAACGTCATGTATAAATAAAATATAGACAATGTCCGAAACCTTATTTTTTGCTAAACATATCACATGCTTAATCAACTGATGTTGAACTGTACATTATTGAAAGTTCTTATGCATCCTTATGCAATTTAAATAGGTCATAATGCGTTAATTTACGATCCAAATTAAATGTTAATGAATTATGTTGATTTTTAACAGTCCACAAGAAACCGTGAAGATTTTTTTATTTAGTGGAATAACTATTATAATTTTAAAAATTACAGTCCACAAGAAACAGTGAAGATTTTTTATTTAGTGGAATAACCATTATAATTTTAAAAATTTTTGATAAACTAAAAAGCTGATAAATAAAAAGAGTACGATAGAATCTTTTGTGCCAAAACGCGTTTTTCAATTTCTGAGTTTTTGAACAATATTTTAAATAAAAATATATAATTTAGGTTATTGTCATTGTTTTTATTTTACTTTTTTTAAATAAACTGTTATTTATATAATCCCAGTTTTAAAAAAATGCTCGTAGTGAGTTAGAAGTTAGTTGTTTGTTTTGTAGGATTCGGAACGAAATTAATCTCTATATATCTATATTAATACTTACTTAGATTAGCTTCAACAAGAACCTCATGATTGCTACCATTCCATGAAGCACGATTAATTGTTGCTGTAGCTAAATCGCTCCAGTAAATGTAGTTGGTTCTAGAGTCCCAGGCTACTGACACGGCTTGCTTAATACCCTCCATTGGTATCACCATTTCGTAGGGTTGTAAATCGTGGGTTGCTTAAAATAAATAGAAAAAGTTTAATTAATTGAATTGAACCAAGACAAAACTATTAAAACTGGACTTGGTTGACCATCGGGAGCCACCGTAGGGTACATCGTTGTTGAATAAAGAACATGAGATCGCTTCCTTCTCAGCAGTCCTGCGGTCCACGTTGTGCATAGAGTACAAAAAACGAAATAGAAGTAGGCGGCACGGTTGACACTTAATCGAATATTTTGCGGGCGTCAAAGGCGTGTGGCCAAAGACCTAACCAAAATTAGGTACAGGAGACCCTGACGGCATCCGGTGACTTCTTTGAGATCGGGACTCTATGTGACACAGCTGAACTCCGACAAATTTGGGAGCAGAAGACGCTAGAAGGTGACCTAAAAGAGGCGTGACCTGCGCTTTCGGACATCGGGATCACTCCAGGGCATGCGACTGATGAGACTCCGAAGATGACCTCGACCAGCGAAACCGGGATTGACCGTTGATTTTGGGGTCAACTAATATATGCATACTGCTGGGTAGAAAAAGTCTACCCTAAAAACCAAGTTCTGCTTGGATATGTACACTTCGCGACAAATAAAACGCATACTCCGATTTTATATGCAATATGTCCTTTACGATTTAGCAACCTGTTCTGTCACAAAGTGTCAGAGTCCACTCATTGTCTTTTATCAAAATTAGATGGAGGTTGGTCTGTTCGTCAGGTTGTCGATCATTATGGACTAGATAAGTCCACTATAGTAAGACCAAAAAGAAAATACAAAGAAGAAGGAACTGTGCGACGAAAGGAAGGATCTGGCTTAACCAAAGTCAGCACACCCCAACAGGATCAGCAAGTCACTAATTTCCAGAGAAGCAAAATTTAACAGTTCATTTTCCTGGTACGGTAAGAACTGCACTAAGACGAATAAAGAAGTCGAGGTTGAGATGTCGTGTTGCAGCTAAAAAGATACGGCTAAGTAAAGAAAAAAAGCAAGCAAGATTACTTTTTCGAGACGGGAAAACGAATTTTGGCGGTAGGTAGCTTTTACCGATGAAAAAATTTTTAATGCCATAGAGAACGTATAGGGGCTCATTGCAAAAAAGTTATCAAAATTTAATATTCGTCCACGTAATGCTGATCATTTGATAAACTTTATGCAGAGATTGTTGAAGAAAATCCAAATGTATTTGAAAAGTTAGCAGCAGACTCCATGGCAAGGCCTTTATGGAGAGATCGTTGAAGAAAATCCTAATGTATTTGAAAAGTTAGCAGCAGACTCCATGCCAATGCTTTAGAAAAAAATATTCAAGCAAATGGTGCAATGACCAGATACTGAAGTTAATATTTTTAATTTTTTTGTTGATAAATTTTTTATTTCTATTTGTTTTTTCACATTTTCTTGTTTATAAAACTGATCCTGTTTATGTGTATTGACCTTTCTTAACCCAAATCATTCCAGTTTTTGTTTTTTCCTATTTTCTTGTTTATAAAATTGATCCTGTTTATGTATATTGACCTTTCTTAACCCAAATCATTCCAGTTCTTTCTTCTTTGTATTTTCCTAATCACACTATAGTAGACTTGTTTGGTCCATTTTGACTGGCTATTTGACGAAGGGGACAACCTTCTTCTAGTTCTACGAAAATTTGATTAAATTTCTTTATTTATAATAAAAATTTTGTTTTAAAACTATTTTATCTTTTTTTATATTTCGTAATAGCAACCTTAAAACTTTAGAACCAGTAAATATCAGTTTCAGTTTTCTTAACAAAATTTGTTTATGTTGTCTAAAAGCGTTATCCTTCAAAATTCGGTAATAATAAGCAAGCAAGCATGTGCCTAACTTCTGCTGTATGCGTTTTATGTGTCGGGAAGTGTAGCAGAATCACCATTCGGAGCCGGCGCCGATACTCCTCTGTGTACACTTGCTACGCCTCTACAAAGAGATGTGTGCTCGGGGGTTTGGTTATATGGGTCTAATTACCTGGGTTAAAAAGACGCCCCTCCTCTATTGCTAAAAAATGGGTATCGAACTGTCCCGTGTTTTGAAATACTCCACAATGTGACACTTTTATGAGGCAGATTGTATAAACAGATTGCAAAATAAACTTAATATTATAGGGCCTTACTGTCCAAATGTTTTATCCTGAGATCTTTCTTCCTTGCGAAAAGCAAAAACTTTTCAGGCTTTTGACAAGATTTTCCATCTGATTTCAATTTTTGTCCCATTCTACAAACGCAGGTGTAGGATTTTCCATTTGGTAGGCACAGATGAGCACAACCACCTAAAATTAAAATATAACTTTTAAATGTTTTCTTGAATTTGATTAGTAAAACTCCAAAGATTCATACTTTTATATAATAATTAAGAATTTATATTTCATTTTTTATGCGGGACATTAGATATACCAACCATTATCCTTTCCACATCGATTCCTGTATTTAGGCTGTCTTTGTGGATGGTAACTGTGAATATCCATGGGAAAGTGAAGATGAGAATGGAGGGTTTTGAATCCTGCTCCTGTTATTTTATTTGCTGTTGAAATTGACTAAAACGAAAAAATATTTTTTTTAACTGATTATGTACTTACAATTCAACATGTTGTGTATAGTAGCCCTTAAGATACAAAAGAATGTTTACAGTTTACAAATATCGCATGTAATATTCAAGAAAAGATTACCTCATTATAACCATCTATGACCATGAAAACTGGGTATCTCTAAATTAGCCTTATTTTATGTTTATTCTAGAAGAGGTTTAAAAGAAAGTTGAAGTAATGCATATTTCTTTCCAAGGGCTCATTAAAAAAAAAACTTATGTCAAATTAAATTTTGTATCGCTAGCGGCATTAAATCATAGTCATTATTTTATTTTAAATATAAAACCAAAAAGGTTTATTATATGGTTATTAAATTTAAAAATACCTCATAAAAGTATTAGGATAATCGTTGATGGCCAGAAAGGAAAACTTAGGCGTTGGAAAAACCTTTTAATATCCTATTCTAAATGGTCGTTTTAAGTAATCGTTGTCAAAACGAGATATAGAGGAGTTTGCATTTTTAATGTACCGCTGGTCAACAAAAGCTTATTAAGTAGTGTTCATCGTCATAATAGGCAATCACTCGATACCGAATATGATTTTCTTCTATTCTGTATCGTCGCTATTTGTTGTGCGTTTTTTGATGGCTATGTAAGCCAATTCTCGAGCCGCATACCCTTCCACAGTCCTGGCACATCCAGTCTCCGGCAGCAGCCGGGTGTTGTTGGTCATTCATTCTTCCATTTTGTCGCTCCTTTCTACGTTCTCTCTTTTCCGTCTCTAGTCTATGTCGTTGGTCTTCAAAAGTTTGTGCTGGTCTCGAAGTTGTTTATATCGATGTGACCCTTCATCATATTGCCTTTGAGAACGCCCTTGTACCTTTTTTGTTGACCTCCTTGATTTCTCTTTACCTCCTTCAGTTGTCCATAAAATATCTGCTTTGGGAGATGTATTTCAGGCATGCGGATAATGTGACCAGTCCAACGAAGTTGGTGCTTGAAGATAAGGGCTTCTATACTAGTTGTTCTGGCTTCTTCTAAAACACTTATCTTTGTTCGTCGGTCTTGCCATTTGATTCTCAGTATTCGTCTTAAACAACTTTGGTGATATTTTTCTAGTCGTTTGATATGCCTTCTGTAGGTGGTCCACGTTTCGCATCCGTATGTTAGAGTTGGTATTATAACTGTATTGTAGACACGAAGCTTGGTCTCTGCATTGATGTCGTGATTGTTGAAGACTCTCTCCAAAAGCCGACCGAACGCTGCGCTAGCACATTTTAGGCGATGCTGTGTTTCTGCGTCAATAGTTGCATTTGATGATAGGTGGCTCCCAAGATATGGGTAATGTTCCACGTTCTGCAGAAGATGGCCATTTATGGAAATGTTTGGAGCTTTTTTTGCGTTTTGGCAAGATTGACCTCTAGGCCAATGCTTTTGTAAACTTGGTTAAATGCGTTGATTACTAGTTGTAGACCTTCCTCTGTATCGGCTATTACGACGTTGTCATCGACGTACTGCAGTTCGATTACCAAGGTTGTCGAGACCTTAGTTTTTGCTCGCAGTCTGCCTAGGTTAAGTAGGCCACCGTCGAATCTATATAGAATTTCCACTCCTGGCGGTAGATTTTCCTCAACAAGGTGAAGCATGGCACCTAAAAATATATGGTCTGGTTGCATTCATATTGTCGTGTAGTAGTCTAAGAATTTGAATATATTTTTGAGGGCATCCAGCTTTTGCCAGTATTTTCCAAAGAGCTTCTCTGTTGACCGAATCAAATGCTTTGGCTAGGTCTATGAAGGCCATGAAGAGAGGGCGATTTTGTTCTCTAGAATTCTCTTGCATTTGTCTGGAACTGAAGATCATGTCAGCTGTGCCTCGATTGGGCCTAAATACACACTATGTCTCTGGCAGATTTTTTTCAGCAATCGGAATTAATCGGTTTGATAGTATCCGTGCAAGTGTCTTTCCAGCAACAGAAAGCAGAGATATACCTCTGTAGTTTCCAGATTGGGCTTTGTCACCTTTTTTGAAAATGGTAACTATAGAGGCGTCTCTGAGTTCGGCAGGAATGGTCTCAGTGGTCCATATTTTACTTATTAGAATGTGCCATTGGGAATTAAGTGCGGGTTTGTAGACTTCAGCAGCGATACCATCTGTGCCTGCTGACTTGTTATTCTTTAGCTGAGTGATTGCCTTTTCGACCTCCTCCAATCTCGGAATCTCACTTAGGTGTTGTTGTGTAATTTTCTCCGAAATTTTGTCAAAGATGTCATTATCGACCTGAGACTTTCTGTTGAGTAGTTCTTGGAAGTGTTCTTCCCATCGTGAATTGATAGAGGATGTGTCTTTAAGCAGCCTTGTTCCATCTTTGGATCGTAGGGGATTGATACCTTGTGTAGTGGGACCATATATCATCTTAGTAGCTTCAAAGAAGGCTCTGGTGTTGTTGGACTCAGCTAGATGTTGCATTTCGTGTGATTTTGTTGTCCACCATTGGTTTTTTAATCTACGTGTTTGCCTTTGTACGTCTGCTTTGGCTTCTTGATATTTCCTTTTCTTTTCGTTAGAGTTAGGGTGGCTTTTCCAAGCATTATGGGCTTTTCTCAATAAGCTCTTGAATTTCTTTGTCGTGATCATCAAACCAGTCTTGATGTTTTCTTTGTGTGTAGCCGACCTATTATCCGGAGGCAGATGTTATTGCTGTCTTCAACATTCTCCAGTGATCGTCAATATTCTCCGGGTATTCTAAAGTACCCAACTTTTAATTCAGAGAAACTTGGAATTTTGTTCTGGTTTGATCATCTTTAAGGCGTTCTACATTGAATCTTCTTCTGATTTGCTTTTTTTGACTTGGTGGAATGTGCAAGTTCATTTTGGCTTGGTTTTAAGTTTTAACCATATATGTACTAAGTTATTACGTGGATGGTTTGAATTTAAATTTTATTTTTATTTAAATAATTTTTTACACAAAATCGCGAAAGCTCGGGCAAAAAATCTGAAATTTACCGCTCGAACATTTCCGCGAGCTGCAATCCTTTTTTGAAACATATTTTGAGAAGTGAGAATAAAAATGTTTCTGGTCTTACATCACTAATCTTAAAGATATTTTTCAATTTTTATTTAAAAAAAAAAAACCGATGGCAAGTAGATCATTATTTATTATTTGCTCTCGGAAGTAATACCTTTTTTTAAATGAAACCATATGCTGACCATATTCCAATGAATCAAAAATCCCCCTTTTCAAAAATATATTGCATGCTTATGTATTTGCGATAAATCTCCTAATAATTTGTAATCCATATTTATTTATTACATACTGTATTGTAATATAATACATTACGTCATCGGTTTCAGTCAAAACTGAAATTTAGCGTTTTAATCAACATAGGGTTATATAAAGTAAGTTACCTATAAACATTAACGGTAATACTGCAGTTTGAAATATTTGAAATATTTACAGGGGCAGCATCAGGTTCATCTTCAGGTTTATCTTTGGTTACCAATTGATTAAACAAGTAGCTTTTCACCACATTTCCAATATGCACAAAAATTTCCGCAGCTATTTGCTTTTTTGAACTCAAAGTCAGCTAATAAATTCAATATTTTAATAGTAAAGCCATGATGACCCTTAAAATAATATAGTAAATCACCTGTTAAATGATTTTTTACTCGTCTTTTGGTAAATTTAAAGACTGTAAAGAACTGTGATTAAAATAAATTAATACCGCCATGTCTCACAGACTTTATGCTTTGAAAAATTACAATTTTTGCTATTTTTTTTTATAAAAATGGCAAAATAAAAATCATATGCACGAAACTACTCAAAATAATAGACAGATGACATAATAGAAATTTTTATTAAACAATTGCCTTAAATTATTTTCATCTTTTTCTAAAATACTTTTTTACAGCCTGCTGTCTCTCCTTAACAACCTTAAATTTTTTGCACTTCACTAAATTATCTCTCCATCTACCTCTAAAATTCTGCGCTCTCTTTATTTATTTGTTGGTAGAACTTTTTTTGAACGCTAAAAAAAAACTTGAAAAATTTGAGTGTTTTATTCTAGAAATCGAAAGTTTGGAAAGAAACCTTTAAAATGTAAGCAAAATCACGGCATAAAAATGTGAAAAACAGTAAAAATTGCTTAAAAAAAACGTTACCCCTTAAATTATGCTAAAATATTTTAAGCCTTAAAAGTTAAGTTGGGTAAATAAGTGACATTTACCTTAAGCGCAGATATTAACGGATACCATAGATTAAAATCTATCAGCGGTAGCTACCCTTTGACACTAGAATCATAAGTAAGTTGGGTAAATAAGTGACATTTACCTTAAGCGTAGATATTAACGGATACCATAGATTAAAATCTATTAGCGGTAGCTACCCTTTGACACTAGAATCATATTTCTAAAAAGCAACAAAGTAAATTTCGTGTCCGCAAATAAAAATTAAAGTAAAACTCGTGGCATATCGGACAAAGCGTTTTTGTTTTTCACTTTACTACGACCAGACCTCCAATGTCTCATGGAGAATCTAGATACCTACAGACCTGTTTCATCCTTATTAGGAATCGTCATAGGATTGTACCTGGCTTAAGTTAAAGCTACACATGCAATCATGCACATTTCTCGAATTTAAAACAAAAAGTTTGTAATCCGCGGAGACGTGGTCACTGTAACATGACTCATAAAAAGAGATAACGTTCTCAGCAGCACTACTCCCAATTGGAGCTTCATACTACGTGGCCCTAATTTAAAAGCATCAGCAAGCAATGGCTCGAAAGGAGTTTTTTTGCGCAGAACTAAAAAGCCAAAATATTTTAAAACCACTTTGTTGTTTTTTAAATATCCTCTCCAATTGGGGATGGTGCTGCTGCCAACGTTAGGTACCTCTTTTTATGAGTCATATTACAGTGTTAAAAAACTTTAAATTTTTACAGGTTTTTTTCCATTACCTGCTGAAAGGTACAGGATTCTATATTTACGGTCTTTTGCACTTTTCAATTTTGATGTTTTTGTTTCTCAGTTTATTCGAGAGGTGGCGCACACAGGTACCACGCTTCCGCGGATTACAAACTTTGTTTTAAATTCGAGAGGTGTGCATAGTTACCTGTGTAGCTTCAACTGCCAAGTACAATTCTATGACTCCCTGATGATTCCTAATAAGGATGAAACATTCTCCATTAGACTTTTTGAATGAAGGAGTTTTGTGACTATGTGATTGATAGCTCTTTAGTCACAAAAAAAGTGTTATCGGGTGTTTTGTTCGCATTCTTGTAAAAGGGGTTGATATGACGTCATCTTTCAAGATGGTGACCAAAAATCATAAAAAATTCAACTTTTGCAACCAGGGCAGGGTTATACTTGGTTTAATATAAATCGAGGACGGGAATTCCAAAAAATTTACTTTCAAGGTCATACGAGCCTAAATGACTTTGAAAATTGCAAAAAATTAGATTTTTGCCATTTTCTCTTCAAAAAATCTTAATAACTCGACGTTTTGTCAGACTAACTTCAAATGTAACTCAAACTATTGGACATATATGCCAAATTCAATCCCTAGAACTTGATGCAGTTCAAAGCTTCATGTCCTTGAAAAATACCCTAGTAAAATTAACATATTGCAAAAATTATATAGTAAAGGGCGCTATTCATCAACTATTAAAGCGAAGAGGGCCAAATTTGGTAAGAAACATAAGAATATATAGTTCAATAATACTGTTTAAAAAATTTGATTTAGCCATGATGCGTTTCAATATGGCGGCTGATATATATATATATATATATATATATATATATATATTATCCAGTTTCGTAAAAAAGCAAACATGACAAGGTAGCCATCAATTCTTGTTGACTTATCGCCGCTTACTATGCAAAAAAAGTTTAGTTGATGCATGCTTTTGATTGACCTTGAAAATACCATGTACAAATGAAAAACCAGCTTTTTGTAGTGTTTTTTCCAATTTACCACTACGCAAAAACATTACGTGCCGGAGATGTAATAAACATCTTAGCTATAAACAAACACTTCATTTTAAACCTTCCTACTATTTTTTTGACCTGGCGTCCCAGATGTTTATGCTATACCCCGGTCAAAATGACCTATATGTCTGTCGTTTTTATTAAATACACGGATGAGACTAAAACACCGGGTGGCACATGAATGTGTGACTAAATAGCTGTTAAATTCTCATCCTTGAATTTTATTATAAATGTTAATAAACAAGTATAGTTATGCCCTACTGGCATAATTATAATTTTTTATGCTTGTTTGACCACCATTTCGGAAAATAGCATCTAAAACACCTGGTCCAGTATATGGTAATGTATATCTAACTTCTGCTAAATCTCTTATAGGTAGTTTAAATGCTTTGTTAGCTAGACAAGTAAGTAGAACATAAAATTTACAGCTTTGAAATTTAGTAAAAACGACAGGCATATAGGTCATTTTTATCGAGGTATAGCATAAACATCTTGAACATCAGATCAAAAAATATGGTAGGAAGGTTTAAAATGAAGGTTTTAGTTATGGCTGAGATGTTAATTTCATCTCCGGTACTCCAAGGGTAGTGGCAAATTGGAAAAAATACTACAAAAAACTTTTGCATGGTATTTTCGAGGTCAATCAAGAGCATGCATCAAATAAACTTTTTTTTCATACTCAGCGGCGATAAGTTAACAAGAATTGCTGACCACCTTATCATGTTTGCTTTTTAACGAAATTGGATAAAATAAAATATGGTTATAGGTCACCATTTTTATATATTAGCCGCCATATTGAAACGCGTCATATCTGAACCAATTTTTTTTAACAATATTATTGGACCTGACCATCTTATCTTTCTTACCAAATTTGGTCCTCTTCGCTTCAATAGTTGATGAATCCCGCCTTTTAGTATGTTATTTTTGAAATATTTTAATTTTACTGGGGTGTTTTTCAAGGTCATGAAGCTTCAAACTGCATTTAACTCTAAAGATCGAATTTTGCATACACGCCTAATAGTTTAAGGTACATTTGAAGTTGGTCTGACAAAACTTCAAATTATTCAGATTTTTTGAAGAGAAAATGGCAAAAATCCGGTTTCTTGCTATTTTCAAGGTCATTTAAGCTCGGATGACCTCAAAAGTGAATTTTTTAGAATCTTCGTCCTCAAGTTATATAGAATCGAGTATAATCATGCCAAGGTTGCAAAAGTTGTATTTTTTTATGATTTTTGGCCGCCATCTAAAAAGATGACGTCATATGCGAGCAAAAAACCCGGTAACACTTGATTGTGTGACTAAAGAGCTATTAATCCCACATAAACACAAACCTCCTTCATTCAAAATCCCACGGATTTAGACATGCCCCTTCACTATGACCCTTTAAGTGTTAAAAACTCTTATAGCTTACCTTAGTATGCCAATCAGTCCAAAATATTGCATCCTCAAAAATCGTAATCGCAAACGGATGCGGAAGTCCTTTGGTAATGACTTTCCTCCTTTTCGAACCGTCAAGCATGGCTGTCTCGATCATGTTATGCTTTGCGTCGGCCCAGTAAAGTTGATTCGTCGTGAAATCCAGGGCTAAACCGTTCGGCCAGAAAACCGATTCGGTCACGATTGACTTACGGTTAGAGCCGTCCATTTCTGCTCGTTCGATTTTTGGTTTTGGACCCCAATCACTCCAGATTACCTAAAAATTTAACAAGGGACACACGGTTGCTTTAAATTTTTAGAGAGATTGAACAAAAAGAATTTAAAAATCTCCAAATGAGTTACTTCAACCGACGAGAACCCTAAAACAAAAGATTACAAGATCTTGGGTCGAAAAACGAACATTTAAAGCTGGTTGGCTTTCCCACAAGGAGTATGTGTAGATGGTGCTAAATGATGTTTGAGAAAAGTGGAGGCAAAGGGCACTTTAATATTGCTTACAAAATATAAAGTGTTTTCTCATTCCACCAAGTAGCCCACCTAGTATTGGTATGTGCAATTTATAAATTAATTTCTATAAAGAAAAAATTGGTGCTAGAAAGCACGGATAGTCCACCATAAAATCAATTATTTTATGTTGAAAGGAAATGAACATATCTCGAAAACTGTGGTTTTGAAAGTTTTGACTCTTATAACAAAATTTTTGGGTAATATTTACGAAAAGAAAAATCTAAAAACCGCATATCAATAGCTGATTTACTTCTAAAGTAATGTTTTTTTTATATAGTTTTACGGTTTTTCCAATAACTCGGAAACTAAAGCTCCCACGAATTTGGACCTTATAACAAAATTTGTAGTCCATATTCATGGAAACTTAAACTTGAAAACCGTATATCGCTACTTGCTTTTGTTCCAATTTTTTAAAATATTGTATCCCCTTTTTCCCCCCTTCAATCCTCCACGACCCTACCCAAAAGTTAATCAGTTTATGGTTAGCCGATAGAGGATTTTTGTACCAAATTTCGTGAAAATCGATTAAGGCGTTTTTGAGTTATCTTGTATACAGACAGACAACAGACCGACCGACAGACAACTTTTTTTTTTCGTCGATTAAGGTTCCAACCTCAAACTCAAACTCATTTTTGATAAAATTAAGAAAAGTCAAAATTTCACGATTTTAGTAGTCCCCCATGCCATATTGGTATGTATGGTGGATTAAAAAAGATATCGGGCCAAGGAGCATGTTTGGCTTATGGAAACTTGCACTATTACGTAACGGCTTTTTGCCCAATTTTGACCCCTTCTGTGTAATGTTTTGTAACGTAAAATTACACCAGCATGGTTCTGATCTACGTTCCCCATGTTCTCCTAAAAACGCGTCCCGTGATATATACTTTCAACTTTAATTTGAAAAATAGATTTTAAAATTAATGTGCCTTTTACATTCTTATAAATTTTTTCATTAATGGAAAAAAAGTTATTAAAACCAGATTGTGTTTTAATGGACCAAAATATCCCGGTTTGTGGATCTACCAGCTAGGGGTCCGAAGTAAAAAACAAACTTGTTTTAAACCGTTATCTTTATTTTTATCATTTCTTAAGTTATTGCAATTTCCAAAGTGTGCTACACACCAGCTTTGTTGTATATATGGTCAGATACGTAAAAAGTGGCTCCACTAACCCCGCTCTGCCCTATTATGTGTGTTGAAAATGTATACATACATAAGCTTCCCCAGGATGAACCACAATAGCTCTGGGCTTATCAAGATCGCTTGCAGCAATGACCGCTCTTTGACTACCATCCAAATTAGAAACTTCGACCCTTTTGGCGCCAGAATCAGTCCAAAACAAAAGGTTGTGGACCCAGTCAAGAGCAATTCCCCCAGGAGACTCCAAGCCTGATTTCACAATTGCTAAAAATATATTGCAGTCAGTTATGTTACAAAACGATAAGTTTATTTTGGCTCTGGTATAATTGAACAACGGACAATCAGGCGCTGGGAGTGGGATAATTGAGTACTGGAATAATTGAGCACAAAACAAATCAAACCCATCCCAATTTAACCAAATCATTTATTTTATTGAACCTCGTCCACTAAAACAAAGAAAAAGTAAAGCAGATACATAGCAATCCAAATTTCGATGTGCAATTTTTTTATTTATTGGCGGTATTAGTCGAGAACCGGGTTGCTAAGGATTTGTTTCAGTCGTCTTTGTTTTACTGAATGAGGCTAAAATAAATAATGTTGTTAGGTTGCATGGGTTTGGTTTGCGCTTGATTGTCCTACGCTCAAAAGTCCCAGCGCTCAGTAATCTTGCGCTCAATTGTCCTTCGCTTAATTGCTTACGCTCATTTGTCCCGCCCTCAATACTGAAAGAAGCGCTTATTTTCTGTAGAAGAGAGGTCTCACAAGAACAATACTGTTGCCAAACAAAAGTTATTGTCGATAATAATTAGTTTTGGGGCAAAAAAAAGAAAGAGATAATTTTACCAAAAGAGAAAACTTTTGAAATATTGTCGGGTTTGTTACGACGACAAATCTGTTGTCATCCGGCCTCAGTACCGGAGCAAATAGCAAAAAAGAAACTCCATACATGTACAGGGTGTCCCATTTTCGATGGCTCCTTATGCAAAACTCCGTTATAATTAAAGATATCAAGACGCCGTTTACACATTACTGCCCTACTTTTTCGAAACTTGAAAAACGATGTTATCAGATTTTGGATGGCCCTTGTAGTTTCTGAGCTACGGGGGAAATCGAAAATTTGGCAATTTTAATAATTTGCCATATCTTTCTTAATATGCAAAATATTTTGATTCTGTAAAAACTTTTTCATTGCAACTTTTAAACGATAACAAAAGGGAGAACTCGAAATTTTAATTGAAGGTTTCGTTTTTAACTGACCATTATCAGGACCGAAAACTTAAATTCGGACCTAAATATTTTTTTCCTTAATCTTGTATAGTTTTTGGTGCTTTTTTAACTGGTTTAACTTAAATTTTCATTTAACGACGTTTCAATACCAAAAACCATCATCAGTGCTATAGTTTTAGTATTAGAAACGGCCCTAGAAAATCGAATCTATTTTTTATTTGAAAGTTATTATTTTGGATGCTTTAAACTCCATATAATAATCCAACTACCCACCACGGAGATACTTGTTTGTTTAGTTTTATTAATAAAAAGTACCTATACAATAATTTAGATATGAAGAAACAAACAGAAACAAACTTAACCCGCTTACATAAAACGAACAACTTAATTTAATTCAAATGTTCAAATTGTGGTCCGTTGACGTCAATACACATCTCACATTTTCGTCGAATTTTTCTAAGGGCATTTATTATTGGCATTCTTTTTGCTCTTAGGAAAATTCAAAGAAAATGTGAGGTCAACGGACAACAATGTGAACATTTGAATTAAATTAAGTTGTTAGTTTTATATAAGTAGGTTAAGTTTGTTTCTGTTTGTTTCTTCATATTTAAATTATTGTATAGGTATTTTTTATTAATAAAACCAAACTAAAAAATATCTTCGTGGTAGGTAGTTAGATTATTACATAGAGTTTAAAGCATCCAAAACAATAAGTTAACAATAAAAAACAGATTCGATTTTCCAGAGCCGTCCTTATCACTAAATCTCAAAATATAGCACTGACGATGGTTTTTGGGTTCGAATAAGTTAAACCAGTTAAAAAAGCACTAAAAACTATACAAAATTACGCAAAAAAAATTTTAGGTCCCTATTTATGTTTTTGGTCCTGATGATGGTCAGTTAAAAACAGAACGTTACTTTAAAATTTTGAGTGCGCCATTTTATTTCCGTTAAAAAGTTGCACTAAAAAAGTTTTAACAGGAGCAAAATATCTTGCATATTAAGGAAGATATGGCAAATTATTAAAAGTGCCAAATTTTCGATTTCCCCCCGTAGCTCAGAAACTACAAGGGCCATCCAAAATTTGATAACACCATTATTGAAGTCTCGAAAAAGTAGGGCAGTAATGTGTAAAAGGCATCTTGATATCTTCAATATTAACGGAGTTTTCCATAAGGACCAATCGAAAATGGGACACCATGTACACTTGAGCACTACAAAGATACATAGCGGGTACGACTTATGGAACGCCGGTACCAAGGCCATATGACAAGTTGGTGGTATATCTAGTGGAGTAGACCAAAAATCCAAAAAAAATATTTTTTATATACCAAGGACATTGAAAATTTATGCCTTATTTTGTAAATTAGGCTATTTACTATTGTTCTGCAAAATTAACTGAATATTGAGAAATTAAAACAAAAACTTACTTTCTGCACCTGTTCCATTGATGTAAGCCCTTTTGATCCGATCCATAGAAACGTCAGACCAAAAGATCAACCTTTTTTCGTAATGGTAGTCCAAAGAAATGGCGTTGTGAAGTCCTTTTAGTACGGCTTTGTATTTTGAATTGCTCAGTGACATCTGAAAACAGGAAATTGTTAGGTTACTCCTGAATTAAAATAATAATAAAATAATAAATAATAATAACAAAATGACTTAGGTACTTTCTTTTCTAATGTCAATATTGTTTTAAAATATACCTACAAATTTACATGCTCGTCAAAAAATTTAGAACACCTTGGACAAGCAAAGGTAATTTTTAGTATAATAGGAATATTTTGGAACGCTTATTTGATACTTCGTAGTGGTTGTGGTAATTACTGCGTATGCACAATAGCTAAACGTCATTTCGTAGTGGTAATTAACCACTACCGTTGCCGTAAGCTTTCTGGTTAGTTTTAGAGAATTTTGGCGTATTTAATTTTAAAAATAATAAAATATTATCAGATTCCAACATATGAAACACTTATTTTGTAAAATTAAGCCAATTTTTTTATTTTTTCTCATCTCTAAAATTTTAAGCGGTCCAAAATATCCATAATTTTAGTTCCTCTACAAGAGCTACCGCCTGTTGCACCATTAATTTTAACCAGCGAATAACTTTAAACGCCATTCAAGTGGTCGATTTCCCTTGCACCATTTTTCGACTGTTTAATTTAGAGTTTAACTAGAAAGTGACGTAAAATATTATTTTTTAATAATTATTTTTGTAAAGAATTTTTTCAACACTTAAATTATATGTACAGGGTGTTTATTTATAACTGGAACACTCAGTATCTTTTTTATTATTAAAAATAAAGGGTAGGTCTATATGGCAAATTGCAACGAACTTAAGCGCTATAACAACTTTTTTTGTTGCCCTTGGTATACGGGGTGTGGAAATAAAGAACACCCTGTATATTTTTGCAGAAAAGATACTGTGTGTTCCAGTTATAAACAAACACTCGGTACAATACCGCATTTTTATTTTGTAACCAAGATCTTAATATTAATCGGGAAATAAATATATGTAACATAACTTAAAATGAAGAGACCACTTTGTTAAACTATAAATCTTGAAAACTAAGAACAATACAGCTTTGCCCCAAAGAAACTATTTAATGTAAAATCTTTTTATTTTTGGGGGAGTCACGGTATTGTTTGGTTTGATTTTTTTCCAGATTTCGTATCTTTAAACCTTTAACGTACCTAGCATTAAAGGATGAAATTGATTTAAATATTTTTATCTTCTTGGAGCGGGAGGTAATTATTAAATATATATCGTTATATGTAAAATTCCACCCTCCTTTCGAGTGTCTTTACTAGTTTGACTAATTTTAATTTTTTATATTTTATATCAATCAAAGTAACAAACTCAAAATAATCAAAAAACTATTTTAACACATGAAGTTTACAAGATATAAATCTAAACCGTCAGTTAATTTTTGTAATTGCTACAAAATTATACTCAGGTTAGCAAATAACCAGAGTTTACTTAACCAACCGTTTGTTTTAAAATGACGCAACAAACGGTTAATTGATACCTTTACTTCTATATTTTTGATATTTTTTTTCCAAAAACTGCGACTTTTGATGTTCTTCCTGACCCAATTTTTCTATTTAAATTTTTTGGAATAAACTCACCCCTTGACGGAGGAGCATTCTACAAAAATTCAAATACCTACAAATGTGTTCCCAATACTAACAGCAGCAAAGTGTTTTGGAATTTAAATGGTACTTCTCTGTATACATTGGCAGAACTCATCGGAACCTGATGAATGTCACCAAAGAAGTTATATATAAACTCTAATAATTAATGGCACGCACCGGTGAGCTCATCGATTAATTAATTGACCAACTTTTACTTAATCTATCAAATTTTCTAGGTGTTAATTTTTTTTTGGAAACTGTACTGGGTGACCCATTTTTGACGGGATTCAATGGGAAACTCCGTTGTTATTGAAGCTAGAGACATGCGGTTTTCACGTTACTGTCTTACTTTTTTAAGCTTTAAAAAACGGTATTGACAGATTTATACTATCCCTTGTAGTTTTTGTGCTACAAGAGAAAGTTGAAAAATTGTCGGAATTACCAATTAATGATATCTCCCTTAATTTAAGAGATAATTGAGTTCTGTGAAAACATGTGTGTGGCAACCTTTTTAGCAAAATAAAAAAAAATCATCTTCAGTGCATTTTTTTTTCTGATACGGCCCTGTCCCATTTTAATTTATTTCATTTTGAGACCATTTATATTTAACTACTATATAGTAGACCTGGAAAACCAAGATATATTACATGAACATACCTGGTGAACCCAAAAAAAACGGACAAATTGTTTTTTGCTATAACTTTACCAATTTCAATAAAAAAAATATTGATAAGACAAATAAGCCTTTTGAAACAAAAACATTTGCTCTGTCGCAATATTTAAATTCAAGATGGCGGAGAAAATTAAATGCACACCTTTTTTCAAACTTGTTTTTTTATTTAGGTATAAATGTTACTTTTCGACATAGAAAATAGAGTATTTAGAAAAAAAAAATTTGGGATTAAAACTTATATGTAGTAAAATTCCATATTTAACTTTTTGATCCTGATGACGGTATCTACGAAACGAAACGTTGGATTAAAATTTCGAAAAAACCATTGGGTTTTTATAAAAAGGCTGCCGCAGACATGTTTTCACAGAACTCAATTATCTCCTAAATTAAGGGAGATATCGTCAATTGGTAATTCCGACTATTTTTTAACTTTCCTCTGTAGCTCAAAAACTACAAGGGATAGAATAAATCTGTTAATACCATTTTTTAAAGCTCAAAAAAGTAAGACAGTAATGCGAAAACCACATGTCTCTATCTTCAATTAAAAACAGAGTTTCCCATTGAATTCCATCGAAAATGGGACACCCTGTACAGTTTGATCAAGATATTTATCAATTTTTTAAGTTAAAAAAGATTCTCACTAAAAATGATCGATTTCCCTTATTTTTAGTCAATTTTATTTATAGCTTTACTATAGATGGGTTCATAGAGAAAAATAAAAATTAAAATTAAAATAATAATTAAAATTCAAATAAAAGTTGACTCTATGGGTAAGAGTGTGGACGTTTCTACAGTAGAAATAAAAGTAAGAAATTAAAATTAAAATAACAAGATGGGCAACTTTTAAATTTTACTTTTATTTTTATCTGAAAACGGATTTGCGCATGTCCCATTAACGCACATAACCTCATTTTCATTTGGTGGTATTGTCATTTAACTGGGTGTTTTTCAGGTTTTTCTTCATTTTTTGATTTGTTTTTGGCAGACATTATTAAGAAAAACAGCATGATGGAATTTAGTTTAGTTATTTCAACTGTTGGTGTCAACCACTTTTGTTTACACGTGCAGAAGCTGTGTGCTGATTTCTATTTGCTTTTTTATTTTAATTTTTCTTTGCCTGTATAAACCCAGTTCAAATCTTTGAAATTTCCTGATTGATTTTCAACAGGTTTTTTGTTAACCGATTGACAGAGTTGATATATTTTTTGGCTTTCCTAAGATACCATTTTCCACTTTTGGTTATGTACCCTTCAAATGCTAACCGATTTTAATAAAATTTGGTATATTCGTTCTTAGTCGGGTGAAAATACAATAATATAAAAAAACACGTGGGTGGAGGCCAAGTGGGATACAGAGGGTTTGAAAATTTATAACTTCTGAACAAATAATTTTTAATTTAAAATCACGAGAAACTTGCAAATTAGCTTTAAAAAAAAGAATATGTTAACATTTCCAGCTATATTTATCTTTAAAAGTGTAACATTTATAAAAATAATCTATCGAGATTGACTAAAAACTTCGACACAAATTTTCACAATACAAGAAATGGCAATGTTTTACGAATAAACAAATATGGTAGTGCTTTATATGAGAAATCCTCTGAATAGTGTGTTATTAAACTATAACAACAAATTACCTATAGAAATGCGAAGCAGAAATAATATGACAAGTTTTAAAAAAATAATTAAGTTGAAACTTATAGCATTCAAGATATTTTTTTGTAGTAAAACTGGTTAATTTTTTATGTGTTTAGTATTAAGTTAGTCCGTAACAATCTTTAAAATTTAACATAACTTGACCTTTAATTAAGCTTTTATCTTTTCTAGTTTGGGTTTAATGTTCTGTTTAATTTGTAGCAATCTTATATTTTAAAAGTAATTTAAATGTGAATTAAATTTAATTAAGTATACTATTTTATGCTATTTTATAACCCTATATTTCGGTATATTAACATTACATCTCTTTTTTTGCGATTTCTATATTGTAACATTCGAATCATTTGGAAATATATACAATATTGTATTCTATTCCATTCAGAGCCAGTTACAAATATACATGATTTCAGATTTGAGTCCAAACCCGGTGATTTTATTTATAGTTTCACTATATCTTTTTAAATTTTGTGATTCATTTTCGACAGGCATTTTTTTTGTTTATGCACCATGATTCACTTTTCGTTCAAATGCTAACCGATTTTAGTAAAATTCGGTATACTTATTTCGGGTCTGGTGAAAATACAGTATTATAAAAAACACATGGGTAAAGGTCAAGTGAGAGAGAAGGGATTTGAAAATTTATAACTTTTGAACCTCTGTGAAGAGGATTGAGGGGGTGAGAGAGAGAGAGTTTGACATATTTCAAACTTTAGCTTTCAGATTAGAGTTCCACTGAATAATTAGGTTTGATCTCGGGTTTGATATTAGTTTTTATTTCCTTCAATTCAGAAAAAAAAATTTTAAGTTGACTTATCTATACAAGAAATGTTTTATAAGTCAACTGTATAAAGTTTAAATGTGATCAGATGAGAAGGACGTAGCCTGGTGGTTATGATTTTTAAAATTAAATATTTCTAACAAAGACGATTTAAAGGAAATCCCATGCAGGTCACTATTCCTTAAAAGATAATTTTTATTAAGACGTTTTAGCCAATCAATCCAGTTAATCTTTACCAAGTAACAAACATAGACAATATTAGGGATTTATTAAAGCGGAAATAAAGGTTTTTACCCTTACAGTATCGAATAAAAATTGCTTTGTTTACCTGGACTCTGCGATCTAATATAACAGCTCCCTGCTTTTTACAACAAAAAAAAAACATAAAAAGAAAACGTAAAATAAGTTTCCCGAGAAACATCCAAATTCTGCAATTTACATACCTGTCTAATGTCAATCCTATTAGCAAACAGCAAAGTGGGCGGCGCCCCAACAGCCTTGCAAGTTCTTAAATCGGGTCTTAGGACGTAACCAGTCATGCATCCACACCGGAAGCTTCCGATTGAATTATTGCAGGTTTGAGAGCAGACCGGATCGGTGGCGTAAAGGCATTCATTTATGTCATCACATCTGCAAAAACAAATCGCAAAATGACTTTAATTAAAATAATATTGATTTCTCTTACATTGTGCTCCACAATAACAAGCTCAGTTGAGAACTGGGCCAACATGCAAGAAGTTTGTGCGAGAATTGAACAAGCTAGGGGCCATATTTTCAAAGTCAAATGAAGAGTGCTCGCATACGAGTACCAACAAAAAGCAGTTTCCCCGTTTGTCTCTTTCTAAACTATTTAGAATGGGAGACGAAAGAGATGCCAATGTTTGAGTAGCTTTCGAATACAAACATTTTCCCTCAAGATGCATCCGAGTAGGCAAGGATTTTTTCAAATTAACTTTCGGACTTCCATTGTCTATATTTTTATTTATACACGACGTTTCGATCAGTATAATCTCTGATCGTCTTCAAGTGCAAACTACTAAGAATTTTTCACAAATCCATCCTACAGCCAGTTAGGCGTACTTCCGGCAACATACCAACATGCTTTTTGCCTCTCATCCTGCCGACTATAGAAGGAGATAGAAGTAAAAATGAAACTTGTATGCAAATGCTTTTCGCGCGGCCCTAAAAATTTTTATCAAAATGAAATTAGTTGTGTCGTCGCGATTTTGGTTCGTTTCGTTTTTATCATCTTAAAGAAAAAGAAGAGAGGATATCGCCCTGCTTCTGCGATTGCTCCTCTAAACAAAAGACAGACATACTTCTGTTATTTTGATCATGCTGACGTTGTCAAACGCATTCGCAATAAACTTAAAAGTATATTTGGTTAATTTAAGGGTTGTAAAATGAACATTTTTAATTTTATAACTATTTTTCTTAAAATGCGCGCATTTGATATTATCCATATTATGTTATCCGTTAACGCATCTTTTTGAGCGGAAAAATTTTTCATACTAATGACAGAGATAGGTAAGCGCACATTTTATATGGCAGAGTTGCCTTTCTGAATACAAGTGTTAACAATTATTTTTGAAGTTAGGAGCCCATTAGCCTTGCCTGCTTGCCGGGTGGTATTTCGACATTTGTCATGAGTGAACATGTGCAGTGTAAGCAAAAATAAAGTTGGAATTAATAAAAGTATAGTGCCTTCTTCCGACAAAGGATGACACAAACTTTATTTCTAACCGTATATTTCGCTATGATTTTTTTAATGTAAGGAACGACCAGGGTTCGCATTAAAAGAAAGTTATTTGCATTTATATTTGCATTATTTTTCTGTTTTTTGGTCTATTTCGTATTTTATTTAGTTCAGTGGTTTACATTCTGTGTATTAACCATATAACTATTAGGTATAAAAAGGCTCAGGATGCGAAAGAATCGTACCGGCAACGGTCAAGATCTATCTACGTCCAATCACCTCATTTAGCGTTCAGCTCACTTCCAGCTGACGCATGTGCATTGGAGCCCGTCATTAATCCATTGGCCCCGGCTGGTGCTTTTTCGCAGGAGTTTCCGCTACGCTTTTTATCATAGAGAAATACACGGGCAGGGCCTTTATAGTATCTGATAGTCATATGGTTTAAATATTTTATTTTTTTACGATTGAAAGAAAAGGACATTTTTAATAAAACCGTGATTCCAAAATTCCAAATTCCAAATTTTTTAAGTAAAGTCCTTTTCCAGATATTTGGTTTTGACATATTAACCGCAATAACTTTACCCCGCTCGTCTCGGCCATAAAATTTCTTAATAAGATTGAAAGGCCGGACTGGAATACTTGTAAATAAACTTAAAAACATAAAAGGTATTATTTTGAAATTAAATTTGGTCATATTAAGCAGTCTTTATTTCGGACGAGAAACATTCAGTTGTGTCTTAGATATTAGTTTATTGGTTAAATTTCATTCAAACATAAAACAGAATTATGTTGCGCCCGTGGCAACAGAGTGATAGACCTTCTAGTGTTTCGGTAAAGAAAAAACATTTATCTGTCGATGCTACAGAAGTTGTAAAAAGTGTGTATGCTTCTTTATTGAACAGAGGATTTATTGCAGGTGCTGCAGCACTCTTACTAAGGTACCTCTGACTACACTGAGGAGAATCGTGTCAAAGTCCATCAAAACAAGAAGAAAGCACAGAGATTCCAGTTCCACCAAATGTTTTGACAAAAGTGACAAAGAGGAAAAATCTACACCATGTACGAAGTGCAACGTGTTCGTACATTAGGAGCTCTAAAGCAACAGCTCATTAATGATGAAATCCAAATAAATTTTAGCGTCACTAGTCTTTGGAGAGTCTAAAATGGGCTTTAGGTATCGTACAATTAACAAAGGGCAAAAGGGAATACCACCGATTGCAAAAATGACGCCATGAGCATATAACTTCAATAAGAAAATACCGTCCTGAAAATCGTCCTATAATTTATCTCAATGAGACGTGGTTCGATACACATGAAATACGATCCAAAGGGTGTTCCGATTCTTCTACTAAACGCAGCACAAAAGCTCCATCAAATAAAGGGAACCAGGTAACCATTTTATATGCCGGATCAGAAAATGCTTGTATTAATATTAAAGACTTCTGCCTAGACTATCACTAAGACATAACGGCAGAACTCTTTTAGGAATGGTTTAAGGCTATAGTTTCTCCCCAGATTTTAAGTAAGGAAAAGTACAACTGGCAACGCTTTTTTCTTAATTTTTTTAATCTTTTGCCATAGTATACAGTGAAAACTAAATTAGCTAAAATTTTGCAGGGGTGATCATTTTTAAATACTTAACAAAAATATCTAAAAGATTTTTCAAAATTCTCAATTATTTTTTCTTCAAAACAAAAGCTCTGGTGCCTCAAAATAATTGCGGTTTAGAACAAACCCGATTTACAAAAAAAATAGAGAAATACTCACAATTTCCTCTGGATTACATTTTTTCTTTTTATATTTCCTTGGTTTAGCGAAAATAAAAACTACGTTTCCTTTTTTCTAAAACCTGTGCACTCCGGAAAAGAAAACCGATCAATCAAAGAACCAAGAGAACTTTACTGGCTCGCTGGGATTACTAGGTATTCGCATAGAAACATTCGGCGGCCATAACCCCCCATAATTTAGTTTTGATTTTGGTTCAACCATTTTTTTAAATTTAAATTATTGCGGTATATTTATGTACAAGTGTACTAGTGAAATCTTGGAGTGTAAAGGATAGGTTTTAGAACCTCAGTTTCAAAAATACACAGATACTAATAAAAGAGGTCATCAAAGCTCCATTTAGAGGTTGAATAGACTCTTGCTAGTCGTTGACGCTCCTGTTTAAAATAGAATACGATTATTTGGTCTAGCGCCAGTAGCCGATTTTTAAATCTGCATGTTTTTAAGTTAACCTGTTGTCGGTATCAGCTAGCTGGAGTGTTTCCAATTCAATTACAAATGCACCTGTAAATGCAACCTTAAACATTACACCCAGTTACTTTAATACGTAGTTGGGTAGCGTTTTTTTAGCAGGTAATTCTGCATTAAATGGTTTTCTTTTATTTTAGTATTTTAGTCAAAATAAGTAACCTAACCCCAAATTTTTGACCCGGTGCTAAAAAATCTCTGGTGTTCCACTGTGGATAAATATAAATAAAGTCTCCGCGTTGCCATGGAAAACAAATTCAATGACGTAAAATTTTGCAAAAAGATCAGGTCGACATAGTTAAATTGATTTCCCATACAGTGTTGCTAAAAGCAATTCCCCAGATTATAACTACGACTTTAAGCATTCAAATATTCCTCCAAACAGCGTGATACTAATAGACAATGTAAGCTGCCATAGTCGCCAATTACATAAGCCTCCAAATTCATCAAATTGGAAATTAAAAACTACATGGCGGCAAATTACATATATTTTGAAGAATGTTATACAAAAAGTGAGCTTTTACAAGTTTTAAAAGCATTTTGCATTAAAAAGGTATATGTTTGTGATACACTGAGAAAGGAAATAGGACATACAGTGCTAAGACTTTCACCCTATTAAGAGCACATATGGTATCAATTAAAATCGAAGGTTAGGTTAGAAAATATTTCTCTGACTTTAAGTGGTAGTGTTGTAGAATTAATAACAAAATTTTTAAGTGAAATTTTCGCAGATAGTTGGAAAAATTCCATAAACCATGTGATAACTATAGAAAATTCCAACATTGCCTTGGACCATACAACAAATAAACCGATTTTAATAAATATTAATAATGATAGTGGCAGCGAAACCGAACTAGCTGTAGAGTAAGAATCATGTTAAAATGTAAATAAATAATTAACTTACTAGCATAAAATTTTCTATTTTATTTACGTCTACTTTTTGAATTACTAAGTTCAAAAAAATTAAGTACGGCGTTTTACGATTCTCTTCTATTTGGTCAATAAGTCGAAACGAAATATCTTAAAAAAGGACTTTACATTCGACAACATGTGAAATAAACATTCAGCAAAATGTAATAAGAATATTCAGAAACAATGTGAGATAATATGCCGTAAACTGTGCTATGAGGGTACTAAAAAATATTACAGACATATTATTTTTTATATATATATGTTTGTTTGTTTAGTAGATAGCAAGTGAATACAATAAATACAATATACACGTTTAAATTAAAGTGCATTAAGTTGTGCGGGAACATGTTCAAACGCTTACTTTGTGATCTATTGCAGAGTGGTTAGTTTTTGTTAAAAGTTTCATATAAATCTACTTAATAAGTATTGCCTAAAACTATGTTTACAACTTCAAAAATTTCTTAATCTCAAAACCTGATTAATCTGATTTACATAAATGAATTTCAAATAATTAATAATTTAAATCTTAATGGTATAATTATTAGAGTACCTATTGTTTGTTTTCAAGTTTTTTTTTAATTATTTAAATTTTTATCTACTTTTAGATTAGATTTTTTACCTTGCAATATTTAGCTTATAGATTTACTCATTTGTATTTATTAAGTTATTTATTGATTCGAGATTAATAGAAAGAATAAAAATTTTAAGATGCTTTTTAAAGGAACTTAATGGTGTTAGAGTATTAAATTTTTGTTTTAAATTTTTATCGAGAAAATTATAAAAATGTGACTGTAAAAATTTGTACGATTTTTTTCTATTTTTTTTTACACTTACTCGTTATAACGTTTCCCCTTTCTTTATTTCTTGTATAGTGTATATGATTTATATTTCGTACTTCGGGTTTGTTTTTAAAAATATGAAATATAATTTTTACAAAATATTTTTGCATAATTTCTAATTTCGCAAGATGTATGTCTAGTACTCCCCCAATCCTAGCATATTGGAGACGTGACTGCACTAGTGCATTTTAGAGTGTTAGCAGCTGATGTTTACTTAATAGGTTTTTAAAGTATTTAAACTTGTAAATTAGTGGTCTTAAATTATTCACTATTATTTGTAAATGTTTATTCCATTTGAGTTGTTTATCCATCGTTATTCTTAAGTATTTTATTTTATCGGTCGACCTTATTAAGTACTGTTTCTCATGGGTTTGGATTTTTAAAGTATTAAAATTTGGTAAACCTCGTTTGCTACATAAAAAGGGTTTCTCTTGGTTCACTGTAAGTGACATTTGTTTAAAACAATTTAGGAAACGACCCAAGTCATTCTCTACTTTTAATTTGAGTCTTTCCCAATAATCGTCTCCGTACAGGAAGACTTGGTGGTTCGCAAAGCCAAGGATCGCTGATGACGAGTTTATCAGGTATAAATTATTTATGTAAAGTATCAACAATACAGGTCCTAAAACTGTTCCTTGAGGGACTCCGTATATATATCCGTAAACTATATGTATTATTTATTTTTGTTTTCTGTTTCCTTTCGGTCAGATAGCTCTTAAATAAGCTTATGATCAACAGTATTAAAGGCCTTAAAAAGATCAAGAAAAACTAACAGCGTTTTTTACTATTTGCCAGAGAGCTGTAGATTTGAGAAGTCAAAGAGGCAATTGTATCCAAACCTATATTGATTTTTGTTTAGTAATTTGTTTTCTTCTAAAAATTTGACTAATCTTTCTTTATGGATCTTCTCAAAGATTTTTGCAATATTACTTATAAGCGATACTGGCCTGTAGTAGAGCTTTGTATCACGTTTTTGAAATAGTAGTTTAACGATAGAAATTTTAAATTCTTCAGGGCAGACTCTTGTTTCAAAAATTTTGTTTATAACATAACACAGTGGTTCAAAAATTTGGTGAGTAATCTGGTGCAGTGTTTCCGTTCTAATGCTATTAACTTTCAGTTTTAGTTATTTCTTCAGGGATGGTTTTTTCTAATTTAAGTTATTTTGTTGTTTTAAAATTACTTAATGTTTTATTTTTCTGATTTTTTGTTTTCCCCGCAAAATTTTTTCCAACATCTGAAAAATAATTATTAAAAGTTTCTGCGATTTAAAAATCATCGTGAGCGGTTAAATTAGTTTTTGTTTTTATTTCTGTTATTTTGATTGTTTTAGTTTTTTTAGATAATGTATTTACAGTGTCCCATAGTGCTTTTGAGTTTCCTCCGTTTTCTTCTATTTGTTTTTGATAATTTTAGTTGTTTGTATTAGTCAGTTTAAATGATTTGTATATCTTTAATATTGCACTTTATACATATCCGGATTTTTGAGGAATTTTTTAAAAAGCATATTTTTGTTTTTCACAGAATCTATTAGTCCATTGCTAATTCATGGTTTTCTTTTCTTATTATTTGTTTTTACTTTTATTTTCTTAAATTTTACTTGGCTTTATTTTGCGCAAAAGCCTCCTCCGGAGTGATTTTTGCCAAGGCCTTAATTTTAGGCGACGCGCGACGTAGTATAAACTCCAATTGGGGGTGGAGTTGCTGCGACGTTGTGTTTTGAACGGTCTTCTTTCAGTAACCGGTACATTTTCGCAGGTTCCGCTTTTTATGTCCTGCTCGCAAATTTCATTCCTATTGATATTTGCATCCATTAACATTTTGCTTTTCACTTTATTCTGACAGGTGGCGTGCTGCATATGGTCACAATTTTTTTTTCATTAAGAAGAAAGAAGATAGCAAAAGAATACGAAAAATATCTTAATTTATGTAGTAGTAGTAGAGTAGGGTCGGCATGAAGCCTGGCAAGTAGGCCTCCCTGGGCCTTTTCTGCCTTACCCCGAGCCTGCCCCTAATCCACCGCCTGCACCACTGGTCTGGCAGTCTGCTCATCTGGTTTCACTGTTCTTTTTGCAAAGTCCAGTATTTTGTCCCATTTGAGCGTGTCCTCCTCATCCAGGGTCGGGAAACCGAATACCTGGTATCTCGTCCTCTGGTATGCCTCGCAGTTCACTATAAAATGTCGAAATATCTCTTCTGCCCGCCCGCAGGCCCGGCAGGTCGAGTCATTTTACACCGCGATCCGGGTCATGTGCTTCCTTAATCGGTTCTGACCTGTTATGATTCCTGTCAGCAGACCAGCGTCCTTTCGTGATCTCCCCAGAAGCCATTTTTGTCTGGCTACATCCGGGCCCTTCACGAAGTCCCTGGTCTGTCTGCATCCTGTTCCTCTTCTGCAAGCGGTCGCCATGGCATCGTTGGCCCATTTATTGAGTCGACTTTGCAATTGCCTTTTGGTTGTTCCTATAAGTGGTTCCGGCCCTACATACTGGGTGCTTGCCCCGATCCTGGCGAGATCGTCGGGCTTCTCGTTCCCCGGAACCCCCATAATTGTCACTTGTTTACCCTCTCCCAAGGATTCTAGTGCATCCGCACATTCCTCCACCAGAGTGTTGTTGATCTTGGGCGCTCTTAGTGGCTTGCCCTCCGAGCGGGTAGCTCTTTCCAACCTCCTGGTCTTCCACGTAAACCCCCGATCCTGTGGTTTGCTTCTCCGACAGTTTGGACCCGTCGGTATAGCAAATCACGACGTTCTCTTCGAACTGTTCGCGGAGGTTATCACTCTGCCATAGTTCCCTGTCTGGGATGACTACTTTGTACCTCTTGTTGAATCTCCAGGGGTTTTTTGGTCCTTGTGTTTTGATCGCTGCCATTGGAGTTTCTCTCTCGGCGATTTGGGCAATCCTAAGATGCCCCGCCCCGCCCCGCTCTTCCTCTCCATTGACCTGTATCTCTCAGCCGGAGGTGGGTCGCCTTCGCTTCTTTTCTGATCCATATCGGAAGCGGCAGTCCCAGAATGGTTTCGAGTGCCTGTATAGGTGCCGTCCTCATAGCGCCGGTTATCCCTTTGCATATGGTTCCCTGTAGGCTCCTAAGTTTGAGGGTAGTAGTGACCTTCTCCACTGCTGGCCACCAGACTATGGATCTGTATTGGATCCTTGGTCTTAGTATTGCCGTATACATCCAGTGGAGGTTTCTGGGGCTCAAACCCCAGGTGCGGCCAACCACTCGACGCAGTTGCCACATCGTTGCCTACACCTTATTGGTCAATTTCGCAAAGTGTGGTGTCTAGGTGGGCCCCTTGTCTAGGGTGACCCCTAGGTACTTTAGTTCTGAAACCAAAGTCAGGGGTCTCCCCTACATCTTGGGTGCTCTGAATCCCTCCATTTTAGTTTTTCTTGTGAACAGGACCATCTCTGTCTTTCCTGGATTGACAGAGAGACCGTTTTGTTGACACCAGTCTTCTATGATTCGTACCGCCCTTTGCGTTCTGTTACAGACGGTGTTTAGGTGGTGGTCTACCACCTCCACGACACCGTCGTCGGCGTATGCGTGGGCGTCGAGACCTTCCTCTGTTAGGCATTGTAGGAGAGTATCCATGATCAGAGAGATAATTTATGTAAGTAAAAAGTATTAAAATATAAATTATGAAAAATTAAGATCCAATTTTGTTCAGCTGCGTTTTTGCGAAATGTAAATTCATTTAAAGAAAGAATTTGAAATTAACAAGTAAAAAAAATATTATATATGAGTGATTAGGTACGTCAAAAATTATCCGATTTAATTCGCTGTTGGTTACCTATCGCTACTCAAGCGAAAAAAATTATTTCCGAAAAATAGATGTTTTGCCATGGTGACCTGTCAAAAAAAAACCATTTTGATTGGTTAAAAAGTACTTGTGTGGAATTTTCAAAAAAATAAAATTTGATTATTGTTTGCGCTTAATTTATGTCAGTTTCATTGACGTCAACACAGGAGAAAGTTGTAAAAAAATATGTTACCTATTTTTATGTTTTGCCCTCAGTTGACAATACACTCTTATGGATAAAGACGAACAAAATATTAACTTACGTTTGACCATCCTTATTAAGTCTGTACCCGTTCAAGCACGAACATCCATTTTGTCCGTCTGCCTGTGAGATGCAAAGTTGGCTGCATTTGGTGTTCTTTTCGCAATCTCTGGTTTTTGGACAACTTAACTCGTCTTCACCTTTTGGGCAGTCTTTTTGGCCATCACAACGATGTTTGAGTCCTATAAAAGAAGTAAAACAATAATATTTTCACCCAGTTAAAATCGATATAAGTTAAATGTATTAAAAGTCCCATAAGACAAGTGTGATTTTGGAGAATTACAGAGATAATTCTTTTGATTTATATCAAGTGATAAGACTTACACTGATAATTTTTCCTTGCTCGCTGTAATGAATTTGTATGCAAGTAAATGGTGTGCGCTTGTCAAACATCCCAAGTAACACAGCTTCGACGATATAGACTTTAAAGTCAAGTCAATGCTGCAAAAACGCTAAAATTGTTTGACTACTAAATTTACAATCAAAATAACTTCTATAGTTATATCATTTAGCTAATCAATTCGTAAAGGTAAAACTTATAGCTAAAAATATGCTAAAACCTAACTAACAAAATAGTTGCAATCTAACTTCGTAATATACAACTCAAAAAAATGCCAAGATGGCAACGGCAGTTATTTGTTGTATTCTAGTGCAATTTTTCTTAAAATGCAGCTGCTTTCAATGCTTTTTAACATTTGAGAATAAGCACCCTCTACCGCTAGGCTGGGACCGTGATCCCACAGCAATAACGTCAATATTTGCTTTTGTTTTAGATTTATTGTTTAAAAAAATGCAAAGTTGCTTGGTTGCATGGGCGGACGAGCGGCCATGTTTTATATTATGACGAAATATAACCTCTCAAAAAGTTGTGAAAAAATAATCTTTTTTAGAAAAATATGCTTCAAAATAAATAACGTTTGATTAAAAAAACACTTATTATATCAAATTTTTAAATCGCATGCAGTTTAACGATAGGTTTAGTTATCAAACGGGCCTCTCTAGAAAGATTTTATTCTTGGGAAGTCCACAAAATGCGTATTTTTGATTGTTTGATAAACATGAGTAATATTTATTTTAGGTGTCTTTCATCTTCAGTCTTTTATGTTGCCGCACAATTTTGATTTAAATGCTATTTTTAAATACATTTTTTGCCAGGGAAGTTAAATTTTAAATAACACTGCATTCATGTGCGAAAATGCTGTATTTTCAGCTGCCGTAGACGTTGTCACAGGCAAAAAATATTCTTCAAAATACCTTTGACAACATTTTCATGACGTTTTCAAAACAGGTAGAAGACGGCAAAAGCATTATTGTTATCTTTTTGCTGCGGAAACGTTATCCCAGCTTATTTGCAGCTCGCTATATTACTTGGGATGGTACTGAGTTGCCAGTGGAAACAGGGTTTTTCATTGAATTGCCATTCTGACAGTTTTTAATTTTGATTAATATTTCGAAAATTAATAAAATCAACAAAATGTTGCTAAAAGTAAACCTTTTAGTACAGAGCAATTCTTTATATTTTGGCAAAAAAAAATTTCACACAGGCTGTTGTGTCGCACTACCTTAAAACAAAAAAAAAACAGCAAAAAAGACTGAAAAAAATTACATGACACGTCTTGTTTTTCGCCTACAGTTTATCAAAGACGCTTTCGTACAATATCAAAGAGTTTTTTTTTGTAAATGAATATTTTCAAAATTTTATTTTTTATAATCGTTAAAAACTGACGATGACAGAACAAAAACATTGTCAGTTTTTGACGTTTTTCACTTTTAAAAGTCGTGTAATTTGATAGTTCCATTTTAGTTAACGGTTGCTATGACAACAAAGTATAAAAGACGCCAGTTTTTTAAATGAACAGCATGTTTGAAGGGATTCCGAAAGAAATTGAGATAATTGGCAGGTAAAATCCACATCAAGAGAACAACGACCGCAATACATCGAACAGCAGCAAGAAAATACTGCTAGGGGTAGCGTTCCTAGGGTTTCTAGTCATCAAGCCATGCATCAACCAGCCCTTTGTGATGAATAAGGAAGACTTGAAGTGGACGATGGCATTAAGCATCATGAACAGTGGTACTCTAAATGTTACCTTGATTAATAATTACCATAAAAATTAATTTTTCAAGCTTGTTAAAGTTTAGTTCTGGATAAAACATAAAATTCCTAGTTTTCACTATTTTTTCATTTTTAGTCTGACAGTTTTAACTAAAATAATGACAAAATATTTTGATATTCCGCACGCTCGTAATAAAAATGTTGTACTTAACGCGTGCGGAAAGTATTTTCCGCACTTACGGCTTGCCTAAACTCCGCTGGCGCGTCATTCGTGCAAACGCCGGTGCTTGCGGAAAATTATAACTTTCGGCACTTGTTAGGTAAATAACTATTGCGAGGTATTTGCAAAAAAAATCAAGAAATAAACAAAACATCGACGTTTATAACAACAATACCCAAACCTTTCATTTGCAGTAAGCAACTGCGACAAAAGCTTGGCACTTCGGTATTTGGTCACTTTTATCTTGGCAACTGTCATGTGAAAAACTACAAACTGATGGGTGCCTCAACTGTTTTCATAGCCGTGGATACTTATAAAAAAACAAATAATCATTACACTTTATTTGCAGATATTTTGCAAACCGTGAAACGAACCATAGCATTTGACACCAGAATCATAATTCTATCCCATCTAGTTATCGAGATATAGGCGTCCCAACATGGTCAAAATCTAATAGATCACTCTATACGTATTTGTGAATTTTCTTTTTTGAAATAATCCACTAAATACCACTCGAGATTCAAAATTACCCAAATAATTTTTCACTCATGCGTGGTTTCACTCCTTCTGCGGAGTCATGAAATTATAGAAAACAAGTACAGCTTCAGTGGTATTACTCCCGATAATTTTTTTCTTGGTTACTGTGCTAATTTTTTGTACAAATAATTAGTTTTCGTTTGTCAAAGACCGGACCTAAAGTCTTTGGCCCCCAGACAATAGCCACCCCTTCCTCCTTATGTTTTTTCTGATATATGTGTATCCTTCTTATCAAATTATTGCTTAGAATTGTATAATTTTAATTAGACTTAATATTGTTTTTTTTAAAATTAAGATGCGTAGAATAGGAAGTAATGCCTACCATTTTGCATTTTTAATTAATTACATTTTTAAAATACGAGGTATTTTGCAAACGATTTTATTATTTGACTGACCTAGATATAGACTAATTTTTTTACAGTGCTGTACAACTTCCGTATTATGTTTATTAATTTTTTGTTTTTGCTTGTTTTTTTCCGTTTATATAGGTAATTTTTATATATTTTTATATTTTTTTAATTTGTTTCTTAAAATTTAATAAATTTTTTTGACAATAAAGCAGATTGAAATTGGAATTGAAATGTCACATGTTCTCATAACAGAAGAACAAGAAAATTACACAAACATAATACAAAAGTACGATTTTAAAACTTAAATAAATTAAATAACTATAAATAAGCATTTTAGCACTTGAGAGATAACATACAATAGATACACTTCTTATGCGATTAAAAACAAGATATAAAAAATGCTAAATAACCAAAGTAACCAAAATATTTTTTTTGGAACTTTCCTTTATTTTCTTTATATTTAAAAGTAAGACCGAATCTAGTCTCAATTGTATGTTAAAACAATTATACTAAATAAGCAATTTTTACCCGTTTTAGTTGTTGGTTTAAACACAAAATTCTTGAAAATTTTGATTTCCTACATTTTTGTGTAATATTTAAAAAAGATAGGTTGGGTTAGGTGTAAGGGGGGAAGGCGTTTTAATTTGCTGCGCCCAATCCCATTTGTTTCCAGATATCATGGGATTTGACCCAGACAGCATCATTCGTTACAGGGACGTACATTTTGTATTCATTTTACGTCTTTACGTCCCGGGACCTACTAGGTACATACAAGGTACGTAAAAAAGTGTGCGTAAAATGTAAATGTAAAAAATCCTGCAGACTACAAAACTTAATTTAGCCTTGATACTTTGTCCTCAACTTATGCCAGTTGAAGCTTTAGTGAAAGCCGCTAAAATTTAAATACAGAAAAAAAAATTTTACGTTATTTTTAGATCTTGTCATAGATTATAGATAGAAAAGGGAGTCATTTCAACTCTTTTAGCCGCACGGCACTGCTTTCTTTGCAGAAATTTTGTGCATGATTCTTCATATTAGTTCGTGTCCGGGAATTTAAGTCTTCCAAAGAAAGCTATTTTTTGGAGGATAGTTGACCCACTTCTTGATTAGATGGCAGTACCCCCTCGAGGTACTTACGCCTCTTCTATGGTTGGGCTAAGCATTCACAGAGTAAGTGTTCTGCGGTCTCTGTTAAAGTTTGGTAAAATCTGCAGTGGTCATCTTCTGCTCTTCTTATTACCTCTAGATGATATATTTTCTGTTCATGTTTATGAGCTTTTCTGCTCTTTTTTTATGATGTCCTGATGAACCTTTTTACCTGTCTTAGTACTGGAGTGTGTCTCCAGTGTTTTAACAATTAATCCTTTTCACATTTGTTGAATTCTTTTAGAACGTGACTTTTCACGAGTCCGCAGAAGGGCTCTGGGCCATAGTATGGGGTTTCAGCGCCTTGTTTTGATAGGGTATCTGCTTCCTCGTTGACATCATGGTTACCTGACTGTGGGTTGCGAGCGCTTTTAGGGTTTTTTGCATTATTAGACTTGTTTTGACGCACATTTATATGTGTTTAGGGTTTTTAAGATGTGTTTTCTTTTGAGGCTCTGGTTGAGACACTCCTGGGCACACATGTTGATTGCTTTCAGCTTAGAATATGGTAGGATATTTTTCCAGTGACTGGAATAGCTTAAAATTAAGGCCGGCGGAGATGTCCAATCCGGCTCCATTCTCAAATTAGGAGCCTTCAGTGTACCATAGCGAGAGTCGTTTATAAACACTTCGAATGGAATATTTAAGTCCAACACGGCCGTCATTTGGCCGGTTGGTTTGCTGGTATTTTTCAGTTTTATTTCTTTGAGGATGCGGAGGTGACCATTCAGATCTTCAAGCTTGAATCTGCCTGTCTAGAATAGCCTGTGATCGCTACTAGTTGCCTCTTTTTTCACGCTAAGATAAAGTAGAGGCAGCCTTTGTGCCTTAATTAGTTTGGTCTCAGCGGTAACCTGTTCGGTTTTTGGCTGCCATACCAACAAGGCATAGGTAACCATGGGCTTTATAACTGTTTGATAAATCCAGTATACTATTTTTGGTTTTAGCTCCCATGTTTTGCCAACAAGTTTGCGGCATGTCCAGATAGCCGTTGTGGCTCGAGAGATAGCTTTATCTAAATGGCTGTTCCAACGTGAGTTTGCGGTCCAGTGTTACCCCTAGATATTTGACCTCATTGGAGAAAGTTAATTGTGTTCCGTTTAGAGTGGATGCACGTAGTTTCAGCCTTCTTGTAAACGAAACTAATGTGGTCTTGCTAGGGTTAAGGGATAGTCCGTCACATTCGCGTACGCTTAAGGTTTTGATGATGTTCAGGCAGTTTGCATACGGTTTTTGATCACCCCGTCATGTTTGCCCTTGAGATCTTGTCATAACTTGGACGTAGTTTAATTATCTAACATTTCTGTTACTTCTAACGGAAACTTATGTATAAGAATTTTTCATTATAAAATAATAGGTATTTCCTTCGTCAGGAACTCTTTCTCTGGGATTAACCAGGGAGAGGAGTACTGAGGAGTTTTCGAGCTTTAAAATCGCCCACCTCCCTTTATTTACTTACGTCTTACGTCCCCTGTACGGACTCTGTACGTATTTTTCCTATTTTTCTTAAGACGTACATAGCATTGGAAAGTGCACGCAATATAGTAGTATAATATAGTACCTACAAAGTTTGTCCGAGGCTTAGGTACGAGATACGTACCTGTTAGGTAACTTTGCTGTCTGGGGACATATTTTTAAAAGTTTTTCCCGATTTTGGGGTTTAAAATGCTGCATGTCCTGTATTTACGCAAGGGAGTGAAAATGCAGAAGAAGTTAAAGGGCTGAATTTTTGCTCCTAAATCGTTGCGCCCTGGGCAGTTGCCCTGGTTGCCCCGCTCTAGTGCCGGGATGGTACTTTATTATATTTTTTTTTCGGCAAGGGCGATTCCACGTGTGTGAAAATTATTGTCACTAATTATGGAATCGCCCTAAAATCAATCGTTTTGCTTCTACATACAGGAAAAAAATTACGATTTTTAATGCATGTTTTCCTTGCAAATTTCACTCATCCTGCAATGGAATTATAGAAGACACGTATTATTAATTATATTACTACTGAGAATATAATAACGATCCACAACTTTAAGTTTGATACAATCTATTTTATTATTAAATTCTAGAGCAAATGCTTTTTTAAACAAAATATGACTTACCAATACAAAACAATGTTGTGGTATCATTGAGAGTAGGACCCGTACAAGGAAATTTAGACTCGTCACAAACTATTTCACACTTTGCCTCGTCTTCACCGCTGGGACAATCATTTAGACCATCACAGACCCAGGTTTTCTAAAAAAATAAAAAAATTAGTTAAATTTACAGAATGATTAATGAATTAAAATATATAGGTAAAGAGTCAAGAGGTACCTTTTTTTAATTGAACTCTATAATTTAGATCTTTTAAAGTTGGGAGGTGTGAGGTTTCTGGGGGGGGGGGCTTGAGTAACAAAATAGTTTCAGATTACCATTTTATTCATTTATGTTGGGAATTTGGAACCTTTGGTTGCACTAAATCAAAATTATGATTGTTTTCCACAAACCAAAACTACACTTTTTTGCACTCGACGCGCGTTTCGCTAACAACGTTAGCATCATCAGGAGACGATAAACAATGAACTAAATTAATCTACGCTCTATCTTATATACAATCCTTTAGTGGGCGGAGATAAGACTAATAATTTGTGATTGATCACGATTTTTAATCCTATCTCCCCTCAACCAAAGAATAAAGTGTACTAAACGGGATGGGTCCTCTATCTTTATTTAAACTATTTCTGGATTTAATGATTTCCATACTTTCATATGCATTCAAAAGTCTTTTGTTTGGTACACTTTTTAGAAGTTTTAGGTTATCTAATGTGAATCTATGATTGTTTTCAAAAGCATGCTCGGCCACACTTGACTTTTCTGTTCTTCCATATTTTAAGTGTGCTGAATGTTCTTTAAAACGTGTTACAACATAAGCTTGCAAGTTTGCACTTTTTAACATATAGATTAGTAAATTTCCCCTTAAACAAAGAAAGATTTGAAGCAGAAAAGAATAGGATTAGGAATATAGCTGGCGAAAACGGTTACGACGAAGGCTTAATAAATAAGCTGATAAATAGACATTCTTTTCAAAAGACCTTTCGGAATTCTACCTTTTTCAGACAAAAAGATACCTGCGACTCAAAGTTTGTATCAATTCCTTATAATCCTAATTATACGAAAGGATTACACAAAGTATTTAATAACACCGGTCTTAAATTAGTATATCAATCCGGTAACACAATAAGAAGCTTACTAGGAAATCCCAAGGATAAAACTACAGTTCAAACACGTTTTAAAGAACATTTAGCACACTTAAAATACGGAAGAACAGAAAAGTCAAGTGTGGCCGAGCATGCTTTTGAAAACAATCATAGATTCACATTAGATAACCTAAAACTTCTAAAAAGTGTACCAAACACAAGACTTTTGAATGCATATGAAAATATGGAAATCATTAAATCCAGAAATAGTTTAAATAAAAATAGAGGACCCATCCCGTTTAGTACACTTTATTCTTTGGTTGAGGGGAGATAGGATTAAAAATCGTGATCAATCACAAATTATTAGTCTTATCTCCGCCCACTAAAGGATTGTATATAAGATAGAGCGTAGATTAATTTAGTTCATTGTTTATCGTCTCCTGATGATGCTAACGTTGTTAGCGAAACGCGCCTCGAGTGCAAAAAAGTGTAGTTTTGGTTTGTGGAAAACAATCATAATTTTGATCATTTTATTCATGATTTTTGGAGAAAATTCAATCAGATTCAGTGACTCAAAAGGGGGGGCTTGAGCCCCCAAGCCCCGCTTCCGAAGCAATTTTAGGCCTAAATAATTTTTGGTAGCCTATAAAACGGACTTTAAAGTTTGGCCGTATTTAAAATGCGTTGAAATTTATTGGCCTCACCTTCTATAATTTTTTTCATAGAAAATATTACGGTATTTTTAAACAGCTGGTGCTTTTGTTGTTATATCAATCAATCAATTTATATTATATCTTTTTGTAGTAAAAAAGGGTGTTAGTTTTATTGCACATTTGACATGTGTTTGTTGTTTTTGTGTTTGTGTTTTTGACATGTTATTATTTTTTTTTAAATATTAATTAAGCAAAAAAAATTCAATCCATCTGAATAATAAGTAAATTAGAAAACTTTACAAAGAAGCTTTTAGGCTTTTCTGATGTATTATTTTCTATAAGGTTTTTAGAATTAAAGTCCACCAAACTCCTGATTTAGAGGACATTTAGTTAAAACAAATAATATCAATAAACTGTCAGCTACATGCCTATATTTTAGTAAACGAACAATTTACTACTACACAGTAATTTTTAAGCAACAATCTTAACACCGCCAAGCCAATTTTCATAAAACTTCCCACCACGCCACCCATAAGAGCGACTCAGCAGATACTTTAGAAACTTTTTTACACACCACAGCGCACAATAGCAGACACAATAGCGGACACAGTCTTAAAATTCAAATAAAATTCTGTTTCAAAAACCACGGTCAGTAGACCATTCTAGACCTTTAAAAAGAATACTTAATAATAAAATATTTTATTAAATTAAACATTATCAGGGAAATATCAACCCCGAAATATGGCGGACATCGGTGTCCACCCTGGCGTTTGTTAATCTCATTCTGTGGTTTATAGATAATGCTTTAGGCATTGGCTAAAAATGTGACTATTAGAATACACAAAAATAAGGCATCAAATGACTTCTTTTTTTAATTAAAAAAATATAGTTTATTTTGGTGTTAAAATAAGAAAGCACAATTACCTTGACGTTGCGTTGGCGAAAGACACGAATGGTACTAGAAGCATTTCGTGATTGTTGATAGGATTTTAAATTATTCCGATTTATTGCTTACCAAAATACAATCTCCATCTGGACAAGTATATTCATCTTCAGAACAAGTCCGGTTCAGGTGAAGATCACATTCTGTTTCGTCTTCCTCTTCTTCGCAGTCTTTTTGTTTATCACACAGAAACCGTCTAGGAATGCATTTGCCACTTTTGCACCTGAAAATATTTAAACAATTTGTACAAATTCAAAGAAGTTTTGGACACATTTAATTTACTTAGTTTTCTGTAGAAAATTACGAGTAAAAATCGTATCTTGATAATGCGCCAGAATTTTCGATTTTAGAAAGATCACATAACTTTTATGAGGGACTTTAAAAAAAAAATACGAGAAACGAATTAGTTCCTTTGGGGAATTATTTCGTAAAGTTTGATTTAAAAGTGCATAAATAGATCTTTATGGATTTGGTAAAATCACTTTTTAAATAATTGGAAAAACTATAATGCGGCTTTTTCAAACAAACGTTTACCAAGATCTGCGCGATCGATTGCGTACTTATTTGTAATAACTACTACTGACTCCCTTCACCCACGAAGCATTATGTATTTTATGAACCATAGTAGATCAAAAAGTATTTTCGCTGGAGACATAAATATAATATAACTTTGGTATATTACTTACATACTTATTAAAAATTTATTGTTTCCAAGAAGATAATTTTTTTTTCTATACAAAAGTTCCTAAGAAAACTAAAAAAAAACTAGTAAAAAGTAAAGCGAAAAAAAACACTTAAATATCAAAGTAATAGTGATATCAAGCGAAAAAGAGAAAAGCCCTAACATATTTTAGTACCAAAAACCAGTAATAATAATAATAACATTAAAACTACTTAAAAAAGAAACAAAAAGAAGAAAGATTTGATCTGATAAAAAAACTTTTTAAAATGATTTTGAGGTTAAGTTGTTTAGTCGCCAAACATTAAGAAGTGTCTCGTTGCAAGAATACCAATAAGAGAATAGGTCAAAGATTTTGCATAACGTGTACCTAAGTGATCTACAAATTCGATAAAACTATGAATATCTGAGAGACATGGCGTACGATAAGGACAATACATACATAGGACAGGTAACGTTTTCCTGCAGGTTACAAACAGTGCAGTTTTCCTGTGTGTCAATACGTTATGTTATCTTTCGATGGCTAATTTTAAAAATAATTCATCGACCTTGAGCCAATAGCTAGAAAATGGTTACAGGAAGGTTTAACGTAAGATATTCAGCAGAACGAGGGAAGTATGTTACAAAAGTTAAAAAAATTAATGTACTTTAATGCAGACGCAGCGGCAATGTTGGGTTTGAATAATTTATTTTGGCACGCCTTGAGAATGTGTGACTGTCGCCGCTTAAGTTCCTGAAAATCTTGACTCTTCGAGACCTATTTAAAGCCAAGGTAAATAAATTCGCTTTTTAGTTTAACTGCCCAATTATATTTAGTACCTATATGAACAAGCTCTAGCAATCGTTTAAAACAAATTTTTGGATAAAAGTCTTTCTTCATTATCAATAGTTTTAGTAGAAAATTATAGCAAGATTTTTGTATCACAAGTCTTAATTGACGACGATATTTAAATTAAATTTTACGAGTTGGATCATCGACTTGTCATTTAAGTCCCAAACAATCAACGATATTTCTTAATAGCTGCTTTAAAATATGACTTAATTGATATAGAGAGCACGTATACTTACTTATACTCTCCAGTAACGCAATCGCTAATCATTTTGGGACAATCATCTTCATCACTCCAGTCGTCGCAATCATCATCTCCATCACACTTAAACTCGATCTTAATACATTTGTGATTGCTACATTGAAATTCTTTTTCGTTGCAGTGCGGAGGAATTATATCTATTAAATAATAACCATAATAATTATTATTATCGTTAGTTTAATGTTGGGCTCAATATGATAAATTATTTAGTTTCTCTTTACTCTATATGGTTCTCACACAAACATGTCTGCCTATTTTTATTTTTAATTTGCCTTTTTTTACAAAAATTAGAAATTCTTTCAAATCTTACTTACCGCAATCATGTTCATCAGACCCGTCCGAGCAATCCAGATGTCGGTCACATTTCCAAGTGTCTGGTATGCACATAGTGTCCGCGCACTCAAATTCTTCTTGGTTACATCTGTAAATAAAAAAATAAAATACTAGTGAAATATTTTATTTTGTAACGCTAGAAGCTAACACGGAAAAAATTTTCGGAATTTTTTGCACAAGTTCTTACTGGATGTTTGCTGGTGACAAAATTATGTAACAAAATTACATTTTAGTGTATATTTTACACACAATTGTATACACCATTTTTAGTTACACAACTCAATTTAAAAAAAAATAGCCGGCCGCCGTAACGCAGTGGACAGCGTATTTGCCTGCCGCACGGAAGGTCCCGGGTTCGAGTCCCGGCTAGGTGCATGGATATTTTGTGTTAATCTTTAACATTACACTGGTCATTGATCCTGTAATGGATGAAAAGTCCCAGTAAAAAAAATAAAAAAATTACACAGGTATTCTTTTCCGTAAAAATAACGTAAAGTTTTTTATTTTCTACAAAAAAGTTAAGGAAAGGTTTAGACAATATAAATGCTGACTAAGGTAGGGCGCAGCCCTGATGTAAAATATATGCAAGTGATTTTAGGTGCTAAAATATTGGAGCATATTTGTAAATTTTTAGCAAAAAAATAAAAGTTTCCAACGAAAACCAAACAACCGGTAAAAATGACAAATACCGACAAATGACGATGACATTTGTAATACGCATGCGCGAAAGTTGTCTGCTGATCTGATTCGATGCTATTCATATTTTAATTTTATTTCCTGTATAAACAAACAAGTTCTTATTTTTAATTTAGTTTAATTTTTTCCTGTATAAACCCAGCTTTACTTTGAAAATGGATGGCAATTCCAAAATAATTCTTTTTCTTTTTGTCGGTTCATCTCTGTGGCTTATTCTTAAAATTCATTTTTAGCATGCAGAAGCAGGCGAAACTTATGATAATGCTTTTTTAACACATTTTTGTTAAAAATGAGAAAAATATTCCAGCAACTGGAAAATAATGAATTCAAATTTTAAAAAATGGTCATCGCGACCTTAATGGTTTTTTTACCTCTGCCCACTAAAAAACATAAACGGCTTCTTTTCAATGGTTGGAAGATTTAATCGAATTTTTTCCCTTCCTCTACTTCGTTGTATATTTATTTTCACCAAGTCCATATTGAATAAAAAAAAACGTTAAAAAAATGGGTTTCAAGAACCAAAATTTTAGTTTCCGTAATTAGCCGATAATGTAGAGTTTAAATAAGCGATATTGTAAATTTTCATTTTCTCTAAATATAAAAATATTTTTTTTTTATCCTTCATAAAAAACACGATTTTAGTAACTGTCTGCAGATAACTAAAGCATGGCTTTTTGGTTACCGATGCAAGAAAAATGTTTTTTTTTTTGATCACGGGTGCAAAAAAAGATTTCGGTCCGTCTTTTACCCAAAATTTAGTAGAAATAGCGGAAAATATTAATATTGAAAAAGTCTAATTATTCTTGTCTAAACATTTATCCATTTCCGCCAGTTTTCACCAAGTATTTACGAAAAAATCATTTAAAAACATCGTCAAAATATCAAACTGTCAACGATTAAAGAAAATTAAAGAATAAAATGGCAGATCGCCATGGAAACCACCAATGTTATTTCATTTACCAGCCGCCTTGATTTATAGTGTAAAAATGGTGTGTTGCGAGAAGTGCTCTTCGTTCGAGATTTTTAAAAGTATTTTCCTGTGTTTCTTGGATTTTTTGATAAAGGTATTAAAAAAATAGGCTAAACTGTACTTTTTTTTACTCGCGTTTTTAAATACCTCGTGCGCTCGTTATTTTAACTAAGGCTTGTAAAAAAAGCACTATTTTAGCCACTAGTTGTTAAAACTACTATAATACTGCTGTTTAGATTTGGTTATGTTATGTCAATGAGCTAAAGAATTTTTACTAAAAAACAAAATAGTTTCTTCTCTTGCAATTCATTACATTTTGTAGTATTCAAGCTTAATGCTCTCAAAAAATGAATTGTGAGAGTGCAAATGTATATATCGGATGGTGCAAACCGAAATTTCTAAACCAGTCAATGATATTCTTTGACAACCCATTTTTTTGTGTGGTCTTGCGTTGTAACTTGTGTTAGATGATCTAAAGTCATTATCAATGCTTGTATGTCTCGGTGACGTAGCCCCCCTCAGAGTCTAACCCAATCTACAATAAATTAATCATGCAAGGGTGCCACGTCGGCGGTGCCAGGGGGAGCTATATACCCTCCCCCCACTTTTTTTACACTTTACTCCGGTTTATGACGTCATTAATTGTTAAAATTTTAGTTTAATTTTTGTAAACATCATTCAAAAGGTTTTAAAATTGCATTTTTAGTATCATTTTTCTTGAAATTTTCGTCTGCGGTGCATTTGTGATATGATTTTGGCAACAAATCTATATATATGTATTACCGCAACCCATTCTACATTTCAAAAAATATTTTACAAAAAAATAAAAGATCAAAATTTTTGAATAAATTTTTGTTTTTTGTTAAAATTTTCGCCAATGGCGCTTTAAAATTTTTGATTGTTACCATTTTGTTTAATTTTAAGCAAATTTTTTATCAACAACATTTCAAACGATTAAAAAATAGCATTTTATTGTAATTTTTTCGAAATTTTTGCCGGCGGGCAATTAAGGCTTAATTTTGAAAAAAAATCTACAATTGAGACTAGATCCGCTAGAGAATGCGCTCTTGCTTTCCAAATTAAATATTTTTGTTTCGTAAAAACTAACCAAACACTTACTAAACCGCCCCCTCCCTTACTTTAGTTGAAGGGCTCAACCCCGCTCCACTTTTAGGGGTCACGTGACGCCGCTAACCAGATCAATAGGTGCCTATCTAATTTTTTAAAATTTGCAATCAACTAGGTACTTTAGTTGCTTTTTACTATATAACTATGAGATACTATAAAGGCCAAAGAAATTAAAATAAACTAGAACACGCATTCGATTATACTAAAAGTAAAAAGTCTTAAAACAAACATATATAAGCATAGTAAATAAAAATTGCATAAAACACAAATAACAAACAAAAATTCGTCGGATCGGTCGGACCTATCAAATGACAAACCGTGCCATAATAATTCAATAACTTTTTTACCCTGGTTGTCAGATTGTCGTAACCCTGATTTCAATAATAATTTCTAGAAGGTCAAACAAAACATTATAAAAGAAAGTTAATTTTCGGTTTTATTAGCATTCGTATCCTTATCTCTATCGAGTCGACCTATCGAGCAGGTGTACTTTTAAACTAATGACGAATGCGTGACAGTTCCAGCTGATCAAATGCGTGAAAATTTTGTACGTAGGGATGGTCGTAACGTTACGACTCCCTTATCCTACCTAACGAGGTTTTCGTGCATTTGATTAACTGGAGCTGTCACGCATTCGCCATGATTTTAGAAGTGCACCTGCTTGATTGGTCGACTCGATAGAGATAAGGATACGAATGCTGATAAAACTGAAAATTAACTTTAAGTGTCTATTAAGTCAACTTTCTCATGCATTTTAAACTGAACTTCTTCGGCTGTATACCTACTTTATGAGAATAACGGCTTGTATTTATGCTAGTTATTGGTATATTACATAATCATACGAAATAAAAGAAAGGATAATTATGGAAACTCAATAAACTCGGTCTACATTTCCAGAATTTGCGCCGAGATGTGTGATTTGCCTCAAGATTTTTATGAGGTTTCTTTTTTATTTAAATTTCTTTGATAAAGGCTCTGCGTCAGCTAGAAGTGGGCTCAATGGGAAATAAGTTGATTCGACGATAAAAACTCGCGCAGGCTTAATCGAGCTTCATTTCATTGGCCATGGATGGCATGGTAATCTAGATTTCGACCGTTGCCACTACGATTTTCTCGCACCCTGGGCTTTTAATGCCGGTTCCACACTCTTGGTCGAGTGCTCTCACTATATATATGTACTACCATACACACTCCCGCTAATTTAGCGAGAGTTTCAGTTGCAGTTGTGAACTCCCGAGAACTCCATCATCTCTGCGAGAACCCGAGAATATGACCGATCTAGAAGTTGCTGTTACTTTGTGTGCTCTTTTTTTTTAAATTTCAGAATACCAAATCCAACTTGTTCACTTGTGCACACCTATGCATCATGCAATTGTTTTTTGTCTTTATGGAACCTATGGCTGGGGTCCCATAATACCGGTTCCGTTTGGTATATTTTCATCAAATTCAATTCCGTCTCATTGATTTTAATGTAATTTTGACACCTTACCATATGGTAAAAGCATCTTACCATTTACATTGAATTCAATTCAAAGTCAACTTCGAATGTAAATGATTCTGTGGGTTCCTAAATGGTAAGCTGTCAAATTCAACAATTAAATTTGAGATCGAATTCAGTCCATTTTTTTTTAATCACAACAAAATAACAACACAACATAAGGAGAGCTCGCGGAAATATGTGAGAGCGTATACTGTCGCGTTCGCTCAACCTCGTAAATCTTGCGAGACCCTTTGACCCGTGTACAGAAAAACGACTCCAGATGGTGACTTAGCGAGGCGAGGCAAGGCAGGGCGAGGCAAGGCGAGGCGAAGCAAGAGGTCTACACTCTCCATCTTGGCCTGTCTCGTTGTGCCTCGCCGAGAGTGTGGAACCGGCATAATAGTTATATGATTTTCACTAAATAACGAAACCCCTTTTCCCCCAGAGCCGATTTTTGGCTACGACAACTGTATAACTGATGGTATAACATGTTTGTGTGTGTTTTACCTAGTACAAATATTAACTTACTTTATAAAGTCAGGAAATGGTGATAAATTTCTAGACGTGTACTTTAATAAAATGAAACGGTTGTGTATCGTACAACGTTTTATTGCATACTGTTTTATATTTTATTTAATTAAAAAAAATAATTTACCAAAAAGAGTCATGTCGTATATAATTGCCTCAACTATTATCTCAAAATTTATATCACATTATTTTCAAAATTTTGAAGTTGTCATTTTTAAAAATAGTTTGTTTATAAGGTCCTTTTAAAGCGCTTTAACGGTGTAACAATTTTGTTGTATAGACGATTTAGGAAAGCGGTAGGGTCGGCATAAACACTTTCAACTTAAGGAAATGCTCAAGCCTAGTTTTACCGAAAAACGTTGTTTTATTTGTTTTCTTTTTTATCTGAGATTTAATAACATCTAATGAAGGACGTATAAACTTTCGGAGAAAGCGATTTTATTTAAAACCGTCCTTAAATAAAACCGGTTTTGGACGCTTATAAATGTAGTAAATGTAAACCGTGAAAATTGGAGCGAAGCCATTTAGTGGGCAACATCAATTAAAAATATTGAATTTATAACCGATCTTCGAGTTCAAAAAAGGCAAATAGCTGCGGGAAACCCCCTGGACATTAGAAATGTCAATTTATTCAATTTAATTTATATAGTTTGTATTTAACACGTAATACTTTACAATAATATTTCTTCTAAATTTCTTTTTTAGGATTGGTAAGCAAAGATAAGTCTGCAGTATTACCGTTAACGTTTATAAGTTACTCTATTGTAACTTGCAATAATAAAGAAATACTGACCCTTTTCGAGTACAGTTCAGCTCATCAGAGAAATCTCGGCAGTCATTATCATTATCGCAGGTCCAAATTCTTGGGATGCACAGTCCGTTGTCGCATTGGAATTGGTCTGACGTACAGTTTCGAGTCAGCCCTGTCAAAATAAATGTAAATTAAAATTTATTAATACTTGCGTAACACGTTTATATACACCGCGATCATTAATTATAAATCTTCTATTACTTTACCAAAACCTAAAATTCTTATGAAATTATTTTTCTCTCTTTTTGACCCCTTTTACTCGAAACCATTCGTTCGGGTATTAAAATCGAAGTAAAAAGTGCGGTGCCTTTTATGTCCATTTGCACCGCAGAGTTAAAACTGGATTTAAATTTAAGATGCCGATTTTCCTTTGCACGGTATTTTAAAACCGGATTTAAGGGTCGTTAAAACCGGTTTGGTTAACACCTTATTCGGCAAGAATTAAAAATTCTTAAATCCAGATTTAGCATAAAACTTGTTTCCTATTGGTCAGATGGTTGACAGAAAATGTCAAAATCAAATGTTTTCATATTTAAATGATAAGTAAATAAATAAAAAAGTCTAGCAGTCACAAAAATAACAAAAGCATTTCTTATCTGATACATCAAAAAAAAATGCTAGAAAAATGCCGAAGATCAGCTGGGTACTTTACCGTAGTAAAGTAACCTCTGTTTTTCATCTTAAGCGAAAAAACAAAACAAAAAAAATTCTTAACTATTTAGAAATAAATAATAGTTTTAAGTGAATACTAATTCTTTACCAATAATTATTTAAGATCAATTCATACCTATATATACTCATATAAATATATAAAAAAAGGTAAAATACACATTAGACCACAGTCACACACTACCAACTTGTTCATTGGAAAGCGATAATTTTAGGTTGCTTTTAAAATAGTTTATGTTCATTTCTTTTAGTTCGTCTAAAAGAGGCTTATAAATTTTGCATATTTGATAAGAGAAAGAACGTTTAAAAAATTCAGTTTTGTGCTTTGGGATTCGAAATTTATTAATGTATCGTAATTGTGCAATATTTGTAAGTAAAAGTTTATCAAATAGGTATTGTGGTTTTTTATTACAAATTATTTTGTGAAAGAGGCAGGAAGAGTGGAGGATTCGTCTTCGTTTCATATTTATCCATTTGATCCTGGGGTCACATAATTTATGTCGAATACCACATATTAAATGAAGATAAGTATTTTGGACAACCTGGATTCTACGTGAATCAATATAATCCAGACCAGGACCGTACACTACGTCTTCATAGTTAAACCTGAACAGAACTAAAGAGTCGCCAAAAATCTTTTTCCTTTTAAGCGAGAGATATTGACTTAATTGATAAATAGATTTGAAATTTAAGTATGCTGTTCTTATTCAGTTATTTATGTGGTATTTGAATCTTAAATGGTTATAAAATATTACTCCTAGGTTTCTGGCTTTATTTACTGGATAAATTTTATCATCACCCGCTGTTATAGACAACTCCTGATCATTAACTTCGTCTCGATTTTTCTTTGTACCTAAAATCATAAGATTCGTTTTTTTGGAATTTATCGTGAGACAATGATTCTTTGACCATCGCATAAGGTTTTTTAAATCTTCATTTATGAAAGCAACTGCAAGCTGAAATTTTTTCGGGCTAAAAGAGAAAGACAATGTTGATCGTCAGCAAATTTTATTGATTTACAATGTCTTAGTGATGAGTCAACTCTGCACTTTGGGTTCTGTCTGTAGAAAAAAAATTATAACACTTAAAGGTATTTCAGATAAACTAATTGACTTAAGTATAGAAACTAAAAGCGTGTGACTAATGGAGCCGAATGCTTTGCTAAAATCAATCAAACCGAGAGCCTATAGTTTAGTATTGTCTGCAGCTACACATATCTCATCAGTAACGTCTAGAAGTGCAGTTTCACAACTGTAACCCGGTCTAAAACCGCTTTGATTTGGTGGTAAAATGTTTTGTTCATTTAAAATTTTGAATTTGTTGAGTGCGTTGGTGACGACAATGAATTTTAAAATAGAAGGGTTCAACGATCTGTTACGATCATATATTGTGGTGGGAAAACAAACGATTTTCCAAAAGACGCAACGCTAATTTCAAGTTACGACAGTCGTAGAGTTACTACAGTCGTTTTTGGGATTGGATCGCTTTTTCTGTGTTTTTTTTGTGGGTTAACTGGGGTTGTGTTGTGTTGGGTCGGGTTGATTTCTTGTGAAAATGTAAAAAACGTCGTAATTTTAGCCACGGTATAATTTAAGTAATATTCTCATTGGTGAAAATGGTATTTATTGTAGTTTGTTCGTTTTGGAAAGTTTTTCAGTTTATTCGCTGATTTTTGGAAGAGAGTAAAAAAACCGGTTTAAAAAAAAAGAGGTTTTCGCAAAGGTCAATGACCTGTGTTTTGTTTTTGTATTTTTTCGCTTTTTAAGGATTTGTAAGAAAGAAATATAATTACAAAAAGTCGCTATCAGAATTGTCTTTTTCATCGTAAATGGGCTTTCAGTTGAGGCGGAAAATCATGCATTCACACCAGCTTCCAGTGTTGCCAGAGTTTCTGCGTCTTAAAGTTAAATCTGGTCTGGTGCTAACAAATTTTCTTAAAGCCGGATTCAAGGTTAAATTAGGAAGTAGCACATAGATATCATAAAATAGAGTTAAACAAAAATAGTAATCTTAATAAAGAACAAAGTATATATAAAATTAAATTTAAAATTAAAATTAATATCTATTTAAAAATAATGATTATGAAAGGTGACAGTCTGCTCAGAATTTACCCACCTAAGCCTATGGCTTGTGTTGTGGAATTTATTCCCAACTGAGTGCACCTGTAATTCTATGTTTAAAATTTACTTTCAAAAAAATATCTAAATTATTTTTGGATATTGAAAAAATTTATATATTTTTTTTTTATTAACCAAATATGGTGTACAATGTAGCATTATTCTCTCTAATAAATGACTTAAGTTTCTTTTTGGACATTAGAGTTCGGGTATTGGGAGTAAAGCGAAAGGAACTCACTTCATAAAGGCGTATTAACGCTTGCCAAGCTAGCAAATAGGCAAGCAGGAAATTGACAGTGGTACATGGGGAATTGCACATCTGCTTGACATTTGACATTTGTGAGCGTAAACGGTTGTGTGTGTTTCTATAAGACGAACTTTTCAGAATTGCTTGCTTGCTTACCAGCGTAAATCCTCACCTCCCAAAAATAGCGTGCCGCTGCCGGGTGAGCATATCTACCACAGCTTTAATTAAATGAATTCTCAAACTTTTGTAAAGCTACTGATTCTTTATCGCACAAATCATCATAAAAAATTCTCTTCAGAGATTAAGAAGACCCTTAATTGTTAATGTGCTTTCAATATGCTAAGCACTTTCGAAAAAATCTATTTAAAACCAGTAAAGATTTCCTTTCCTTTGTACACCAAAGAAAATATGTGGAAAACACCTCATTAAACGTTACGTTGGCTTACAGTTTATCCATTTTACTCACACGCGTTCGACTATTATAATTCCACTCCAAACATATTACCCGTAAATGTAGTCTTTTGCACTCAAAATACAAAATTGTTTCTAACTCGTGCGAAAAGCCGTTTTATCACATTAATAAGGCTTATTGGAACTCTGCTTCGCGTCGTTAGTCTAACTGCTTTTACGTACAGGAAAAGGCAACTTTGCGCACTGTTAGGAAAACTACTATTCTTGGAATTTGCACGTACCACATCGAGTCTCATCGGAAAAGTCTCCGCAGTCATCGTCTCCATCACAAAGCCAATCTCTGGAAATGCATCTTTTCGTTTTGGGACAAATGACAAAATTTTTGGTTTCCTCACATTTCGGCTTTTTCTGTTGGCAGTTCTGTTCATCTTCGTTGTCATCACAGTCGCTATGAGAGTCGCATCTTTAAAAGAAAAAATGCGTAACAGCTCAGGGACGGCCACATCTTTTTCTGAAGTGGGGCGGTTTGTAGGTGTGGGGTTAGTATTTAATATATAAAGGGTGCATTCTTTAAATGGAACGGTGCTTTCAGCGGCTTTAGGGAAGAGGTTTTAAAAAAAGCTGCCTATGATAAAAAAAAACTTGGGGCCCTACCCTGGGAGTCCAGGGCCCACCAGCTATTTTTTTAAATAAAAAGGTACCACTTATGGCACCTTTTTGGAAACCCTTTTATAAAATAAATTTAAGGCACTAGTTTTTTTAGACACCTGTCAAACATTTTAAAAAACTAACATTTAAAAAAACGAATTTGTTCAAACTACATATGTCTCTATTTACCAAGCGGAATAAAATTAATTTCACACAAGAACATTATTGGCGGCTCCCCTCACTAAAGGCTCAGGGCCTACCAACATTTTTTTCATGAGGATGTACCACTTGTGACACATTTTTGGACACCTTGTTAAAAAAAAATCGATTAAATATTTTTTTTGACATCTGTCAACCCATGTGGTAAAAATTATTAAAAACCTATTTCTTGTCAATAGTTTTAGCTCCCAAATAAACTACATATTTCTTTATTTACTAAGTGGAATAAAGAAAATATCGCACAAAGATATTATTGGATTTAAATTTACTAGATATTAGATAAAAGGGAAATAGATTAAAAGTACACCTCGATTTTCTTTTTCACTCAACCGTCCTTAACGACAAAAAATAGGTTTTTTTAAAAACACATGGGTTAACAGATATTCAAAAAATTTATTTAATCAAATTTCTTTTTCAAGAAGCTTTCCAAAAAGGTGCCTACTTATGAAAAAAACTTTGGTAGGCCCTGGGGATTTGGTGAGGGTCCCCAAATAAGCCGCCAATAGTGTCCTTGTGTGGAATTTTCTTTATTCCGCTTATTAAATAGAAAAATATGTAGTTTATTTTGAAGCTAAGCTAAGCTTTTAAATCTTACACACATTGGTTGATAGATGTAAAAAAAAAAACTAGTGAGTTAATTTTTTTTAAGAAGCTTTCCAAAAAGGCGACACAGGTGGTACCCTCCAATTGAAAAAAAATAGTTGGTAGGCCCTGGGCCTTCAGTCGGGGAACCCAAAATTTTTTTCTATCATGGGCGGAACTATGTAGTGCCGCAATTTAAACAGAAAATTCTTTAAAAATTTTAATCTTTTTGTTTTTTGTAAAATATTTTTGAAAAATTGCGTTGGGTTAGCAGCCAAGGGGTTGAGGTTAAGAGCCTATATGTATGACATAATCTAGGTTGGGGTGGATTATCTAGTCACCATTATAGATTTGAGAAAACTATACACTTTTTGGACGCTGTTGACAAAAATTGCCTAAAATTAAACTACAGTTTCTGACTTCAATTTGATAAGAAAATATTTTGCATTTTCTTTTTTTTAAGTACACAGTTTGATTGCTACTGCGTCCGCGCAGAAAAGGTAACGTTATAACAAAGCCCACCTTTTCTCTTTCTCAATGCACTTGCACGTTTTCTTGCAGTGGAACTTCGTAGCTGGGCAATCGTCTTTACATAGATGGGGCATGTAATCGTCATCGTCTTCTTTCCTTTGAAGATTCTCGTCAGTCTGTTCGAGATCAAAGTGGGTCGGGTAGCGTTCAAGAAATAGTTCGTCATCATGGGTTTTGGCTACTGCAAAGCCTTTACCTGTTTCAAAATATAATTTATGTTTACACATTTTGTTGAAATATCTAATATATTTAATATTTTTTATTTTAATATTTGGTGGTCTCTTGCATTTTTTGCAATTTTAATTCTAGGTAGCCCTCCGCCCAAGTAACATTTTTTATTTCTTTTTATAATGGCCATCAATACCTACTGGAAACTACTTAATAAAACAAAAAGTTGTATAAGGTTATCCCTAAAACTTTTCAAGCCCCTTATAAACCTATTAAACGCCTTAAGTGTCAAGGGATACACTACTACTTTCACATTAGTTCTAGTTTAAAAAAATATATTTTAAAACATTCTCTAACCATTTATAAAAACTCAAGCCAATAATTGGTTGTCAAAGGGTTTTAGCGCGTCCAATTTGACACCGCCCCTTATTGATTGAAGCATATATTATGGTTTTTGCTTTCATTCATATTTTGCATTATGCAAAATATTTACAGAAATGACAAAACTTTCTTCTTTGCATGTCAAGATCAAAATGAAGGTTAAAATCACGGAATTAAAAAGTTTAAAATTAAATTATTGTCATAGTTTCTTAATTTAATTTTAAACTTTTTACAGAATTAAAAATTTTAAAATTAAATTAAATATAGCTAGAATTTTATGCTCTTCACGATCAGCCGGGCAAAGATCATTAGCAATTGATACCCCGGTATTTCTGAGTTTAGAAATGTTTTGAAATACTAATGATTTCTTCAAGAAGCTGATAAACTCAACTAACACTGGAGAGTTGTTTGAATTTTCGATCTTCCTAACATTATTTATATCATTTTCCTGAAGCTGTATTCCTAACAACTCGTTAAGCTTTAAGATAGTTTCAGAGATAATATTATCAGTGCCGGGTACAAAGCCAAATATTATGATGTTATTCTTTCGAATACGCCTTTCCAAATCCAGAGTTCTCTTCGAAATTTGTGTTATTGCGTTTTGATTTTCTTCAATTTTGACGTTTAAAGTATTGACAGTTGTCTACAGCGGCAAGTCGCGTAGCAATTTCTTCTCATATGAAAAGGTGCGAAAATGACCCTTATTGGCGCTGTCGTTGACGTGTAGATAAGGGAAAAAACTTTGTGTTTATGTAACAGTGTGCTAACAAAATCGACGTACTTTATTACTAGATGAAAGCCCTCGTTCTACTGAATAAATTGGTACCATAACCACAATAATTAATTACGTCTAACTCACTTATTTTTTAAGTTTAAGATGATCGAAAGCAATTCTCTTAGTCAAGATCAATAGAATTAGAATATTAGAATAGTTTTTAAAAGGTTTTGATTATGATCTTATAAAACTTCTCAATTTTAAACTAAAAGTGTAAAAGAAATGTAATGAAAAAGTTTTGATTGCCAAATTATAAAACTCAAAAACCAACATTTTTATAGAGAAGCACTTGAAAATGTTTTGTTTGCTATATTATAAAAAATGGCAACCTAAGACAAAAAGTTTTATAAATATAGTAATAAGAATATTTTGATTGCTAATTTTGGAAGAAAAATACTCGTCTGGTTTTTCCATTCTCTTTATAAATATTTGCATGTTAAAGTTTTTTTATAAATATTTTTATAAATATTCACGACCCCTATAAACTCCTTGTAAAAAAAGTTGAAAAATAATAAAACTATGTAGCAACCTAAAATTTTACTTGGGCGTAGATGACTCTCATCCCCATGACGCTTCTGAGTGGCCAGCAACTATATTTTATTTTCTTTGGACATGAATGCGACTGTTTACGTTCCTTGAATCCATTAATTCCGTATTTTTTTTTTAACTCTTTCTAATAGCAGTCACGGGATTTTTGTGGTAGAATCTGCAGGACTGCCTCCTCTGCTTCTGTACCCGGGCACTTCTTCTGTGAATTCTTCCGTATTTTAATTAAAAACCAATTTTTAAAGGGACAGTTCACCAAAATGACAAGTTAGGCTTAATCGATGACAAAACAAATTTTACAATGAATAGTGATTTTTGCTTTTCTATGAAGCTCCGTTAATCAGATATGAGTACATATGTACCACGGGCAGTGCACACTTCACCATGTCAATTTTCTAATTTGACCACTTGGTATATCTTCGCGTTTTTCATTTAACTTGTTGTCAAAGTAGGAATGTCAGAATTTTGACATTTGAACCATTATCATTGGAGAAATGTCGCTGACAAACAAAACAATTGTCTGTCAGTCCCCGACTTTCAAAAAAAAAAATTATACCTTTGATATGAATTTCATTGATACTCGCGTGTTATATTTTATAAGTCACTTAAAAAATTTTAACACTGGCCTAATTGTTTCTCGCGTGACTTATGTTACTAGAGTGTTGTATTGATAATTAGTCACGCAAGAAAAGTTTAGTGACACATAATACCCGATTATCATACAAAATTTTGTCCAACAACTGTAACAATATAAACACCAAAGTGTCAGACTGACTTTTAGTAGTATTTTAGTCTAGGTTGTTGTTGGTTGCTAATGACAGCATAAGCTATAAACCATAACACACTAGTGAGTTATTTGATACTTTACTAGTTACAAACGGCATAAATAATGACTATCAAACTATCAAAAACTCTGGTATTTCTTATCTATATGACAACATTCACACTTATACGCTATATCTCGTGTATCGTTGGTTGATAGATTTTTAGGTTTCTAAAGCCGCAGTAGGCTTCAAAGATCTTCCCACTGCTAACAAATGAATCGGACGAAAGGATTCCCGAATAGCCAGTCAAAACCACAGTTGCTCGGTAGCTCTGTTGGTAGAGCATTAGACTGGTATTCTAGAGGTTCCTTTTTTTCCGATTTATTCCTTCGCCCTTTTGCCCTCTACGCCACAAATCTTTTCTGTAAAACTTTAACCATTTTACAATCCACCATAATACACATTCTTTTGAAACTAGAAATCAAAACAATCTTGTCCTTACCTAACATAGACATAAAAAGAACAAAGAGGAGCACTGATTACTACGGCATAGCATTCTTCTCCCACAGGTGCACTTTAAATATAAGGCTAGTATCTCAGGAGTATTTCAGTAGTGATTGTGTTTTTAATAATTGTGTATTACTTTTTTTCGAGTCTTTTGTCTTTTAAATACAAAATTTTAAACTTTCAATTTTATCGTTCGTTTAACTTACAATTTTAGTGGATTTAAATCTGTTGTTAGAAAGAAAATCAAATTAAAAAAAAATTATATTTATATCTGAAATGTAAACTACTTGCTCGTACCAAATTTTTACTCTACCATGTTTTTGATTTAATCTGAGCATAATTTTATAATAAGATTTATTAAAGAATATATACATTTATATGTTTTTTTTATATGATGTCTAAAAGCAATTATGTGTAAATATTGCCAATAACCCAAATGAAACTAAGGTGTTGGACAAAATATTTAATTTATCCTTTCAGGTCTCCTTTTTGATCCAATTTCCTGATGCATTTTTTAGAAACTTCGCGTTGACCAATTTCAATCAAATTTGGTACGCTCATGTACTTTAGTCGGGTACCATAATATAAAGAAACACGTTAATATAGACTGGTTATAAGAGGGGTGAGATGGGTTTAATATATTTTTTAAGATATGATGATGTCCCATTTTAAACCAACTATATTCATCTTTACAGGGTCCCTCTATCTAACTGTAATTATTATTTCTCATAGAAGAAGCTTGGGATCTAGATGTTTAACACATTGTTAGAAGTCGCAGCCATTACTGTATGTAGGGTAAACTAAGCAATAAGACGTAATGCTAAGAAAAATCAAAATTTTGGCAAAGTAGGAAAAGTCGCAGATTTAACAAAATGACTATATTAGAGTAACTTTTTCTGAATCAGAAAAAATAAACATTTTGCCAAAATATTGGCTATAAACTCGAAATTTGTGGTTTTAGCTCTCTCACACTTGCCTTATGTTGATAGGCATTGTCTCTCTCAGTTCAGTTCTAAAGATAAGGCAGATCGGCTTGAAGGAAGACAGTTGCACCGTGTGATTTGATAAATAGGTAGAGCAGAGTTGTACTTATTTTTAAATCTTTTAGAAATATTTGTTTTTCTCTTAGTCAGGAAGGATTACTCGTAAATTTATTTTAGGTTAACTTAAGTTGTATGTTATAGTTCAGGTTTATGTTATATTTTAGTTCGATTTGTTGGTTTAAGAGTACAATCTATTTGAATCTAAGATGGAATTCTCTGTAAACTTTCCACTATAAGTATTACTTGGATTTGCTTTAAATAACTTTTGCTTGAAAAGAAGGAGCCTAAATATCCATCCAAGTTGTTGTGTATACTTGTTTCAACGACTCAATAACATTGAAGACTATCAAATAAAGTTAAAATAATGAAAAATCTATTAACGACGATGTCAGTACAATGTACACATACACCACCTGAAACTGCTTCAATTGCACTTTAGTCTCTAGTGATTCCAAAGTTTGCCATTTTAGTCCTTGAAAATAGGATCTAAAGGTATGTTATTTTTTTTAAAGCTTTATCCAATACAAAGATAAAAATCTGTCATTTATAAAAATTGGTGATGAAATAGAAAAGTTAATAATATTCAAATTAGGTCTTATTTTTATTAAAAAAAACTTTAATGTACGCCATCTTGAAATTTCCAAAAATGTTAAATTTGACGTTGAATTTTTAATGTCTAATTTTTTTAAATGCTTTAGTTTATTAAAATCAGTTTAGTCTCTGTCATACTATAGCCAAAGTAAAGACTTTATTTTACTTAATTTAAACAATACCTAGCAAGATATGGCAAAAATACCCCAAGAACCAAAACCATAAATAGTTAATTTTTTATCGATTTTTGCAAACGATAACTTTTTGGGTTGAGTATGAACGAAATTTTCATAAATTTTTTTTTTGTGGCAGTGACACACGTAAAAAAGTTTCGAGGGTAGAAAAAATTGATATTTATTAAAATTAAAATATGAAGTATATTCTTTCCGGATGTTTATTTTTTTCTGACTCGGTCTGTTCGTTTTAGAGTTATAGGCAATTTAAAAAGTCTCATTTTCTGTGGCCCACCCTAAATTTTTAGTTTTAGTTTTTTTGTGACTTGATCCTTTTTAATTTAGCCAAAATTTTGATTTAATTAGCATTACGTCTTATTAAAAAACGCCGTTTGTTTACCATATATAGCGGCCCTATTGGATCGGCCATATTGGTTGTGATAAATTTCCCTATAGCCTGCCAAGTATGCCTAAGTTTACACAACACTGGAAAAAATTCTGACCTTCACCTACCCAAGTCAAATCATAAAAAAGAGAAGTAGAGAAAAAAATTGGTGCTACAGAAAACGAATTATTTTATGTTAAAAGGAAATAAAAATATCTCGAAAACTGTAGCTTTACAATTTTGAACTTTAACAAAATTTTTGAGTAATATTTACGAAAACCAAAATCTGAAAACCGTATATCAATAGCTGCTTTACTTCTAAAGTTATGATTTTTTTCAAATAACTCGGAAACTAAACCTCCCACGAATTTGGAGTTTTAAACAAAATTTGTAGGTCATATTCATGGAAACTTAAATCTGAAAACCGTATATCGGTACTTGCTTTTGTTTCAAAGTTACAATTTTTTAAAATATTTTATCTCCCTTTTCCCCCCTTAAACCCCCAACTACTCTATCCAAAAGTTAATTAGTTTATGTGCAACCGATAGAAGATTTTTGTACCAAATTTCGTTAAAATTTATTAAGGCGTTCTTGAGTTTTCGTGTATACAGACAACTTTTTTTTTGTCGATTAAGGTGTTTTGGAACCTTAGTAACTCATTTTTGATAAAATTAATATAAGTCAAAATTTTACGATTTTAATAGTCCCCCATACCATATTGGTATGCTGAACTAAAAATAGGTTTTTATCTTGACACACAGTTAGGCATAGATGTTTTATACAGACCGCTTCAAGCTACTGCGAACATAGGGGGAATCAAGTCCAATTTACTCTCCGTGCCGTACGACCGAGGTGGATTCGAAGCACGCTGCAGTGTTATCTTTTGGAAATTCATTTTGTTTTTATTATTTTGTTTTATTTCTGCCTTGCTCGAGAAACAGATGGGTAAGTTCTTAATTGAAATAATACATTTTTAAAACTAAAAATGGATGTCTACGAAGTTGTCGAAAAAGTGCAGATGGTCAAATGGTCAAATCGTCATAACCCAACACACGTTCGATATTGGTCGAGGGAAAATTTGCATTTGTATTTTGACGTAAGAACACAGTATCCCCAAAAACTAAATGTTTGGGGGGGGGGGTATTGTAGGGGAACACGTAATTGGGCAATTTTTTATTAACGGCAATTGCAATTTGAATGATCCTAGATACTTGGATCTACTGCAGCAGCACATTATTCCAACTGCTAGGCAGTTGTTAGGTGTAAGATTTGGTGAAACATGGTTTCAACAAGATGGTTGTTCCGCTCACAATGTTGGCCTTATTAGGGAATATCTTGATAATGTATTTTCTAATAAGGTACACGGGGAACTATTTTATGGCCAGCTCGATCTCCCGATCTTGCTCCTAATGACTTCTATCTGTTTTTGAAGAAGCTTTTCAAATTATCACCCCTAACATGCTTGGAAATGTTGGAAGGGGTTTTTATAGTAGGCTCGGATATTGTCTAGCCGAGCAAGGAGGACTTTTCGAACATTTGCTTTAATTTTTTTTTGACTGGGAGAATCTTTTTGGTTTTTAGAATGTATTATTTTATTTTGAGAACTTGCTTTTATTTTGTTTCTCCTTATTATTTTCATTGTAACACGTCGTCACTGATAAATCTGAGCAGTTGACAATAAAACGCTCTTATTTATCAGTGACAAAAAATAAGAAAATTACGTTATAAAAATTTGCGTATTTATTGACCAAATTCCGGTTTCATTGACTACGCTCCACACAGCACCGTGGTTAGAGGCGTACTAAATACAAGGCGAACGGCGGCGAACGGCAGCGATCGGAAGCCTGAGTGTTGGTTGCTTCACTGATAGGCGTGCGGTGTCTCTGCATGTACGTACACTGGCAAATTAGACTTCTTTCGCCCTATGTTCGCAGTAGCTTGAAGCGGTCTGTATAGGGTTGCTTGATTAATATTTACCTGGTAACTGTCCAAAATCAAAGGTAGCTCTCGGTTTTCCCTGATAGTACTCAGGTCTACCACCGTACAATCCCCCACCTCTGTTCTGGTCCAATCGTGGTATCGGAAATAGGTAGGGTATTTCTTCCTTTGGAATAGGTAGGGGAAAAACTGAGTACGGTGGCATTGGGAGAAGTGGTATTTTTCGGTTTGAATATGGTGGTTTAGTAGTTCGCATGCCATATTGGCGTTGACCTGGAAACAAGATATTTAATAGTGTCATCGATTATCTTCCTCGCAAATCGCTCGAAGATTGCCCGGGATCAGAGCAATGATGTCACAGATCACGAGCTTTCACGAGCGCTCGGTCAACGATTAATTCAAATACACGTTCAACTTTTTCTAAAGGTTAGAATTGTTTAGAAAGGTTTTTTTTTTCAAATATATTTCTGAAAGAAAATGAGTGGAAACGGAACCACGGGAATACAAATTTTCGTGCATTGACGAGAACAATTATATTCGTGTCCAAATCTCATTTAATATATATATAGATTTATAAATAGGCATGCCGAGATCATTTTAAGTTAAAAGTAGGCAAGGCGAGATCATTTTTGAAAGGCAAGATCCGAAAACGGATCTCGCCTTTTTTTACGTGTATATCGAGTTTATTAGACTTCTTATGTCCAGCCCTGTTTCCTGGAAAATTTTTCGTCGGATCTCGTTTTTCCCATTTTTGTCCAAATTTATACACCGTTAGTGCACAAACCCAAGCTATAGGGGGCGCCAGTAGTGATGTCTATAAGTTTGATAAATGTAATTTTATGTATTTTAAATTACGATTTTTTCGGCGAAAAAGTACTGTTTCGGGCAGCGAGAATTTTACGTTTGATTTTATATAGAGAAAGGTATATTTTTGTTGACAATTTTAGTAACGTAATATGCCCAGCTTTTTAATAAGGTTTCCTATTATATATTAAATAAATGGCGCCAACAACAACAATCTTAAAAAAAAAAATCCAAATTGTTTTGCTTGAAAATGCAATTACCTATCTTAATGTGAAAACCGCGTCTTGCAAGCTGCTACGGTTCGTGAGTTAGGATTCTATAAGTATAGTTTTCGAGATATTCGATATTTAACATTGATACAGTTTTTGTTGAAAATGTACTTATCTGTATAAATATTAAAACCGCGTGTCCTTAGCTGCTACAGTGTTTTTTTTTAAATATCTGTGACTTCATCATAAATATAGTTTTTATAAAAAATACAATTATATCCATCTTAGCGTGAAAACCGCATGATGCTAACTGCTACGGTTCTCAAGTTACGATTTTTTAAAAGTTTAACCCCCATCTCTACCCCCACCAAAAACTTATCAGCTCACCGCCTGGGCCCAGATATTTTTTGTGCCAAATTTGATAAAAAATCGGTCCGGCGGTTTTTGAGTAATCGTGTTACAGACAGACAGACAGACACCCAGACAGACAGACACCATGACAAAATTTTTGAATTTGTTCATTTTTGACCCAAATAACTTATTTTTAGTGGAAATAAAAAACTTTTTTTTGACGATCGCAATAGCCCCCATACTATGTATGGATGGCTAAAAAGAATGAATTATATTTAAAAGTCAAAAGAATATATTTTACGATACTTTAAATGCCATTGGCAATAGTCGAGCTGGTTGAACAAAAAAAGATCATTAGCCAAAAATTTATTTTCGCTATAGAAAAAATACTTTTCGATTAACTCCTTTAATGCTAGGGTTCACTGCGTTGCTAGCGGAGAAAAAAAAATATTTTAGGAAAAGCAGTTTAAATTACACGCTTTTTAAACAGCGGTAACATTTTACTGTTAGCAATTTTTTTTATTAAAAGTTGTGAAGCCAAATAACTCCTGCCTCCTCCTTTGCACATTTTTCTCGGGCAGTTAAAAAATGTTTTTTAAATTAGTTCATGGTAATTTTGAAAGCAGACCTTGAAAACGACTCAATCGATTTTAAAAGAAACAAAATATTTGTAATAGAATTAAAACATCTTCAATACAAGGTGCCACTAGACCTACTTTCCCTAAGTAGATTCTGGGATGACACGCATCCCTCGGAGGCGGTGCGTTCTACAAGTTTTAATTTTGAAGAAAGCATATTAACAAAAAACAAAATCGGTCTATGGTAATTTTTAAAGCAAATATTTTGTAGAACGAATCTATCGATTTAAGAAAAAATAAAAGGTTTTTAAAGATAATTAAAATAACTTCAAAACAGGGTGCCACTTGACTCTCGGAGGAGGCGCGTGCTATAAAAATGTTAATTTTGTCAAAAAGTGTTCCCCTCGCAAACAAAATTCAGTTCGAGGGTTTTTTCAAATGTCATTAAAAAACACTTTTTTTAATAAAGTTAAAATAGAAATATCGGTTTTTCCAATAAATTTTTAAAACAATATTTAGATTTAGAAAGTTTTAATTTGTAAAACGAATAGGTCTCCTATAAGTATAATAAATATCTAGAAATACTTTCTGTATTTTGAATGATTTTTAAAAATTGTTGACTTAACGAAAACGAGATTTAAAACTTTCATGTTTGTTCCAGCATCACGCAAAAACCTCTGAACCGATTTTGATTGGAGTTTCACTTCTGCATTCCTAAGATTTATGGGTGTGCATTGGATTTATAGCATCAACATTGCTTCACGGAAACAAAAGTTGATTTATCGAAACAAAAAATGTACTTTTCGACCAAATATGTCATTTGGAGTATTTTCGTTTGGAACGTCGATTATTCATAGTTACCAGCTGGCCGCCCGCGACTTCGTTCACGTGTTTAAAATTGTAGATTCCTCCTCCTTCTCTACCTTACCCCACTTTTATGCCCTCAAACCTTTAGCCCCTAAAACCCTTCCATCTACTCGAGTATCTGCTGTGCCTGAAGTTTTTTCCATCTTTTTTGTTTTAAAGGGTCATAACTTTTGTTCCCGAGAACCGATTTTGATCAAATAAAGGCTGTGTACTCCCCAGAAATCCAAATAATGCAGCAAAATTCCTCCAGTAGTTTTTCTTGCAAAAAAACACTTTCTTTGATTGCGGTTTGATAGGCAACTTATTTTTACCAGTTCCTTGTTTTTATCGAACATGGTGGTGGAGGGAGTAGAGGGGTAACAAAAAATTGCAAAAATAATAGAAGAAGCTCTTTTCTCCATTCCGGACTTTATTTCCTTTACTTTAATACCACACAACCCATATTTTAGTCGGTCAATATTTTCATTAAAAATGGGGTTGGGAGGGGGGGACGCGTAATAAAAAATTGAAAAGGTTATCAGAAAAACACCTTTTTTGATTCCGGACTTTATTTCCTTCCTAATCCGCCCTAATAATAGGGCGTTGGTATTTTATTAGTAGAGTCTACAATACCAGTTTCTAAACCTCTAAGACTTTTTTCTTCTGAGATACAGAAGATGCCTTTACCTCCTTCGAAATAGAATTACCCCTATTACTCTACCCGCAGTTGAAATTTCGGAAAACGCCAAAGCACGTGTTTATTTATTTTATTACTAGAATCTACTATATTAATTTCCAGATCTCTGCGGCTGTTGGTGTCCGAGATATGCAAAATCCTCTTCAAAATTTCAACCCCTATTTTTACTTCCTTAGAGGTAAAATTTTCAAAAATTCTTTATCAAGCGCTACGCACAAGGATCTCTACTTGTGCGTAAATTAAAATCGGATCTCATTCTACCTTAATTTTATCAAAAAAAAAATTAAAACCGTATTTCTTTAGCCCTCTCAGCGGTTTCCCCTTATATTTAAGGTGTGTAGGAAGTATTTAAAATATATACTTTAAAATCTCTGTCTCTTCTGGTGGATCTCGGGTAGCTCAAGTTTTATTTGGATCTCATTTTGTTAAGAAAACGTATATATATAAATTTTACGGGTAGTCGTGACTGACTAGTTGAGAAAAAAACCTCGGTTGGTTAGTGGCCCAAAAGGCCCAAAGGGGCAAAAAATGCTCAGAATTGTTCAAAAATGTCTAGCTTTATTGTTTTTCAATCCACTTTGGTGAGTACGTAATTATTTAGATATATTTGTATGGGTACCTGAATAATTTATCTATAATGGTTGTAATTTAATTAAGTTAATTATTCCAATGGCTTGTTAGCTTATTGTAGAAGTACTGAAAAAGAGAAAAATATATTCTCGAAAGCTTGACTGTCAAAAAAGGAGTTTACTTTATTCCGGCCCATATAAGACTGCATCCCCACTAACCAACCGAGGTTTTTCTTATATATATATATATATATATATATAATATGTATACACTCGTAGTGACTCTACTTCAATAATTTTTCTTTTGATACTCATTTTCCAGCAAAACAACAAAACAAAATACAATTTGAATTAAGTTATGTCAATATTACGCGGGATTTCCGTGCTCGGGCTAGATCTGTAGAATTTCTTCGATTAAGTTCGGGCAATCCCGCTTGGAGCAGCGATCAATAATTGAACACGCAAATCTGTCAGATAACAATGACAGTTGGCAAATCGAACACGCAAATCTTTTTTCGATTGATCTGGGAGCGCTCTAAATCAAGTTTCGAGCAATAATCAAAAACGCTATAAGGCTAGCTATTGCCCACGATTTCATTCGCGTGTTTTAAATGTTAGCTTCTGCTCCTTCACCTCACACCCCTTTCATCTTTGCCAGACTTTCTCACCCATCTACCGCCTCTATAAAACCATTCAATCCAATTGAATACCAGCTTTGTCTGCAGTTGTTTTCCGATTTTTTTGCTGTTAATGGTCATAAATTTTGTTTTCTTTAATCGATTTTAATAAAATAACACCTATGTTTTATCCAGATATACAGGAAATCCAGTAGTAGAACTCTTATTAAAATCCGTTAAGTAGTTTTTGCGTGATCCTGGAAGAAACAAACAGAAAGTGCAAACAGACAAAAATTTTTGGTATCCACATCGATTGGCTAGAAGCCGACACCAAAAAAAAAATTAATCTACAGAAATGGTCTGTCTAGAGAATTATTATACAGTGTGTCCTAAAAATCTGCAATAATGAATTTTTTGGGGGAACTATGGGTTTTAAAAAAACCTCATAATGGACAGACTGCTAAGAAGACTTGAAGAGGAAGGTATTGAAACCCTAGGCTACGCCGACGATGGATTTGTCATAATCCTCGGCAAGTACCTTGATGTGATCTGCAATGGAACCCAGTACGCATTTGTGGTTTGGTGGAAAGGAACTAGTACCGATAAAAATGAGAGGAAGCTAGAAAGCCTGCAAAGACTGACAGCCATAGGTATAACTAGCATAATGAGGAAGACCTCAAACTCAGCTCTAAACACTGTCCAGGGACTACCGCCGCTCCCCCTCTGGATCAGAGGGGAAGCCAAAAGGCCGGGCGCCTGGCTATCGCCCTGGATGGTAGAAAGGAAAATACCTCTTTCAGCATACAGGATGGAAAACCCAGAATACAAAATCAGGGAAAAGAGGAAGTACAGTGTAATCATACCACCTAGATAGGCATGAACTAGGAACGAAGTCTAGCAGACAAGGAGTCGACAGGAGCAGGTCTATTCATAGGAAATAGGGAGATAATGAAGAGCTAACCACTAGGTCGCTACGCAACGGTTTTCCAGGCGGAAGTATATACCATACTGGCAGCCGCACGAGAGGAAGAAATAAGGGCCGGAGTCGAAGATAAGGTCTACATATGCACGGACAGCCAGGCTGCCATAAAAGCACTTTGTAAACCTATAATGCCAAAAGGAACCAAAGTAATAAGATGGTGGACGAGCTTGCAAGGAAAGGGTTTTACCAAAGGTCAGATGAAATCTGCCACCAAGGAATGGACCGATACAAGACTAAATCAGCAGTGGCAACAAACAGGGGACGCCAGGTAGGCCAAAGAGCTCATCCAGGTCTTCAGCAAGACAAGAAGAGACTGGTTGCTGCGCAGGAAACGTACAGAAATAGGACCCCTAATAGAAGTCCTCACTGGACACTGCGCACTCCAAAAATACCTGGCAAGGATGAAGATATTACGGGAGTCAACTTGCGGAGAGTGCTGGGAGGAGGATGAATCCTCACACCACTATCTTGCAAGGTATCCCTCCTACAGAGAAATCAGAAAGGGAATCTTCGGAGAGGAAGTGTTCTAGCCAGAATACCTTCCGACGCTGAAATGGTCGGTGGAGCGTGAGGGGAGAGCTCTGGGGGATGGCGTAAAGCCTAATCGTCGGGCCGGGAGCCTCACTCTTATTTCACTATTGCTACTACTAGATAGAATCATTTAATCTAAAAAAAACGGCTGCGAAAAATGTTTACTCTTTTATATAGGGTTTCCCGAAAATAAATTATGACTCAAACTTATCTTGTTTTAAATTGGACACTCTGTATATTCTCTTATTTTCTGAATCCTTAAAAATTAAGCTTTTGAAAAATAGCAAACACTTTGCGTCTATCTTTTATCTTCTCTACGATATTTAAGTTTAAGTTTGTACGGAAGAGATAGGGAAATCGAAATTAACTACCCAATATTAATACCTATGATACTTATTTTCCCATCTCTTCCATGAAAATTTAAAATTGAATATATGGAGAAGATAAAAAATAATTGTTTGGTAATTTTGAAAAACTTATTTTTTAAGGATTCGGAAAATGAGATAATAAACAAGGTGACCAATTTAAAAAACGAAAATTTTGTGTCATATTTTATTTTTGGAACACCCTGTATAAAAAGGAATACATTTTTCGAAACCGCATTTTTTGCAAATATTTTAATGGTAAGTATTACACACCGGGCAATTCATATCCAATGATAATTTTTTTTTAGTCTCTTTGTCAAATATATTTGTCTGTATATATACAGTGTGATTTATGAAAATATTGCCAAAGTATAAACGGACATATGTCGGAAACAAAAAAAACGTATTAAGTTTAAATTTGGCACACATAAGGAGCCCCAAAAGCCACTTCTACCAATGTATAAAAAAATAAAATTTTAGGTCCGGACTAAAAAAAATAGTATTATATATTTTTGTTAAAATCAACACTCTCTATACTGCAATTTGCAAATTTACCACATAAAAGCTAAAGGATAGTGATATAATACCCTTAGATTGCATGTAACGCGTTAAGTCTCAGTTTTTTATAAACAAAATTAAAAATCCAAATTCAGATAATGTGATATTAGGGTTACAAACAATCACGTTCTAAATTACGTAGTTCTAAAAACGTAGTTTTAGGTTAAAACCAATTTAAGGATAAATAAATTAACACTCACAGGCAGGTACAGGGCCTAATTAATATTTTTTAATTTATTTTTTATAAAATATAGAAACACATACTTTTAAATTATTAATAAACCCAATTTAAATTGACAACCGTTTTCGGAATTGGTTTGAAGTCATAGTCAAATCATTAACGGTGGGATTTACTAAAAGTGTTTAGTCTATTTTAGAACGGTCCTAAGCTTAAGTGAAATTTTTGGTTTTAAGCATTTTAAACCAACCCTCCTTGAGTTTTGGACACAGTTTGAATTATAAGAAGAATTTTAATAAATTTTTTTATTGAATAATCATCTTAACACAATCTTTTGTTGGATTTAAGAAGAAAGTTTTAATTTAGAAGATAAGAAAATTAAAAAATTGAAACCCACGTGGGGTTTAAATAGAACACTCTGTAGAACAAATTACAATTGAGGTTATATGTCACTCTAATTAAAACTTAACCTTGATAATTGATTTTTGCAATTAATACTTGATGTCACACAATGATTTATGTGGGTGATAATAAAATAAGGAGTAGATTAATTTTGTATTTATTTAAAAGCTGTTTTTATTTATGAAGTGTATTAAAAAACTTAAATGCGAGTGTTTTTTACATTTCTGTCACTGTCGAAATGTCAGTTTAAAAATATTAGCGCTGCGTTAAATCACAAACAGCGAGTTCGGATCTTTTACCTCTGCTTGCACCTTGGATTGCACCAACCTCTACTGATAAAAGCTACAGCTTTAAAATGAGTGGGCTTTGAGTAAGGAAAGTTTTTTTGACTGAGCTTTTAGATAACCTTAATTTTTTAGTTTCAGTTTGTAAATAAATTAATATAGTTGTTTTGGGTTTTTTTGTTTGGTATATTTTTCGTGCAAAATCAGTAACCTTCACTTATATTTGTTTTGCCTCGTAGTGCCTCATAAATATATTTTTTGTGCTGAAAACGGGTTGAAAATATGGCGTTTTTCTGGACAAAATTGGAAGCATTTTATTGATTAATAAACAACTTAGGATATTAAATAAAGTAAATTACTTCTTGTAAAGACGGTTACTTAGGGAAATTTTAAACGAACTTATTACCAATTGCCACAAAACAATCCTTTCTGGAGGCTATAAATTTAAACCACCCCCCAGAGGTGTTCTAAAAACTCACTAACTTTATAATCTCAACCACAGATGATGAACCTATTATGTGCCAAATTTTTGGCGTATTCATCATATGCTATTTTGAAGCCTGTCAAAAAAATTAGTTTTAGGGCATTTTCTCCTAAAATATGGTATATTTTTACAAAAAAAGCTATTTTTCAATGGTATTTTGCAATAATAATACATAATAATGAATAACTTCGTGTCTTTTCTGTATGGGTGTTTTTTTTTTTAATTTGGTTTTAAAATTTAGTACCCCCTACAGGTGTAAATATTTAGATTTGTGAGGGGTACCATTTTAGATCTTAGTAAATCCCACTGTAAAATTTCAGGCTCAGACTAATATTTATTTAATTTTATTTTCCTTTATTGGAAAACAACATTTTTTTGTATTTCATTTCATCATTACATCAAAGAATGTTGCTATAAGTATTTTTTTTTAATTGATCATCATCTACAAAACCGTTTATAGATTACAACCAAGAGATAATGTACAGGGTGATCCACCATAAATGCCACCGCCACTTTTCCTTGTTATTAGGCATGCTTTAAAAAGTGTTTGGTACAAGAGCTGTATAACTTTTTTCAGCCTTTTGGAATACGTATACCAAAGTTGACAAGTTTCATTGCAAATGTAAAATTTTGACACAAGGTTTCTTATTTTAAATAAAACATCCTATATTTTATAAAATTTTTAAATTCCTCGTTTTCTTCTGATTTCAAAATTTTTTTTATAGCATGCATAATAACGGAGAAAAATGGAAGTATCATTAATGGTAGATTACCCTGTACATTGTGCCCTAGTTGTAATCTTTGGACGATTTTGTAGATGATAATCAATTTAAAAATATATTTATAGCAACATCCTTTACCTTGTATGTTCTGATATCAAAACCTTCAAATGAAGTACAAAAAATTGTGGTTTTCCAATAAGGACAAATAAAACAAAATAAATATTAGTCTGGGCCTGAAATTTTAATGAATTTGACTACGACTTCAAATCAGTTCCAAAAACTGATTTCAAATTAAACTCCTCATGCGAGGAGTCAATACGACACCTGCTCGAGGTTCACTTCCCGGGAGAGGGCGGCGAACGGGGGGCGCAGAGGACCGCCGGACCCCAGGAGGGGCAAGACCCTGACTGGCGGACCGAGTGGTCTTGGATGCTACCATCTCTTGGGCAATCAACGAGTTCAGTCCCTACAAGTCCCCGGGGCCTGACGGCATATTCCCGGCGCTCCTGCAAAAAGGTCAAGAGATACTTCTACATTTAGTAAAGAGAATCTTTAGAGCCAGCATAGCAATGGGATATGTACCGACAGAGTACAAGCCGGAAAGAAAGACTATACGGCGGCCAAATCCTTCAGACCCATTAGTCTAACATCCTTTTTGATGAAGGCATTGGAAAGAATGGTGGACAGACACCTACTAGGGGGAGTCCTAACCAATCAACCTTTCTACAGAAACCAACATGCATACGTGGACGGAACGTCTACCGACACGGCCCTACACGCAGTAGTGCATAAGGCAGAAAAAGCACTTCAATTCAAACAGTACGCCCTGGCAGTATTCTTCGATGTCAAAGGAGCTTTCGACAAGGCGAAAGTGCAGGTAATAACAACAGCCCTGCAGAGAAGGGGAGCCGAGTTTCTTATCTCCGAATGGGTAAAATCGGCACTAACAGGGAGAAAGATCCAGGCCAATCTAGGGGAGTCCAGGATCGACATAGAGGCAACGGGAGGCTGCCCACAAGGCAGCTGCTTATCCCCACACCTGTGGTGTCTGATCATGGATACTCTCCTACAACGCCTAACAGAGGAAGGATTCGACGCCCAAGCATACGCCGACGACGGTGTCGTGGAGGTGGTAGGCCACCACCTAAACACCGTCTTTAACAGAATGCCAAGAGCGGTACGAATCATAGAAGACTGGTGTCAACAAAACGGTCTCTCTGTCAATCCAGGAAAGACAGAGATGATCCTGTTCACTAGAAAAAGGAAAATGGAGGGATTCAGAGCACCCAAGATGCACGGGAGACCCCTGACTTTGGTTTCAGAACTGAAGTACCCTAGACAAGGGGCTCACCTGGACACCACACGTTGCGAAATTGACCAATAAGGTGCAGGCAACGATGTGGCAACTGCGTCGAATGGTTGGCCGCACCTGGGGTTTGAGCCCCAGAAACCTCCACTGGATGTACACGGCAGTACTAAGACCAAGGATCCAGTACGGATCCATAGTCTGGTGGCCAGCAGTGGAGAAGGTCACTACTACCCTCAAGCTTAGGAGCCTACAGGGAACCATATGCAGAGGGATAACCAGCGCTATGAGGACGGCACCTATACAGGCACTCGAGACAATTCTGGGACTGCCGCCGCTTCCGATCTGGATCAGAAAAGAAGCGATGGCGACCCACCTCCGGCTGAGAGATACAGGTCAATGGAGAGGAAGAGGGGAAGCTGCGGGGCATCTTAGGATTGCCCAAATCGTCGAGAGAGAAATCCCTATGGCAGCGATTAAAACACAAAGACCAAAAAACCCCTAGAGATTCAACAAGAGGTACAAAGTAGCCATCCCAGACAGGGAACTATGGCAGAGTGAAAACCTCCGCGAACAGTTCGAGGAGAACGCTGTGATTTGCTACACCGACGGGTCGAAACTGTCGGAGAGGCAAACCACAGGATCGGGGGTTTGTGGAAGCCCAGGAGGTTCGAAAGAGCTACCCGCTCGGAGAGCAAGCCACGGTCTTTCAGGCAGGGGTGTATGCCATAATAATGGCTGCAGGCATGGAAGAAATAAAGAACAGTAGGGAGGAGCATGTTTATATATGCTCCGACAGCCAATCAGCCCTAAAGGCACTAAGGGCGCCCAAGATCACCAACACCCTGGTGGAGGAATGTGCGGATGCACTGGAATCCTTGGGAGATGGCAAACAAGTGACACTTATGTGGGTACCGGGATATATGGGGGTGCCGGGTAACGAGATGGCCGACGATCTCGCCAGGATCGGGGCAAGCACCCAGTATGTAGGGCCGGAACCACTCCTAGGAACAACCAAGAGGCAATTGCAAAGTCGACTCAAAAAATGGGCCAAGGATGCCATGACGACCGCTTGGAGAGCAGGAACAGGATGCAGACAGACCAAAGACTTCGTGAAGGGCCCGGATGTAGCCAAACAAAAATGGCTCCTGGGGAGATCGCGAAGGGATGCTGGTCTGCTGACAGGTATCATAACAGGTCACAACCGACTAAGGAAGCACATGACCCGGATCGCGGTGGAGAATGACTCGACCTGCCGGGCCTGCGGGCGGGCAGAGGAGACATCTCAACACGTTATAGCGAACTGCGAGGCATACCAAAGGACGAGATATCAGGTATTCGGTTTCCCGACCCTGGATGAGGAGGACCTGCACACGCTTAAATGGGACAAAATACTGGACTTTGCAAAAAGAACAGTTAGACCAAATGAGCAAACTTCCAGACCAGTGGTGCAGGCGGTGGATTAGGGGCAGGCTCGGGGTAGGGCAGAAAGGGCCCAGGGAGGCCTAGTTGCCGGGCTTCACGCCGCCCCTTCTCTACTACTACTTAAAATAGGGTTTATTAATGAATTAAAAGTATGTGATTGTATATTTTATAAAAATAATTTAAAAAATATTGGGTGTTGATTTTAAATTAGTTTTAACCTAAAAATACGTTTTTAGTAATTTAAAAGTAGACATTGGTTGTAACCCTAGTATCTCAGAATTGGAATTTGGATTTTTTTATTTTTTTTATACAAAACTGAGACTTAACGCGTTAAATACAATCTAAGGGTATTAAAACACCATCCTTTAGCTTTTATGTGGTGATACCAAAATGTGCAAATTGCAGTATACAGAGTGTTGTTTTTACCAAAAATATATAATACTATTTTTTTTAGCCCGGACCTGTAATTTTATTTTTTTATACATCGGTAAAAGTGGCTTTTGGGGCTCCTTATGTGTGCCAAATTTAAAGTAAATGCGTTCCGTTTAGTTTCCGGGAAATGTCCGTTTTCATTTTTGAAATATTTTTATAAATCACACTGTATATTTGAAAAAAAGACAAAAAACAAAATTTTAGCATTGGATATGAGTTGCCCCTAGCCTATAATACTTAACATTAAAATATTTTCATTTCGTCGTGAATCACCCTGTATAAGTTATTTTTAACAAAACTGATAGTTCTCCTAAAAAATCCATTATTCCAGACTTTTGGGACACACTGCATGTAAGTAGAGATAATGCAATTCTGTCCTTGAATGTTTTTGGTCACTAGGACATTTTCTGAGCTAAGGTCACTCACAGAAAAAAAGAATCTCTATACTGCTAAAAATAGAACAGCAGCTAAATTAATTTATTTTAGATTATATAAAAATGATCAAATTAAATTAATAAATAAAATAAAATAAAATAAGAAAAACAGGAAAAAAATAGGTTCAAAATAACGCCGATCCCAGAACCGCCATTCTATTAAGTGTAAAGTGAGCTCAGCCAAGCTACACCCCCCCCCTCAACGAAACTCAATTTGAATATTGTAAAAATGATGTACTAATTTAGTCCCCTTTTAAAAAATTTTGTACTTAATGAATCACAGAATTATTCGCACTTAAAAGGGGGGTGTCGCTTGGCGCTAAGCTGCACCCCAAGAAAGATTTAATGAAAGTTGATATCTCATAATTTTGTATCAATTATGTACTCTTAAAGTAGGGTACTTTTAGTTTACAAAAACCATCGGTTCCTAAGATTTTTTGTTTGATATGATATCAAGGTACACCCCCCTCTGCTTGGGAAAGAGATTCGATCAAAAGTGACTATGCCAGACTTTGCAACTAATTATGTACTAATTTTGCCTCCTTCTGAATAATTGCTAACTCTTAAGATAACTTCATGTTTTTTGTTCTTATGGGGTGTGTAGCTTGATATCAAGGCACACCCCCCTCTGCCTAAGAAATAAATTAAAAAAAAAATTACCATAATTTTCCACCAATTATGTACTAATTTCGTCCCCTTCTCTTCACATTTCTGTCAGCTTTGATACTAATGGCATTAGTTTTGAGCGATTTGGTTCTCGTGCCTTATACGAGGAGAACAAACTGACGGCAAAAACGCTCACGAACAAAGTCACTAGTGCCAAAACATACAGAATACTGGCAGAATACTGACAGAAAACTGAGATTTTGCTGAGGTGCGTTTCTGATTCTCGGGAGCATTACCTCCCCCCCCCCCGCCCCTTGAAGAATAAAGCCCCATATAGAGTTTCGATAATGCCCTAAAGCCTTTTACCAATGGGTTAAAAGATTAGGATGGTTATGAAAATTACTGTTTACTATAAGGAAAACTAACCAATGGCAAGAATAGGCTTAGTTCCTGCGGGCCTTAAAGATCCGGAACCATACATCTGTCGTGCCGCTCCAGGACGAGTTAAATTGGCGTAACATGATCCTGAAAAAAAGGAAACAAATTAAGTTTTAACACAAACTTGAAAATTATATTGCTCTGCACGAAAATTAAAATACCAAACCATATAGAGAAGGACCGGACTTGTCCCCTTACCTCTCTGACTTTTTGTTCGGACCCATCTAATCTTAGGTTTTGCAAAAATTTATTGCCTGAGCTATAGCCATTTTTCGTTGTTTTGGGCACTTTTGAAAGTTTCGGAGTTGAGAGTAGTGCCCGGGTCGGCTCAGCGCGGCTCTAAATGTGCGACGTGTGTCTTTTTATCCTGTGATGTGCCTGTGAGCAACGTCCCCCGTTTTGCCTTACCCGCTTCACTCCTACTATCCCTAACTTGAAAATATCTATTCGATAATCGATTTTAATTTAATAGTATAGATTCTTTTTCTTCTGTTAGGGATCTTAGCTCAGGAAATGTGGTAGTGACGTTCAAAGCAGGTCACGTGATATCCATACTTTTTGAAGTCAACTAAACATTAGAATTTGCTGAACTTTAAACGGAAGGCACAGTTTCTAAAAACTAAGACAGGTCTCGCAGCACTTTTTTGATTTTTTGCCGAATAAGCTAAAATTTCTTTCTAAGGCCACCAATTTAAAATATTCAAACATTTAAATCGGTGACCTTCGAAAAATATTTTAGCTTATTGTGCAAAAAATCAAAAAAGTGCTGCGAGAAGTGCCTTAGTTTTTACAAAATGTGCTTTCCATTTAAAGTTTAGCCAATTATGATGTTTATTTAACTCCATTTCGAACGTCACTTCGACATTTCCCGAGCTAATGTCACTGCGAAATATCAAGTTTGCCTAGACTCAATTACCGAATAGACGACTCTAATGCGCATGCGTCAGTTAAAATTGCGCTGACCAGAGAAATGAGGTAAGTCGTAAGTCGACGTTACAAACTAGCGCAGACTCAAATCAAGTCTTCATTGGCTGGTATTCGAAGTCATGGTAATCTCGATTTAGACCGTTCTTTATATGGAAACGTCCAACGACTTTGATAAAAAGCTTTGGTTCTTCTTTAATCATGTGTTCCTTGTTTGGTTACAGATCTTTATTTAAAAACCAGTGAACTTGTTTGAAAGAGACAATGATGTGTTTGAAATTAATTTTGTGTTTCGGACTTCCATTGTCTATATTTTATATATACACAACTTTTCGATCAGTACAATTTCTGATCGTCTTCAGGTGCAAACTAGAATCTATTCCCAAGACTACGTACTATAACACTTGGTTTACTGAAAATACCTTGATTCTGCCCAATAAAGGCAGCTTCAAGGAATTTTCGTTTCTTCCAGTGTGTGTTACTCTTTGTGCAAAACCTTTAATGTATGGAATTGTAAGGAATGCATTTTCCTGGTTTTGGTCTTGTAATCTCTATCCTGTTTGCTAAAATTTTTGGAAATAGTATCTGTTAGAAGTTTAAGGCTGTAACCATTCTGCTGCAGATCCTTCCTTATGTTTAGCGAGAAAGAAAGAATTGTTACAAATTTGAACGGCTCTGTTATACAAAGTTCTTATTATGTTCTTATGTTATACTAAGAGCCAGCTCGAAAAACTAACGTCATTTTGTACACGATGGATTTTGCATGCGTTAGACGGAGGGAGCGAAGTAGAAAATTCACACGTCTGCCACTCCAGACCGGGAAGGAGAAGGGGTTATCCATCAAAGTGGGAAATTTTGGACAAAATTAACGTTATTTGTATATGATTGAATATGCACAGAATTATAGCAGACGTCCTAGTGGAGCATAAACTGCCGACAGACGGCGTCAAAGTCGTAAAAATAAAAAAAACTACTTTATTTTATATACGATTTTTTGCGCGTAGAATAGGTCAAAAAAGTGTTAAAAATGGCAAAAATACAAGTCTGCCCCCCTCAAACCAGAAACTAGGGGTCCTCCAGAGTCGGTAATTCTTACAAAATTAACGTAATTTGTACATGAATGAAAATTCACAGTGTTATAAGACACGACCGCCTAAAAATCAAGTTGCTATTGGCAGATTTTCTAGTGGAGCACAAAGTGCCGACAGACGTCGTATTTCTTTTGTGACTCCGAGTCAGAAACGGAATGTGAAGTGGGCAGTGAAGACAAACTTCCAAGCGATGAAGATTAAGATATGACAATTTTTTATTCTTACGACTTTAGCGGCGTCTGTCCGCAGTTTGTGCTCCTTTAGGAGGTCTGCCAATAGCAATTTGATTGTCAAGCGGTCGTGCCTTATAACACTGTGAATTTTCATCCATGTCCAAATTACGTTAATTCTGTAAGACATTACCTGATCTGGAGGCCCCCCTAGTTTCTGGTTTGAGGGGGGGCAGACTTGTAGTTTTGTCATTTTTAACACTTTTCACCTATTCTACGCGCAAAAAATCGTCTATAGAATAAAGTAATTTTTTTATTTTTACGACTTTGACCCCGTCTGTCGGCACTTTGTGCTCCACTAGGATGTCTGCTAATAACATTTTATTTTTTAAGACGTCGTCCCTTATAACGTCTTGTGTTCCACTAGGACGTCTGCCAATGGACGTTTGTTTCTTCAGACCTCATCCACTATAATACTGTACGTTTTTAGCCATGTACAAATTACGTTAATTTTGTCCAAAATTTCCGACTTAGATTGACCACCTCCCCTCTCCTTCCCCGATCTGGAGTGGCAGACGTGTGAATGTTCTACTTTTACCGCCCTTTCCCTCTAACTCATGCAAAATTAAATCGTAAAATGACGTTAGTTTTTCGAGCTGGCTCTTAGACTATGTGCGAGTGGGTTTACAATAGACCGTTGTTATGATGTAGCTTTCTACTTGTTTGATAAGTACATCAAGAAAAGGAATTTGGGTCTTATGTTATTTAGGTGGTTAGATTTTGTACTAGTAAATTGTAGTTAGGGTTTGTCTGGCTACAAGTTATTCTTTGTGACTTACCGCATGTATACTTTGGTTACTGTCTTGCATAATTCCTATTATTACATTTTTAAGTAATACTATTGTTTAATATATAGGGAAGTCAAATAACCTTGTGGACAAAACAATTGACACTTTTTGGACCAAATCGTGGTCGAAATCGTAGTCCAAAAAGAAATGAACTCTTCATTTCATACAGATTTTATTTTCGATACGTTTTAAAGTGTTAGACTCATTTTGTCCAAGATATTTAAAGATTTGGACTAAAAAATGTGTCAACAGTTTTGTCGATAAGGTTGTCTGACTTTTTATGTATATTGGGCAATGGTAATACTTTTACGGACTTTTAACTAACAACAAACAGAATCATTAATAGTATATTATACACCAAGGGACTAAAATGTTACTTTTTATCCCGAGGCGAAAAGTTTGTAGCCCGACTGAAGGGAGGGATACAATTCGTCGAGGCTTAAAAAGACTGTATTATTTTTTACATAAAAATATTACAGAAAAAATCAAGAAAATTAAGATACTCTATCAAAATCAAAATGTAAAAATAATGTCGGGTGGTAGACAATTTGAACTGTATTCAAAAAGTGTGCCAAAAATTTGGTGGCCAAACAATGCTCTGAAACAGTAGTCAATGAAGATGCCTCAACAAAAAAAGTCAACTTGAGAAAAACAGCCAAGCTACTCAAGAGATTTTTGATACCTCAAGCACCTCAAGATTTCAAAACAAGGAGCTGAGTGATTCTGTGGTTAACTTCGCCCATTGCAGTGGAGTTAATATAAACATTAACGTTAATAACAATTATTGCAACAAGTAGGGAATATTTATGTATGATTTAATATTGTGTTATGTTCTAGTATTACCGAGAGTATTACATTGTTTTTAATAAAAAAACACTTTTTATGTCACTTTTTATTTAAATCCCTCAGGGAGTAATGTAGAAGTTTAAATTAGTCCCTGACACGAGGGACGAAAGTAACCACTTTAGTCGCTGAAGTGCGAAATAGTATATTATTCACCAAGGGACTAAAGTGTAACTTATCCCGAGGCGAAAAGTTTGTAACCCGACCGAAGGGAGGGATCCAATTTGTCGAGGGATAAAAAGAAACTTTAGTTCAGACGTTTATATATTATTTTTCGCACTTCTGTATTATTTTTTACAAAGAAATATTACAAAAAAAATTAAGAAAATTTTTTCTCTATCAGAAAGAAAATGTGAAAATAATGTCGGGTGGTATTCGGCAAAAATTTGGTTGCCAATATTTGTGGTGTAACAAATGCAAGACGTAAACAAAGCTTAGTTGACAACTAAATTGTTTTGCATAAATCGTTAAATCATGTCACTAAACCTAAAAATGGACGACATTGAAGCAGCTGCTGAAGTAGCAGTAAATGAACTTCTGCCAGAAAAGTCTCGGAATATCTACGAACAACAGTTGAGGATGTTTAAATAATGATGAAAGTGCAACAAAATTGAAAACGACATCAACGATAACGTTCTTCTCGCATATTTTTTTGAAGAATCAAAAAACAATTATTTATTGCAACAAGTAGGTAATATTTTTGTAGGTTATATTGGTGTAGATTTAATAATGTGTTATATTTTAGTATTACATTGTTTTTAATAACAAAAAACACTTGTTAATATCACTTTTTACTTTAGTCCCTCAGGGACTAAAGTAGCAATTCAGTCTCTGAAACGAGAGACTAAAGTAACCACTTTAGTCTCTGAAGTGTGAAGTGTAATGTTATTTAAGGGGGACACTTTTTGACAATATCTGAATTTTCGGGGCATACACCCCCATCGAGGGCTGAGCTTCACAGCCACAATTTAAATGGGGAAAGTGGGTCAAGTGACCCATTGTTTTGAAGGTGTTTCAAATGCTTTTACAATCATATTTAAAATTTTAAAATCTAGCGATTAGTTTTCAAGATATTTACCTTTCAATTACCATGGAGTAATTACGTTTTTCAACAAAATCATAAAAACCTTGAAGCTCGTCAATTTTGTTTTTTTTTCTAAAAACACGCCCCTTTTGGGGGTTCGGGGGGGATTATGTTGATTGAGTTGGGTTTGTGTAAGGTTAAGGTTGGGTTAGGGTACGACGATATTTCATTACTGGCGCTATTTCATTACTGGCGCTATTTCATTACTGGCGCTATTTCGTTACTGCAGCTATTTCGTTACTGGCGCTATTTTGTTACTGACGCTATTTTGTTACGCGCTTTTTTATTACTGGCGCTATTTCATTACTGGCGCTATTTAGTTACGCGCTCTTTTATTACTGGCGCTACTTTAATAGACCAGAGCCAAGTTTTACCACCAAAATTTAAATAAGGAAACTAAGGCAAGTAATACCTTAATTTGAAGGTGTTTTAAATGCTTTGAGCACACATGTGAATAATTATAACATATAGCAATTAGTTTTCGAGACACTTGCGTTTCAAGTTTTCCAAAAAACCAACCAAACTCAATGGGTTGGGTTGGTCTATGTTGGTTGGGCTGGGTTGTTTTGATTATGAGAGGTTGGGTTTGCTTTGGTTGGTTATAACCCAATTGGTTGGGTTGGTTTGGTATAGTTGGCTTGGTTGGGTTGAGTTTATTATGTTGGGTTGTTTGGCTTGGCTATAACACAATGGTTTGGGTTGGTATAGTTGGTTTGGTTGGGTTGGTTGGTTTAGTTGATTATGTTGGTTGAGTTGTGTTTGGGTTGGGTTAAGGTTGGGTTAGGGTACGACGATATTTCATTACTGGCGCTATTTCATTACTGACGCTATTTCATTACTGGCGCTAATTTAATACTGATGCCATATTATTACTGGCGCTCTTTAATAACAGCGCTGTTTTAAAACAGCGCTTTAATGATGAGCGCTGTATTATTACTGGCGCTCTTTCATAACAGCGTTGTTTTGAAACAGCACTTTAATAATGAGCGCTGTGTCGTTACACGCTATTTCAATACGACGCTTTTTTCTTATGCGCTATTTCGTACGGCGCTATTTTAGATCAGAGCCAAGTTTTACCACCAAAATTTAAATAAGGAAATTAAGTCCAGTAATACCTTAATTTGAAGGTCTTTTAAATGCTTTGAGCACACTTGCATTCAAGTTTTCCAAAAAACGAAAAAAAAACATTGTTCTTAGTAGTTTCTGAACAAAATTCGAAAATGTTCCTTAATAACAAAAGAGAACAGACACAGTTACCCACTAAGATAAAGAACGGTCATGTTAATACATAATTGAAACCCATATTGGCCTGCGTTGATCTTTTTATCCGAGTGTATCTGTATTTAAAAATTTAATTTTTATGTTTTTTTCAATTAAGTAGTAGTACCCTTCGAAAGGCAGTGTTGAAGCCGGTGGTCCACCGTGTGTGCTTGCTACGTAGTTGCCCTTCTGTCTTAAGACTAGTTAGATCTTTAGATCTTATACATTTTGTCTTATTTATAACGTAGGACTTAAGAATTAAGTTAAAGGCAAATATTCGTTTGATTACGCTAGGTATTTTAGAAGAGTAACAGAAGTGGTATTTTAAGAAAAGATTATAGTGTACCTAATAACTTTAATAAAATCATTTTTATAATTCGAAGAAAATACCCTCTTAACGTTAAATATACATTTTTAAATCAAACAATTCAAAGATGCTTTTCTAATTTCAAAAACAAATTCCCAGAGCAGCTAAGTAAATGTATTTTAATTTAAAGTTCCCACCCTAAATAAAACTGGCGTCTTGCCTCTAAAAAAGATGTCTGAGCGGTATATGCAGCGAGCTTTAAGATGGTGTGTGTGTGGGCGTTAGTTTAGTCGTTGAAATCGCATGAATGGAATAAAGACATTATCGCATAAAAGACCTATGTTTCATTTCATTCATAAATTATGTTTATTTTTGGCCATTAGACGTCTTCTTTCCCCCTGTGTTTCAGACAAAATTTTACCACAAAAATGCGATGTAAGAAATAACTGGTGATGAAAGCCACCATCAATGTACCTACATTTTTCACAACCAACAAAAAAAATTGCTTTAGTTTTTTAGTTGTGTCAGCAAAAACATTGAAAACAGAGCCTTTATTCTTGACGTGAGAGAAAGCGAAAGCCAAAATACTACTGGTACCGATTCTGGAAGTCATAGGAAGTGATCGTTCGCCTGAGAGAAGGGAACCAGTGTCAACCAATAAACGCGCTTAAAAGCAGTGACGGACGATTGAAGAATCACCAATCTATTATGGGCACGCGCAGAGCTGCCTCGAACAACAATTTTTGAGCGAAGGCGTTCTCTTGACTAGACCCAGTAGTATGGACTTGTAGGAAAGCTCGTCTGAAAAACATCACTCGTATGATTTCAGAGCACGCTATTGGATGAAACCATCACGTGACAGATCTCGCTAGTGCGCATGCTACGGCCGTCTCGTACGACGTCGCACAGTGGTCGATTTTTGTAAAAACGCGGATATTAAAAAAAACTTCCACATTGTAATTTAATCGTACAAAATATTTTGTTTTAGTCAAAAAATAAATAGTTTACAATATTTAAATAAGTAAGCATTTATTCCTTTTTAGCTTATACACACCTTTACCTTAAGACATTTTTAAGAAGGTCAAAGATACATATTTATTAATTGGCTAAATTAAACTAAAAATGTTAGTTTAGAACAATCAAATTTACTTTAAAGTAATTGACACAATATATAAGTGTTACAGTATACTATTATATTTTTTATGTATATAGTGTTTTGAAATTCTAAGCATTTTTATATAACATACCCTATTTCGATCTTCACCTGTTTTCGAGATATCAACAGTTGAGTACTGTCATACTCTGATCTATTTGAAATTTGATGTTGAATACTGATGCGTAATATCAAACTCGTAGTAGTATCTTGGCAACCATATAAGGACAAATTTAAACACATTTCAAATTTTTTAATTTTTCAAGTTATGTCCGCGTTTTTCTGAAAATCGACCACCGTGCGTTGTTTGCATGACCTTTGTAAGATGGATCACTTCTCAGGGTATGATCGTTCTATTACGCCCAGAATCGAGCCCCTGGAAGTCATAGGAAGTGATCGTGCGCCTGAGAGAAGAAAAGTAGTTTCAACCAATAAACGCGCTTAAAAGCAGTGACGAGACGATCGAAGAATCACCAAACTGTTATGGGCACGCGCAGAGCTGCCTCGAACAACAATTTTTGAGCGAAGCCGTTCTCTCGACTAGACCCAGTAGTTGGGAGTTGTAGGAAAGCTCGTGTGAAAAACGTCACTCGTATTATTTCAGAGCATGCTATTGGACGAAACCATCACGTGACCGGACTCGCACAGTGGTCGATTTCTGTAAAAACGCGGATATAAAAAAAATTACACATTGTAATTTAATCGCACAAAATATTTAGTTTTAATAAAAAGATAAATTTATTCTTACTTAGCTGACACACAGGATGATCGTGTGAATTTTCACATTTATCTTAAGACATTTTTAAGAGTTAAAAATACATATTTATTAATTAGCTAAATTTGTGATGGTGGTGTGAGGGGGGATCTAAAAACGACATGTAGATTTGAAAGACGACTGGAGCTTGAATGGGTTTTATTTAGCCAAAAATGTTGGGATGTCAAATACAGTTTGACTATAGCAGGGCCGACAAGAATGTGTTCCACACGGGCCTCACACAACCAAAATTGTGACGTCACAATCTTGGGCCGGTTTTTTTTTTCGTTGGTTGCCTCCAGCCAGACGCGCAAGATTTTTAGCACATACATAACCTCACTAATTCTTGATTTGTGTATTTAATTTTCAGTCAATTTTTAACATTTTTTTTTCCAATTTTGGAATCAAACAAACTTTAAAATAAACCGGTATTATTTTAAAAAGAACGACTGGTCGTTTGATGTGAAAAAAGTGAATTTCAAACCAAAAAAAGCATGAATTTTGTGCTTTGAAAGTCTTTAAATCACCTTTTATTGAATTTTTTCTAGATTTTGTATGTTTGAATCGGGAACAATTCAAGAATGGGTATCATGGTTGATATAGAAATCAGGAAAATGCTTCGAAAATCCTGTATACCAGAAAGTGCCGAGAAAAAGGGTGAGTCATATGTAACAAACTTTTCCTATCCAACTGATCCCTTCCTTTTCGGTAATTTTATGTGCAGTATACGGTTTTCTGCCATTTTTGATTTTTTATGAAAAATTCTTTATGGAGGCACCTACTAGGGTCCCTAGGACCTCAAATCCACTGGCGCCGGTTTTTTTTTTAAGAGAAAAAGGGTGCCGGGGGGGTTGTAATGTGTTTTTTTGATTGTTTTGGGTTAGGTTGGGTAGGGCTGTGTTGGATTGGGTTGTTTTAGTGAAAAAAAAAAAATTAAAAAAAAACCAATTGACAGATTTTGGGGGATTTTGTTAAATTTACTTGTAAAAACTGTTTTTGTATAAAACACTGAACATTCTTCATACTTAGAGATAATTTAAACATATATAGGTATTAAACTGAGCTAATGAATAAAATTTTACAATTATATGCTAGGAGCTGTGCACAAATTATGTAACAGTCATAGAAGAGAGGGAGGGGGGTAGCCAAAGTGTTACAAAACGTTACGTAGGGGGTTTGCGACAGATTTGGAATGAAAATAAGAACAAATTATTTTTTGGGGAGTGGTGGTCTTGAAACCGTTACATAATATTATGGGCAGGGGTTCACCAAACCGTTACAAAACGTGATATGGGAGGAGGGGGGGGGTTAAAAATTGGTAAAATCACCGTTCCATAATTTGTACACGTCCCCAGTTCTTTTGCTAATAATTTTTATTATTTATTTTTTATAGGAAAAGGAGTAGAAAATGGAAACTTGAATGCCTGTAAAAGAGAAAACATGAGAATGAATAACGGAGAGATCTTGGGAGAGATAGAGAACTATGAATATGGAAAATAATACCTCGGCACATGTTATTAACAATATCAAGGTAAACAAAGTTAACAAAACTAGCATATTCAAGCACTTTGCAGCCCATATTTTTAACTTACAAATGCCCCTAGCTTCAAATTAATGTAAAAATTAAAATTTTTTATGTAGCCCCTTTTTAGGGAGCAATTTTCGTTTAACTTAGAAGGTTTGAACATAAATGTTCCATTTTAATATTAAATTTACAATCTTCTTAAAATTTACGTTTAATAGAAATCTGTTTCATAAGGTTAATTAACTTTTAAATGCCCATGTCTCTGAAACTAAAAGGGGTACCCCTATGAAGTTTGGTATCATTTTTTAACATATTTTTTAAGAAAAATCCACAGCTATTAACTTTTTGAGGATTACATGCTACCATTGCCAATAAAAGCGATAGAATGACCTAAAATTCGTATATATTGATTTAATTCCCTTGAGGTAGTAAATTTTTTAATGTTTTTAGAATGGAAGTAGGCGGAGATGAAGAAGATAAAACTGGAGAAAGAGGGTAAACGAAAAAGGCATCACAATAATACTGTTCCAGTTGAAGGGTCCGGAAGTGTCTATTCCTTTTTTGAAAATAAATGATTACCATACCTCCAAATACTACATAGGAGATAGCAATGGTCAATGGTCATCTTGGTTTATGACACTCACTGAAAACTATTCCTAGATTAAGTTGGTTGCCTATATAATATTGTAGAATCTACAGGGTGGGGACTTTAACTCAAACAAATTTTCTACAGCTTCAGGGTGAAGAATTTGGGCTTTACAGTCATACTAAAGAAAATATTGCTTCACACCTTTTAGAGGGCGAAACCTGACCCCACTTGTGGCACTTTGTTGGAAAGCTCTTTTAAGCAGAAAATTGTGCAATTTTTGTTTTATTTTAACTTCATAGGTAATTCATATTTCAAATCTCTGAACCCAATCATTAAAATTTCAATTTTTAATGTTTCAGTTATTTGCTGGCATTTTTAAAGTAAATAAAGAATATTTGAAAAATATTTCGGCCAAAATAATTGATTTCATTCTGGCACACAAATGAAAAAAAAATTATATTTTTTTTTAGTAAGTATTTCAACTTTCATTCAGAAAAATCCATTTTGGGCAATAAAGAGTGCAAAATTTCGATAAAGCAGTTCATACACATTGTGTCTAAATTAATGAAAATAATACTGGACCACTAAAAACTGCAGATTCATTCTGTTTAAACATTGCGGAATTTTGTGATATTAAAAAGTTTTTTGAAGCTAAAAGATAGATTCTCTAGTTAGAATGAAATAAAACATGAGCAGCCAAGGGTGGGGTTGGGTTTCACCCTCTAAAAGGGGTAAAAAAATATTCCTTTTACTGTGACTGGAAAGCCCTGGGCCTTAATTATGTCTATCATCTGATACTGGACGAAATTAAAACTGTTAACAATCAGAAAAAATTTAAAAAAAGAGATAAAAGTTAGGTTGTTAAGTTGTTAGGTATTTAAAAATAATATATTTTTTTTCTAATAACTTCTAGTATCCTTGTATATTTCTTTACAAAAGTTGCCTTTATATTTTATTATTTATTTATATTTACAGATTTTATGTTTATTCTTTATATTTAAAATTAATAATTTATTTCTTAGTAGTAGTCATAAATAAATTAAAAAACTTCCAAGCACAAGCCTCATAGAGGCTTCAGTGAGTTTCCTTATTTATTTCTAATTTTCAAAATAATCAAAAATAATAATCTAATTTGAGATTGAAAATTAATAGATATATATTATTATTATTATTTTATGAAATAGTCAAACAACCATGAAGTCGAGAAGGTCCTAGGAAATCTCTAAGTGATTATTTTTTGGATTTGTAAAGTAGGTACCTACTTATGTGTGAATCTAATTAAAGAAAATAAACTTATTTGCAGAAGAATACCGAATTTTATTGAAAGAATTCAGTAGAAGGTCCACTCGATGTCAATATCAAGTAAAACAAATAGGTATACACAGTGACAATCCTGTTTAACTAAGATGTCTTGTTGGAGTATGTAACTCAGATATTCTATGTATTTCAACAAGTTAACATTTTTAATTAAAATTCCAGTTTAAATTAACAGTAATTCTCTGAGATGGTGATGTAAACAGTAAATCATGACATTGCGAAGTTTGTCTACTTTTTTCTGTATTATTTGAGGTGATGTGAAGGTGTTTTTGTGGGTGGAAGGAGAGCCACAATCCCTTCGTAGTATTTGATCCTTAACTTGTCAATGGTGCTTGTTTTGGGGGTGGTTATCGTATAGCGTTTTTCTGTCACACTTTTTTGAAAACTCTGATGAATCTCGGCTCTGAGACAAAGGATTGAAAAATGTGATTTGATAACCACATTCAAACAAACAACACTAACAAGTTAAGGATCACATTATGCAGAGGGATTGTCGGTCATCCTCCTCTCATAAATACACCTCCATAGCACCTCAAATAATGCAAAAAAGAGCAAGAAAACTTTGTGATGTCACTGAAATCACTCTATCTCTAGTAATTTTTGTTAAGTTCATCATCATAATGTTAATTTAATCTGAGATTTGTAGTAAAAATGTTAACTGGTTGAAACGCCCACAAGATGTCTTAGATAAATAGGATTCTCAGTGCAGCTACCTATGAATAATATTTTATTGTGAGGAAGGTCACACAAACAGCAAAAGTCCCAGATATTACTCAAAAACTGCACTCAAAATGACGCATTAATTAGATGCTTCTCTGTACTGTATTCTGTTCCATTGTCTTACTTTTTACCATTACTCCAATCTTCTATAAGGTAGTCACTCTGATGGGACCTGGTTGGTAGGAGACCTCGTGGAAGAACCTAAACCAACATTTAAACCATATACCTACTCTTCTGGCTATACGACAAAATATATTCAGATGTCATGTATGGCGACTAAAATATTATTTAGCGACTCAACAAGACAGGAATTATTAATTTAGGTACATAAATGCACCATTTCCAATTCGTGAAATAATCACAAAAAAAACACTAGTCTCCAGCATTTTTTCGATAAATCAATTTTTATTCTGGTGTAGATATGGATGCGCACCTTTTGAAACTTTTCATGTGCATTTTATTGCTAACAATATGAGAAAATTTCCTTTTTTTAAGAAAAATAAAATAAGTGTTGTTGTTTACATCAACCTAACCTCACAAAATACTTTTCCTATAATTTTTATTATTTGAGACCCTGTGATCTCCAGAAAACTTTTTTAAAATATTAGGATAGTATCGAAAAATATTTCATGGGAATTTGAAGAAAATTCATCGAGTCGTTTAGAAATAATCCCCAAAAAACCTAGCTTCTCCCATAAGACTCCATGTAAAAACCGGCCCAAGATTAACAGCTGTTTTTCTGATGGTTACGGCCTGTTGTTTTTTTTGTCGGCCTTGACTATAGCACTGATGGTCACGTGACTATTTAAACGTGTCCAGTCACGTGATAATTTTGGTTACAGTTAAAGTTACATGATATTTTAATTTTAAGCTCACTTCACAAAATTAAACTAAAAATGTTAGTTTAGAACAATCAAATTTATTTGAAAGTAATTGACACAATATATAAATGTTACAGTATACTAGAATATTTTTATGTATATAGTCTATATTAAAAAGAATGCCAATCGAAACTTTCAAATGAAACACCCAGTATATTATTGCATTTTTGCATTCTGTTTTGAAATTCTAAGCATTTTTATATAACGTACCCTATGTCGATCTTCAACTATTTTCGAGATATTAACAGTTGAATACTGTCATACTCTGGGTCTTCTATTTGAAATTTGATGTTGAATACTGATACGTAATGTCAAACTCGTAAAAAGAATAGTTTATTCTTTGGCCAACTATTCGCCTAGTATCTTGACAAACATATAGGGGCAAATTTAGATACATTTTGAATTTTTTAATTTTTCCATTTATGTCCGCGTTTTCCGGAAAATCGACCACCGTGCGTCGTTCGAATGACTTTTGTGCGATTGATCACTTCTCAGGGTATGATCGTTCCCTTACGCCCAGAATCGAGCCCAGGCACTAAAAGAGATTTTTAAAGAGAAAATGATGATGAGTTGGGTCAGGGACGTCTTCAGGCCTCGGGCGACCGCCCGGGGCGGCTGAATTTGGGGACGTCCGTAGGCCGTCTTATTCTGCCTAATCTATATAACTATTTTAGTCAACAAAAAATCCTTGTCACATAGGTAAAGTGAACTACACTTTTGAAGAATTTTTGGTTTAAATTTCAATTCAATTGTTTTAACCTACATAAATGTAAAGGTAATTTTTATTTTAAACGTTGCACTATGTTTTTGTTATTTTTATTATTATATGCAGGTTTTTTTTGTTGAAGATGTATCTATTTTAAATTTTATTTAGGATTTCGCTATTTGAAATAATTTTATTTTAAAACACAAAGATCTGGCAAGAATTTATTATTTTATTATAATATATTTGTAATTTGACTTTTGTAAATGCTGTAACAGCATAATAACATCAATAAAGAATTTGAATTTAAATTTGAATGAATCGTGCCTTCAGCGCTAACGTCATTTATTGCTACAATTTTGTCAACTTAATCTAAAACATATAATAAATGTCATCCTTAGCATTACATTTTTAAAAAAATTTTGCCTGCGGTGCATTTATGATTGATAGCACACCCAACCCACTTTTTGTCATTAATTATCACAATTTTAGTTTATTTTTCAACAATTCTTGTCAAAATATTCGCCTGCGGCGCATTTATGGCAACATTTTTGCAACAAATCTAAAATTGTGCATAGATCCCAAACCAACTTAGTCAGCAGAATTTAAAACGTATGGAAATGACATTATCATCATCATTTTCTAAAAATTTTCGGCAGGGGCGCGTTTATCTCCTCTTAGCAGCCATCCCAACTTAGCTCTCCCATTGGTATCTAACCCAACCAACTTTTTTTAAATCATTGATTGTCAAAATTTTTGGTTTAAAGCAATTTTTCTCAACAACGTGTAAAAAGATTTATTATAATTTTCTCTTAATTTTCACTAAAAAGTCATGGTTTTGATTGATTGATACTAGATTCGCCCAAGAATTCGCACCCTTGCTTTTAAATATTAATAAATATTCTGTTTTCGTACGTACTAGTCCAACCACAACCTTACTAACAGCCTCCCGCTTCGATCGCCCCAGGGGCGTTACCTAACATTACATAGGACATGGGGCGGCTGACACAGCCTTATGTTACAATTTTTTGGATCACGAATGGAAGTTTTTCGGAATTTTACTATTAGTTTTAAATTTTCTTTTTATAACTAAGTATTTGATGTCCTTCATTTTGTTAATACTTTGTTCCTATAATGGCAAATATAAAGCCTTATATTATTATAGTTACTTTTTGACTTTAACATGCTAAATAAAAATAAAACCATTTTTTTGGAAGAAATGTGTTTCAAGGGTGGGGTTCTTGAAAACGTTAAGTAATTTTAGGAGGTGGGGGTTCGCCCAACCATTAAACCATTACAAAACGTTATATGGGAGGGGGGTCTAAAGTTGGCAAAATTACCATTGCTTAATTTATGTACGGTCCATTTCAATAAAAGAACTCAAAAATATCTAATATTTTGTCCTCATATCAGATCAAGTCATGTTCTTCCAACTAAACTCTAAACCTCTTAATTTCAATATTATTCAGGTATATGCTCCAACCAATCAATATTTAGATGACGACGTAAAGGCATTCTATCTTCAAGCAAACTGTCCTTAATTTTATACAAAAAGTCAGATTGAAAACACCCTAGGAGAAGACATTGTTAATAGGTACAATCTTGGTGTATCAAATGAACATGGAAATCGCCTTTTCCAAATTTGCCACAAAAAAGGGATTTTATCGTGTCCAATAGTTTGTTTAAACTTTCAGCGTCTACTTTACAATTCGAGTTTTTATGCTGACAACATACATTATATTAATAAATAAACGATACAAAAACTGCATATAAATCCAGACCTAGGATAGACGAACTTAAAGATAGTATAGTAGCAAGTAAAATTACAGTCGAACATAACAAAAAGCTTGAAGAAATTGATGAGTCTATCGATGCAAAAGTGGTGTGGACACTTTTATGCAAGGGAAACCAAGAAGAAACAAAGTTTGGATGACCCATGAAATCCTGAATTTGATGGAAACATGTAGGAAAATAGATTTTTTTTTTAACAATAAAAAAAATTGGTGAAGGAAAGGGGTTTTGATCCCACGGTATGATGGATAAAAGACGCAGTAAAAAAGGCTTCGCGCAGTACCATGAAATCAATAGACAAATAAAAAACAAAATAAAATCAGTAAAACAAGACTGATGCTAAAAATGACACGTTTAATTTACATAAATGCATAAAGGAAGCGACCGGATTATTTAATAAAAAACAATTTGATATCCATGTGGATAACCAAAGTAAAATCATAGGCAATAATTAATCGGTACGAACTTCTACAACAATCCTCAAACCAAAGCATGGATATACCACCATAGTAAGTACAAAACGCAATATTTTCAGCTAAAAACGGAAAAACGGCAGTAGGGCCAAGCGGAATATACTTGGTAGTTTTAAAGCTGAATATTTGTAAAAGAACGCATAGTTTGGATTTCGTGGAGCTCAGGAAAAAAAAAAGAGATATATTAGAAGTAAATGGCCAACAAATCGAACGGATCGATTCGTACAAATAGTTTCCAGCTCAATAAGGAATGGAAAAACATGCAAAAAGTTCGTGCAGGAATTGAACAGTCGTAATCTTAATACCACTATCCGAATTCGAATTAGCATCTGGACACTGATGAGGTATTCGAGACGTGGTGTTATCAGAGTACGTAACTTGGATGTTTTTCTGAGAATAAATAAGAAACCTTAATTTTTCACCATCAGAAAATGTAACTTTGAATATTTTGTCTACCAATGGAAGGAAAAATTGAGACAGAAGATATCCGGGGCGTAGGTTTTTAGAAAATCAGTGGTTCGAAGGTACTTGAAGAAGAAGTTAGCAAGCAATCGCTAGTTCTGTTCGGTTATGTTGAGTTAGGTTTAATAAAAAAACATTTTTAGATGGAGTAGAAGTCAGAATTTAGGATATCGTGTTATTTCACATATTTTTTTTAAGCTTGTAAAAATGACACATGGATATGTCACGACGTGTTAGCAGTGTGGTTGGCACGTGTCTGCATGGTGTGACGTTTTTCGTTATAAAAGAATCAATGATTTTCGACAAACTTATCGAAAACATTTTATGCTTTCGTTCGTTAAAAGTTTCAAAGTAAGCGTTCTTTACAAAAAAGTTAGTTGGGAATACTTCCGCGCATCCTCCGTAATCTCCCGCATAGGTTTTCAAAATAGCATAGAAATAGTAGTGTTTAAAACTCGGCTAAATCTCAGTTTACAAGCGTTGGATATACAGGGTGGATTCTTTAAATGGAACGGTGCTTCCAGAGGCTTTAGAGAAGAGGTTTTAAAAAAAGTCAAAAGCAAATCTTTAATGATTTTTGACGGACTTTCTGTCCATGATAAAAAAAAAATTAGGGGTCTCCAACTGGAGGCCCATGGCCTAGCAAGTATTTATTTTTATTGAGAAGGTACCACTTGTGGCATCTTTGGAAAGCTTGTTAAAAAAGAAACCTAACGCGCAATTTTTTTTTGACATCTGTCAACCAATATGTCAAAAATTTAAAAAAAACTTATTTTTTTTATACATTGTTTTAGCTTCAAAATAAAGTACAAATTTTTTTATTTACTAAGCGGAATAAAGAAAGTACTACACAAGAACATTATTGGCGGCCCATTTGGGGACCCTCACTGAAGACCCAGGGCATACCAAAATTTTTTTCATGAGGAGGTACCAGTTGTTATGTGTCAAAAATTTTAAAGAATCTATTTTCGGTCAAGTTTTATAGCTTCAAAATAAACTACTTATTTCTTTATTTACTTGTGGAATAAAGAAACTACCACAAAAGGATATTACTGGCATAAAATTTTTAACACATGGGTTGACAGATGCCAAAAAAATTTATTTAATCGAATTTCTCTTTTAACAAACTTTCCAAAAAGCTGCCACAAATGGTATCTCCTAATGAAAAGATATTGGTAGGCTCTGGGCCTTCAATGAGGGCCCCAAATGAGCCACCAAGAATGTTTTCGTGTGGTGTTGTCTTTATTCCGCTTAGTAAATAAAGAAATATGTAGCTTATTTTAAAGCTAATACAATTGACAAAAAAATATATTTTTTCAATTTTTGACATATTGGTTGACAGTTGTAAAAAAAACTCCGTTAAATCCGTTAAGATTATTTTTTAACAAGCTTTACAAAAAAGTGCCACAAGTGGTACCTTTTCAATAAAAAAAAATAGTTGGTAGTAATTGGGGGCCCCAAAATTTTTTTTTTCCATGGGCGCAAATTCCGTAAAAAATGATTAAAAATTCGCTTTTAGCTTTTTTTAAAACCTCTTCCCTAAAGTCGCTAGAAGCACCGTTTCATTTAAAGAATCCACCTTGTATATAATAACGAGCGCAGTGAGTGATTTATAAATATAAAATAATATAAATAATATGTAAAATCTTCTGACAGTTTGTAATTTTCTGGATTTTGCAAAATTATTTTTTTGTGAATAATTTTCCTAAAATTTTGGTAAAAAATGAATAAGAATATTTTTATGCACTCGTAAAAAAGCAGTTTTCGTAATAGTGCGCGAAGTTAGACGAACCACTTTAACTGGAGTAAAGTGCGGAAAAATGGCTTTGCGCGAGTATTAAGAACAATATTTTGACTTCAATTGCAAAACCTACATATTTTTAAAATTTTAATTGAAGATTGAAACAAAATTTATATCTCTAAATTATTATTTATTATAATGCGCCTATTTCTATGTGTCCAAATTATTTCCATATTGGTTAATTGGTAAAGGTATAAAAAAAAATTCTCAAACATAAAATGGTTTTTGTGACATAGGTGGTTTTCACCTATGTTTTCACTTCATTCAAGATTGGGGCTAGGCACCCGCCCTTTAACAATCAATAACCGGGCCACAATTGCGCGCGGCCTTTCAGATATTTACGAATAAGTTTATAGGTCAGTTTACTGACTTTTATAGCTCTCGGGCAAAAGCCTTAAAAATTTTGTGATATACCTTATCGTTAAGACTGTATATTATTGTCTTGTATGTCCAGTGGGACAACTTCTTATAACAACTAACAAAATTTTCGGTAGCGGAGGAGAGTTAGTTTTTACCATTTTATTTTACTCCCTAAAATTACATTTCACTCCCTAAACAGAAAAGAAGACGGTCCATTTCAAACATATAACATATGGAAAATTAAATAATAAATATAAAAATAGAACTAAACGAATTCAAAGAAAACAAAGGCCCCAGAACCGCAGAAGCTTTTCCTCTTTGAACTGCCTTTGTGAAGAATCACTTAAAAATTTTATTTAATTTTATACGAGATCCCATGGTAGATACTTAAAAACTCGAATTTCAGAACACCAAAGAAGTGTCAAACCTTTGCAATTTTATACATCTTCTAACAAAACTGCGTTGGGAGAATTTGGGTATTTACATAAGTTTGACCTCACAAAAACCAAAATTTTAGAATATTAGAACAATTACAAAAGGTGCTTCTTTCAAGAAATTATATCTATAGAAAAAAACAAAAATAGCGTAAACAAAAAACAAGACACAGAAGAATTAAGTACAACAAATTTTAATCTTTTGAAACTAGTTCAAAAAAAAATAAACATCTCGCCCACCGTTTCGACCTAACTCCGCCAAACCACACACATTAATTGTCCTCCCACCCCCTGCCCCCAACAACACAACGACTTTTTCGTTAATAAAATAGTTAAACAAATACAAAGACGCGTAAAAAGAACCTAATAAAAGGATTTTATTTTCTTATTTTGATCAATACTTTCTGTATTATTCGCAATGGCGGTCCCAGCCATTTGAAAAGGGGGGGGGCGGTTTCCATACGAAAAAAACTAGAATAAAAGGAACATATCAATATATGCAAACAAAAGTTAGTAGCTACAAGCGCGGTTTTGGCCCCAAATCTAAGGGGTTAAAAAATGTTTAAATTAAATTAAAATCGTAAATATCAACGCATCATACCCAATGAGCATTTTTGTCTATATAAAAGTTATAGCAAATAATATAAAACCTTCATAAAATAACCAAAAGTTATATTATTTAGTGTTGGTGATAATTTTATAACTCTAATATATCTATTAAATGAGTAAAAAAGACTTGAAAAACAACTGTTCAACACCAGCTTATAAAAATTTATGGTACCTAGTAATGGATAGAAAAACAACATATAGATTTTATAAAACTTCCTTATGAGCCCTCAAGTATAGAGATTATTATAAAAAGGTTTTACAACTGTTCTAACAACACTACATAACAAATTAAAGGTTTTTATGGATTTAGAAATATAGATTTTCCATCTTTCTTCCCTTTGCTTGTTATGTATTATTCTTTTTCTTTTTACAATAAAAAAATTTATAAAATGGTGTTTAGCAATCTTCTAAAATAAATAAAAATGAAAGTGAGATAAGCTGAAGCAGGAATATGAATATTTTTATATTTCAAGTCATCCTACTCTGAAAATCAACTGCGGTCCCGTGTGTACTGTGTAGTGTTAAATGGCGAAAATTTCCGACAATTCTATAAAAAAAACAATACAACTATACCACTGTTAACCTGGTCAACACTATTTTATAACCCTTTTAAAAAATGATGCTATTTGGAACAAAGGGCTACAGATGGCGCAGTGTTGAACACTGATGGTCTGTTTCTGCGAGCTTAACATAGTTACCATTGTTCTCTTTTCCTAAATGCATTCCTCGAGAGATCCAGCATAGTACACATACCAGGAAAAATACCCGCCTCCACACACTTCAAGCCCGCATAACTATCAGAAGTAACTATCTCAAGAATATAGTTAGATTGCGGGGTCGAAGGGTGTACAGGCGAGTATTTTCCGGGGTGTTCACATTTGCCGCCGACCAGCAGTATCAGCGTATACGCTTGACGTTTCACGGTGCGTTTTTGCAACATTGACACGGTTACTATATTGTTCTCTTTTTCTAAAACACGGTTCCCATTTATACGTTTCTCATTCGTGGGTCCCCCGAATCAAAACACGTATCACGTGGTCTAAGCGAGATTTGCCTATACAAGTTCATGTCGGACCATGTGATGAGTTTTTTGAGTCAGGGTGACTGCACATGGGAAACGCTGGTGGGAATCGGTTGTAAAATGCATTCGATCCCGATATCTGTCATCGGTAACTATCTCAAAAAGATTTGGATCTCTTATCTCTCTCAGATTGATGTAATTAAAACAACATAATAATGGTATGGTATCTCGCAAAAACGTGCCTTTTGATGTCGCAAAAGCGCTCCTTTTGAGGTCGCAAAAACGCACCTTTTGATGTCACAAAATTAACCTTAAAAAATCTTGTTTGTTTTGTTTTTATAATTGCCAAAATAAATTAAAATTGTTTTTTTTTGTTCTAAAAACAGTTGTATTATAATCACTATATAAAGAAATTAATAATAAAATTATAGAAAAAACCTTATGGGCAAAAAAGGTTTATGAATGAGTTCATAAGAATATTACAGACACCAATTTATATAACTATTGTGTGTGAGTTCCCAAGTTTTTACAAGTGTCTCTCGAAATATTTTCAATCTTATCTTATATAAATTTGTTGTTGGTTAATTAAGTTTTATAAGTGGGTTGATAGCAACATTTTAAAAACCAATCTATTATATATCTTTAATTGATAGTTACTTACGGTTTTATAGGTGGGTTGACAGAAAGATTTCAAACACCAATTTATATAACTTTTGTCACTGATGACTTATATTTTTATAAATATGTTGGTGGAAACATTGTTAACACCAATTTATATAACATTTGAACCGATGACTTCAATTTTTATAAAGATGTCCGTGGAAATATTGTTAACGCCAGTTTTATGTTACTTTAGGGTACCATCAATTTAGAGCCTTTAATAAAACAAATATACAAACTCAATTCTTGTAGGAAACTTCTAAATACCCTAGGGTATCAATGGAACCCTCTTTATAATAATTATATAAATATCTGTCACCAGAAGTTTTTGAAAATGCTCATTGGGTAGCACCGCAGGCGAAAATTTTTAAGAAAAATGCACTTAAAACTGCATGTTTTTATTTAATATTAAACTAAAATTGTAAATACATCAATGGTTTTAAAGCGCAGCAGGCGAAAAATTTTAAGAAAGTGACACTACAAATGTCATTGTTAAGAAAAAAGGTGTTATAACGCCGCAATTTATGGCCTACTTTTGATTTTCTAAATATTTTCGTAAAAAAATTAAATCCATCGTGTGGGGTCGGGTTAATTACTTCTCTACCCCCCTGAAATCCGCGCTTATAATTTGTTTGTTTGTTATCTATGTTTTTACAACTTTAAGTTATAAAAACATAGATTACAAACAAACCACAAACAAAACCTAATAGCTAAATACTTTTTTTTTGAGATCTAAAAAGCTTTTTAAGATGAAACATTATCTTTTATGTTGCGTATCTCAAATATAAGATGCCTAACTAAGAAAAAAGTTCGTTTCCAGTTTTTTTGGGCAAACCGGCAATGACTCGCTCAATGTCATACCATAATTTTTTTAAGTACTTATATTTTCAATCTTCTGAGCTAGGAGAAGCTTCTTTCTGACGAAGCATTACTTACTGACAAACATCCAAGAATGTTTTTATCAACGGAAAAGTATCGCCACATTTGTTTATTGCCCCGAAAACGTTATCATATTATATTTTCATTTAAGCTTTTGCTTACTTCTGACCAATATTGCTTCCAAATACTGACTTCTCCTAATAAAAGTTTAAGAATTTGTGTTTTGTGTTAATCAAACAGTTTATAGTATTTGGAAACGACATTAGTTAATTTTGCTCTGATTTTGGTTTCACGTTGTATAAAACTTGGTATGAATATGTTCAGGTCAAAAATACTTAGAGTGTCGTTATTGAACCTTGATTTTATGTCCGAAATGATTTTGTGTAAAACTTGTTTATAAATTAAAACTCTGTAATACTGTTCTGTATTTCTAAAATCGTGGTTTTGGTCTGTTTCAAACGGTCCCAAAATAATGTAAAGGGATTCTAGAATATCTTTAAAGGAACGTTCTGCAATTTCTGGTTTTTTCTCCAAAGCATTCAGCCTTTGTTGTCTACTTTTTTACTCTCTCCCGGGAGCGCCACTGTTATTCGGTACTATCATCAAAAAATTTTTAGGCAAAACTTGCAACAAAAAAAAAATTAGTATGATTTCACATCGTATTCAATACGTAGCGAAAATCAAGCATCTTATTCTTTCATATATCACGCTCTTTGTCGAAACAGAGAACATGCTCTATGAAAGAAAAAGAAGACAATCTTTTTAATACGTATTGAGTACGATGTGAAAACATACTAAATGATAATCAAAAACTAGACATCGGAAGATGATAGGGTTTCAGAAAGTACCTGCCTTTTAAACAATAAAGAAGCAAATTAATGACCCAAATTATTGTTTTTAAAAGAGTAATATTATGTCCTTTGAATCAGTTTATTAGTTTGATAAGAAAAATCACCGCTTTCAGTACGTAACTACTTTACAGTCATACAATTTTGATACGTTTTATTGTGTTTTGTTTTCCTTTTAATTGTTTGTTAATGAGTTTCAATTGTATTAGCTCTTTCTTGACACACAACAGCTTTTAAATGTTTTCTGAAAACTGTTGTAGAAATTACTTTAAATATTATGTAATCTAAATTTATTTCAATTTTTTTTAACTTTTAACATTTGTATACTAACTTGAAAAAAACCTTTATTGTAGTGCCTTGAAGATGGATAAATATATATCCGAAACGTCGACATAGGAAAAAAAATTTATTTTTCAATTATTTGTCCCTATCCAACTGGCTTTTTAACTATTTTGTAAATTTCTTTGCTTCTTCCCCCCAAGCAACATGAGTTTCTACCGCTAATGGTAGAAAGATGATAATGCTAACCGTGCAGCAAAATCGAGATTTTTTATTTATATAAGTTTCTGCTAAGGTGTGTCCACGCGTTGCATCCCAAACTAACCTCTTCGCTGCCCTCCAAGGAACCAAAACAAGGCCATCAACTCGCTTCTTGTCCTAACTGCAAATTCCTATCGGCACAAGTTTGGCAGGGATCACTGGTATCGGAACAACAACAACCAGTCCCAATGCGCAGGGCTACCGAAACGCGACAAATCGAGTCCTCCAAATGATTCCTCAGAGTGGCAGAAGGAAGAGCATTTAAGCTGTAATTTGTAGTCGATCCTCAAAGCCTCCTTAAGAATGAGTGGTCTTTGAGGCTTCCCTTAAGGACGGAAATACATTTTATAGGCGCGGAAGGAGGCCTTAAGTTTGAGTAAAGGCTAAGGTACCTCAGGAGCTACCTTAAGGTGGCCTTGGGTTGTATTTTTCAGGTTAAGTTCAGATTTAATGTTGTTGGTGTGATTTTTGTAGAGTAGTTTTTTTATGTTCTTTTTTAGTTAATAATGACGAACTTCAAGATTTCTTGGACTACTTGAAGTATCAGGATATGGTAGAAGTAGAAGAACTCTTTCCACCATATCAGCGAGCGCTCAAAAAACGATAAAGTTTTTATAAAATTACAGTTTAAAATTATGTACACCCAATGGTTCGTTTTTTCATAGCTTATAGCTTTAAAACCTACAACATGCAATTTAACAAAATCAGTAAAATCACACACACTAAAAAAATAACCTAAATTTCCTGACAACCACCACAGTTCACCACACAAAATCCTGTTTTGGCTTAAATAGGACAACGCCCACTAAAAAAACGCGAAAATGCGACGTTGTCACATATTGTGTGACCTGAGAGTGACTTTCGGCAAGCATTTCTCGAGGAAGGCTTTATAAAACGGACTTAATGAGGAGCCCTCAAGGAATTCCTCACTGAAGGAAGGCCTTAAGACCAAACATAAATTCCACTTTCGGAAGGCTGAAGGTCCAGAAGACGCACTACATCTCTTGGTTCCTGGCAGTTCGTCGATAGAAGCTGATCCAGAAAGGCTTGACATAAAATTAAGTCGGATTATTTTTGTTTCTTAGGAATTTTTGAAGGGATTGTTTTGAATTTACAAAGTTTCCTCCAATTTTCTAAAGCTGGTTATCAGAAGAAGAAAAAACATTTCCTGGAAGAATGATTTTAGTTAGTGACGAAACATGTTTTGATAAACCAAAAAAGCAGGAAAACAGGACGACGGGGAGTCTTGGATACCTGCTGCTAATCTCACAGAAAGAGAACTCTGCAACCAAGACTAAATATCTGGGCTTTCATTTAATCTCTTTGTGTTCGCTTTAAAAATTTTTATCAAAAATTAAAAAATGTTTAACCTCATTCTGACTTTACGTTCCTGTTTATATAAAATATAATTTTTTCTTCGAATGATCCTTGTTTTTTTCAGTTTACAGTCTGAAACTAATAGTTTTCACAACTAGTGGCTAAAATAGTGCTTTTTTTACAAGCGTTGGGTTAAATAACGAGCGCAGCGAGGTATCTAAAAACGCGAGTAAAAAAAAGCACAGTTTAGCCGCGATTTGTTAACACTATTTTTTTTATACCTTTATAAAAAATCCAAGAAAAACAGGAAAATACTTTTTTTTTATACCTTCATCAAAAACATGATTTTAGTAACTGTCTGCAGAAAACTAAAGCATGGCTTTTTTGGTTACCTATGTAAAAAATATAGTAATATTGAAAAAATCTAATTATTCTTGCCTAAAAATTAAGCCATTTTCACCCGTTTTCACCAAGTATTTACGAAAAAATAATTTATTTAAAAACATCGTCAAAATATCAAACTGTCAAAGATTAAAATGTCGCAACAATGAACATCACCGACTAGAAAGTCACATCGCTATGAAAACAATTGTTATTTCATTTCCAAGCCCCCTTGATTTATAGTGTAAAGATGGTGTGTGGCGATGAAGTCCTCTTCGTTTGAGATTTTTAAAAGTATTTTCCTGTTTTTCCTGGATTTTTTGATTAAGGTATTAAAAAAAATAGTGTTAGCAACTCGCGGCTAAACTGTGCTTTTTTTTTACTCGCGTTTTTAAATACCTCGCTGCGCTCGTTATTTAAACCAACGCTTGTAAAAAAAGGACTATTTTATCTACTATTTGCTAAAACTACTATTAAAAATCTCGAGCGAAGAGCACTTCTCGTAACACACCATCTTTACACTAAAAATCAAGGCGGCTGGTAAATGAAATAACAATGGTTTCTATAACGATGTGCTTTTTTACTTGGTGACGTTCATTGTTGCGATATTTTAATCTTTGACAGTTTGGTATTTTGACGATGTTTTTTAAATAATTTTGTTGTAAATACTTGGTGAAAACTGGCAACTACAAAAACACACTTATAAGTTTATGTTTCGCTTCTGCGATGTTTAAAAAACCCACATGTCCCAAAGTAAGTAATATGATTTTATTTATTTACCTAACAAGTGCGGAAAGTGATACTTTACTGCATGCTTCGCTTCGTTCGGTCAAGCCGGCAAGGTCAGTCAAGACACTTTACGCATGTATTAGGTACAAGATTTTAACTATAAGGTTTAAAAATTTTAGCCTTGAAAATGAAGCTGTAGCTTCGAAACGTGTCAGCACTGACATTAAATAAATTGAGAAGATTTTGAATTCTACTTTTTTTCACCCTCACTCTTAAAATCAAAGTTAAAGTTACAAATATTTTGAAGAGTATCTTTTGAAAGAAGATCATAATTTGGTAGATCCAGAGGGTTATTTGCCCAATAATGAAAGCAGCGTAAAATGTAAACATTGTTTATTAAAAAAAACTTTTAAATAATAAGCTTTTTTTAAATGCACTCAAAAGTAGAAAATAATTTTTTATCTTTATTATACCATAATAAACGCAAAGGGCGCAAATTAAAAATTTTATATTTAAAAAGGGATCCAGATTTCGCAATCCGGATCTACGGTTACCATTCCTTTTTTTGTGGGAAAGCTCGCTATTTATTCACCCTTGCTAAATCTCTTTTTAAATTTATTAACTCGAGAGCTGAGGATATCTGTAAAGATAATTATATCTGTCTTTGTAGAGACGCTTAATTTTCCTTCAAATTGAAGGTACATCTGCCGATTCTGCAATTTGACAGATGCTTTTCTTTTACATGAATCCTGTATCACATTTTTTCATTACCATTTCATCTCCTAATTCCTAGTACCATACGGATGAGCACCACAAGTGCGAAATCCGGCTCTGCGGTTAACATTACGTTTTTTGAGGGAAAGCTCGCTATTTATTGATTTTGTTATTTATTGAATTGAATTGAAAGTACATCTGCCGATTCTGCAATTTGCCAGATGGTTTTCTTTTACATGAATCCTGTGTCACATTTTTTCATCATCATTTCATCTCCTAATTCCTAGCACCGTACTGATGAGCACCACAAGTGCGAAATCCAGATCTACGGTTACCATTACCTTTTTCCAGGGAAAGGTCGCTATTTATTGATTTTGTTAAAAATTTTAACTTTAGGTATCGTATATCGGTCGCATCGGCGATTCACCTAAGAAACAGCTATATTACTCTATAACATAAAGACATTTTCAAATGCTTGGCAAGCAAGGCAATCTCACCCGTTTTAAGCTTCTTTAGATGAAAGCATTATGTTTATCATTTGAATAGAAAAAGAATTTAGTTCTTCTTTTTTAGTTCTCTCTTTGTCACCGTAAAGTTAAAATTTTTAATTTGCGCCCATCGCTTTTATTATGGTATAAGAAAGATACAAAATTATTTTCTACTTTTGAGTGCATTTAATAAAAGCTTGTTCTTTAAAAATGTCTTGAAAAGAAATAAAAGTTTACATCTTTTGTAATTTTATTTTCAAAAAATGGACTCTAATAAGGTAAAAGATTTTAAGGGAGTGTATGCTATATCAGGAGTATTTTTATTATAAAAAAAAGGAATTTTGATCAGACTTATTTGGTAAAAAAGAAAATTGGCATTAATTAAAGTTAAGTTGAAGTCCAAGTCAAAAATTTACCAAAAACTTTAAAGTAATGGACAATCAAAAAAGTCCTAATTTGTTTGGTCCATCTAATTTTTTTTTTAACAAATTGCAAACTAAAAAAGTCTACCTGAATGAACCATCCATAAAAAAAATGGCAAAGCCTATCTTAAGTAGTGCACTTAGAGTTTTTTTCGCTAAGGGTATTTAAAAAATTGCAGAAGTATGCAGTTACTAACATTCTCCCCTCCTCCTTCAATGATATTTTCCAAAACGAAAAGTAGCGTAGTGCTTTTTTTAAATATCAAAAATAAGAATAAATAACCAAATGGAGTTATCTGATTGCACTGCTGACCTATTTAAAACAATTACACACCTACATGGGTGTGAACAGGATTGAATGTTTATCCACTCGTGCCAGAAACTAGATAAACGCAAATACTTTTTTACTAAACAGACCGAGATTAGCTTTTTTTTTTAAATTGCGTAATTTGTTTTAAATTAAAAAGTATGGTAAATTAGTTCAATGAAATGGGTAAGCAAAACTAGATTTTAAAAGAATAAACAGGTTGAACTTAAGTAAACAATAACCAAAAGGACGCCCACATGGTTTATCAGAATGTCTAAAATCAAACCCGTTAAATTAAAGAAAGTTCAATCATAAAATCATTTACTATAGAAACTACAATATGTTAAACTAATTTTTAGTCCGAACCTTACTTCTTCAAACTAAAACACCTCTAGCCCGGGTCCCTTATTAAGAATCCGTAATTAGAGGCCAAGCTGTGATCGTCTATAATATTATTGTTATTATTTTTATCGAAAATAAAACACAATCAAAATAATAGTAATAATTATTCTGGTGGACCCTATATGTTATATCGTTTTAACCCAAGATACTTTAGAGCCGATAATAGTACATTATAAACCTAGGAACTAAAGTGCCACATTTAATCCCGCGGCGAAAGGTTTGTAGCCCGACCGTAGGAGGGGGCTATAATTCGCTAAGGGATTAAACGACAGTTTAGTCCCGAGGTTTATATACTATTTGATGCACTTTAGGAAAAGATCTTTGTTAAAATTACGTTATTTCTACGCCAAAGGGTTCGTCAACTACAAGAAAAGGTGCTAAGAATGAAATATTGGCCAAGAGCAAGTGCTGTTTGGCTTGACTTGCCATAAATTTAATTATAATTTTTCAGCGATTAGTGTTTTCTTTAATCCCTGAGGGATTAGTTTTTTTTATCGATGAGGTATTAAATTTTCTTCTGATCCCTAAGCTGAGAGATTAAATTTATTTTTAATTCCTTAGGGATATAATTTTCTTTGAATACCTTAGGGATTAAAAGTGTCACTTTAGATCGCGTTATTGCAACGACAAAAAAAATTGAATTAATTAACTAGTACTGCTATTATCCTTGGAAGAGAGAAAATATTTTCGAAAATAACTTAAATACACGAAATCTTCGAGCAAAATAGACTTAAACAATTTCTTGGACCATATTCCCAGATAAGTAAGTAACCCCCGAATTTCCCTGAAAAGGCGAAAGTTGCATTCCTCGCACCCACAGGTCATGTCATGACATGCCTGGACAGTCCTGAACCTGGAGGTCGGTTTCCCACGTTGAAGGGAGCACATGATGTCCACACTACTTGTGCCATAGGAAACCAATTCTTGTCTCCGACATGTTACTTAATTTCTGGGAACGTGGATTTTTAATAAAAAAAGATATCTCAGAAAAATAGAAAAAAAAACAAAAGAAAATAATGGAGTAGTTCCCAGTCTAACATATTGTCTATTAGGCTCGAAGAACAGTTTGAAAATCTATTTAAAGAACGTTATTAAAGCACAATAGGTTCCACGTGTTAGATATATGCCCTTATGATTTATTTGTAAGTTCGACAGATAGCATCTTGCTTCATAGGTTAACGAGTTTAAAAAGAGATGGAACGTAATAGAAGTTGAAAAAACTTTGATTTTTTCCATATTTTGACGTCAGTATTCGATGCGCGAAAACCGACTAAATTGAGCATAAATAGTAGCATACCGTATTAAGTATGTCGTGGAATTTATCAGCGCCCAAGTTGAAGTACCACCACAGAGTACCGACAAAAGAAGGGTTTACGTGATGTAGTGAGAGGTGTAACGCACATCCTTCGATGTGGCTGAAGTTGGCAAGAGATTGAGATTTAGATTTGCGAAAATTACAGTGAACCAAGTGAGTAGTAAATATGATCCTAAAAATATTACTTTTTTTTACGAAAAAGTTTTTGGCAAAAAACTAAAGATTTGTGAACCAATATTATTGCCTTTCAACCCATATTTAATTCGAAATTTCTCAAAAAAGTCCTATTAAAACAAATAAAATAAATTGAAATTCTGGACTTTTTACTCTTGACATTGTCAGTTAATTTTTCCAACTCTATTTGAAAGACCCTTTTATGCACCTTTTAAAAATATATAACTCACCTACACAACGGCTTCGACAACCTTCAAAACAACCCCGAAAGCAAAAAAATATTTAAAAATAGGGAATTCTCCAGTTCTCAATCTTGCCATTGTCAGGTCATTTGTTCAACTGAATGTAAAAGATATTTTTTTATACCTTCATCAAAAACATGATTTTAGTAACTGTCTGCAGATAACTAAAGCATGGCTTTTTTGGTTACCAATGCAAAAGAACTTTTTTTTTTATTAAGGGAGCAAAAAAAGAATTCTTTCGGTTTTTGACCCAAAATTATAGAGAAATAGCGAAAAATAGTAATATAGAAAAAATCTAATTATTCTTGCCTAAAAATTAGGCCATTTCCGCCAATTTTCTCCAAGGATTTACAAAAAAATCATTTAAAAAATCGGCAAAATATTAAACTGTCAAAGATTAAAATGTCGCAACAATAAACGTCACCGAGTAAAAAGGCACATCACTATGGAAACCATATTGTTATTTCATTTACCAGCCGCCTTGATTTATAGTGTAAAGATGGTGTCTTGCGAGAAGTGCTCTTCGTTCGAGATTTTTAAAAGCATTTTCCTGTTTTTCTTGGATTTTTTGAAGAAGGTATTAAAAAAAAAATGTGTTCATAACTCGCGACTAAACTGTGTTTTTTTTACTCGCGTTTTTAAATACCTCGCTACGCTCGTTATTTAAACCAACGCTTGTAAAAAAAAGCACTATTTTAGCCACTAGTTGCGAAAACTACTATTTTATGCCGTTTTTAACAATATAGAACTCAACTACCCTACAGCTTTCAGAACCCTCAAAACTACTACTGCACATGCCTGACGCGCCCAGAGAGAGTTTTTTTCGGAGAATGCAAGGGCAGGGCATGTATCTAATAAATTAAAATGTAACTCTGGTTCTCAACCAAAACTAAGAGTCGCTTATCTGGGTTCGACTGGAGGGCAACATCACGTTGGAGATTGATGCGAATTCTGTGGGGGGATCCCTTGCAAAAAAAGCTCATAAAAGTTCACAGCAAATAACAGATAAAACATCATAAGTTTTTATAAGCTTTGCTCATATAAACTAATGATATTTTTTAAATTTTAACTGGTGAAAGTGAAACACAAATCCCACATATGAGTTCATCATATTTTATCAGCTAGTTTGCTTATAAAAGTTTACAATATTTTATTATTTTTAAAATGACAATTTCTCATAAAGGTTTATAAGATTTCATAAGATCTACCTGTAACATCCGAAAATAAAAAATTACAGCTCAACACCAGTTGTAGTAGTAGTAATAGTAGTAGAAGTAATGTAAGAGATTAATATACAGTCAAACTAAACTATAACCTAACCTAAAATATAAACTACGACAACCTCACCCACTATAATAAAATTATACCACTCCTTGTACTTGCAAAATATCTATATATCTAATAGAAAATTTTTCTCGTATAAGTACTTATTTATCGCCAGGAGCTATGGGAGAGATGTTATAAATTTCTATGAGATTTTATAAGCCAAAAACTATTTTTTTACAAGCTCTTATTTAACCTATGTAACGAACAAGATATGTTTGTTCGGGTGGAATCGTGCAACTTAATTTTTAGCAACTTCCCGACATCCGATCGGCTTCAAATTTAGCATGCTTATATAGTTGCGGTGACAACACAAGAATACAGTGTGATGAAATTGACAGCTCCCCCACACTTGAAGGGGGTGGAGAGGGGTACAGTTGAGGAACACAAGAATATAGTGTGACAAAATTAACAGTTCCCCCCTACTCGCAGTGGGTGGAGGGGGGTACAATTGAAGTTCGCCCGATTTCGTTGAAAGTAGATGTGTCGGGGCACTTGGGGATGGAGATAACGAATTTCAAATCATAGCGTATTCAAGATGGACGATTTTTGGTCATCTTTTGCTAATAAATTTTAACTAACTTATACACATCCTATTGCTTTCAAATTTGGCATGCATTTATAGTTCCGATGACAATACAATAACATATCATTATTAGGCACCCCTCTCCCCTACGAGGAGAGTGGAGGGGGGAAAACACCTAACTTTGTCCGATTTCAACCAAAATTGGTAACGGGGGCTTTTGGGGATATGGAATACGAATTTTTGATTAGATTTTGAAATGGAAAGATGGACGATTTTCGGTCATGTTTTGCTAACCAATTTTACCTGACTTATCCACATCCGATTGTGTTCAAATTTGTTATGCGTTTATAGTTTCGGTGAAAATACAATAATATGGTCTCAGGTACCCACCTCCCTCTAACGAGGGAATTGGAGAGGGAGGCGGAAATTGGCATACTGGGGTTTTTAAGGAGGGGGATTATGAATTTTTTTATCAGATGGGATCATGAGTCAAAAAATATTTTTTGTAGAAGTAACTACCCACATAGCAAAAAAAATATTGCACGTATATCCAGCGTATATTCGAAAACGGAGAAGGATATTGCCCTGGATATCACCCAGATATTCACCCGACGTGCATATGACATCCAAAAAAGATCCAATTTAGATCCAGAGGTACCCATTAGGTAACATCCACTGAATATACATTATAAGTATATTCTGAACATGTATTAATTACTCCACAAAAATATTCGAGTTATATTTCTATTACAGCAAATTTGATGTTCTATGGTATATCCATTATGGTATGTATTTATATAGTATAAACTGTCGATATCCATCACGATATACAAAATGTATATTTTTCAAAATTTTAGTTTATATTTCACAACGGTATATCCATAAAAGTATATTCTCTTCGTATCCATAATGTTTTATTGAGGGTATATATAAGATTTATATTACTACAATTTACTAATTCTTATAACACTGATGTATTCAATGAAGAATGTCCATTACAAATCTATGATCATATATATCAGCTATTTACGTTTTGTATATACCCTGAATATATTGTCATTTATATTACAACAATATACCCACTTAGCACAATAACAATAATAGGTCGCATCCTAAATTTAGAAAAATTAACATGAGTAAAATTAACATCAGAAACACATGCTCTCACATAAATAAGCAATTTTTAGATGTACCTTAGAATGATAGAAAATATCGTTTTTTAAGTTATTTAATATATCCAAAAAATATAAGGTATCACGTAAAAAAGTGCTATTTGTTAGTAAACAAATCTAAAATGCTTAAATTTTATTTTTTTAAAAATCAAAACGCCTTGGACAGCTAAAAATTTTTAAGAACAATAGTTTCAAATTTTTCCTCATTTTTTAACTTAAGCAGTTGAATTACATTTTTTTTAACCTTATTTAGAAAATACAGAATTAAGGTTTCCATTAAAAAATTTAGTTTAAGTCAAAGAGAGCAAAGCAGTATATTAAGACTCGCAGGACCATATCGCATTATTACCAGTACATATCCTCATGTTTATCTCTATTCTTTTTGATGGTTGATATCTGTCTCTATCTGCAACATCCTTAATCAATTTTCTATGACAATATAAAGCTTTGTATTCGTGGTGGTGCATAAAGAAAGTGAATTTCTTCTTGCTGCAGCTACATCTGGAAATAAAATATTTTTATAAACAGATAATACGTGGCATATTAATTTTTTATGAGTTTTTATTCAGTTTACTGATGGTACAAAGCAACATTTTATAATAAAAAAACTATAAAAATGCCATGCAAAACAAAATTTTTAGAAAAAATTAAGTTTATAAAAAAATATAAAGCCAAAACGTTTAAAAAAGTAATGTTTAACTTTAGTAACAAATATTAGTAAAGAAAAAAATTATACCTAATACATAATGTAAAGTTCTCTAGACTCAAAAAAAAAAAAATATTATGCCAATTTCTGGCAAATTAATGCGTGAATATCCTGAGCACTTTTATATGGGACCTTTCGGTCTTCATCGTTTTAGTTTTTAACAAAAGTAATGCATAAAAAACTAAAAAGAACAGTCTATAAAACGAAATACAAAATCTTTTGTAGCGTCTCAATTTTACTTTAAACTGAATTTAAAAAAAAAGTTCCTGATAGTTTATACTACTTACCCTGCAAAATCTAGATGTTAAGATTTCCGCCAGGTTTATTTTATTTTTTTCATGTAAAGGAACCAAAGATATAATTTTTGTTGTTTGAAAATTGAGAGGCACGGTAAAAACTACCCATATTTCCATCAAAAGTCCACCTGAAATAGAAATTTGGTGATTAACAGTGAACGCAGTTACCATTCCTACTGATTTTTTCAGGGCAGAACTTATGAAAAAAATGGTCAAGGTGCATTTTTTTTTCTGACTCCACCATTTATGAATAAAAAAACTCTAATTGGCTTTATCTACTTACCTTGCAGTCCCCAAGAGATGTAAAGTTACCAAAAGATGGTGGGAACAACAAAATTTTCTCAAGTGTCCATCTGAAACGAAAAATAAACCATACAACTTATATATTTACTTTTAGAAGGCTACTAGGAAAGCAGAAAAATAAAAGTTTCAAAAGGATTCTTCTGTTACAATACACATAAATAAATAAAATTAAAACATAGGCAAATGACTTTAAAATAATCACCACAAAAGTTATAAATGTACAGAAATGTGTGTGCTAATTTAATATTGGGTAAACACAAAAACCAGTTTTTTACATTTTCACAAGAAAACCAACCAATACAACCCCATCAATCCCAACTCAACCCTAAGAAAGGTTGTTTTCGCTCTAGATCTAACCGTCGTAACTTTAGACACTGTGAAACAAAAATGCAAAATACACTGCCTCCCATATAGGTCAATGTTTATTTTAATTTTACAGTATAAACCTAGCTTTAGATAACACAACACCTGCTGTTCCTGATTGACATTGACCCATCTCTGTCCCTTTTTTACGCAGTGCGTCAACGTCGAAAAGCAACATATATCGTCAAGTTGAAATTCAGCCATACGCATTTGTTTCATCTGACGCCACCATTTTGAGAGCCCACACGAATAAAACAACTTTAATCGCGTTTATCTACTTACCTGCAAGAACTGGATGTAATATAGCTATTCACAGGGGGATAGTCCATTCTAGTTTAATCCAACCGATAATAAAAAATATTGGTTTTTGCTACAAAACTTTAGAAAACGGCACAAACTCGATAAATCGATCAATCGATAAACAAGGCAAACAAGTTTAGTTCCGTATTTGCAATGCAGAGGAAGGATTTATTAATATCGTATCTGATTGGTTGAATTGAAACCACGTGGTACACGTGCTAACAAATCAAAATGCGTAGAGGAACCGAGCTCGTAGGGTCGTATATTTTAATATTTAAGGCTCCCTCATGCACTAAAGGAATCCTTTAATACATTTCATCAATTTAGTGGTTTTTGATTCACTGGGATAAGAAAATATATATAAGACTAGGGACCATTTGCACTGACAAGTTAAGTGGCCACTCGAAGAGAATGTGATTCGCCAAATTTTGGCAAGATGTTAAGTCACAATCCAACCCACGTAAAAAATATGTTAACTAGCAATATACCTACGATTGTTTAAAGATATATATAAAACGAGGAGGATCTGGGTTAAGTATATTTAAAAAAAGCAGGAAAATGTTGTGATCTCTAATGCTAAAAAATGTAATTCCGCAATGATATTGTGATGGGATATATATGTCTGCCTTAAATTCAAAAACAGATAAACAGAATCTACTCAAACGGATACACACTGAATATTGGGAAAATATCCATATTTTTTTACATAATTTTTTGCAATAAATTTTTTCAAAAAAATGCAGAGGGAAATACTAAAAATCTTTTTAGAGAATATTACGTAATAATTATAAAATTTATATATTTAGTTTACATTAAAAAACAAATATTTGGGTAATATTTTATTTTAAAATGTTAACTGATATTATGTTAAAAAATATAAGGCTTATATACAAAAAACATATATTTAGGATGTACGATAGCGCATATACACTGAATATACAGTAAATATCGGTTCATGTTTCCTTTTTTTGAAACGAATCATGTTTTTTTTTCTAATATATATAAAATATACATGTAACATACAAAACGTATATCCTAATTTTAAATATATTTGTAATATACAATATCCAAGGCTTGCTATGTGGGTAAGTATACTAAGTATAGCTTTTTTTAATTTGTTTTCAGATGGTCGAAAAAAACTGATAAAAATAATTTGTGTTTTTTATGAGATTTAATGAGGTTTTTTTGGCAGGGTGGACACATAAAAATCTATAAAATGTTGTAAGTCTTTCTGACTATAAAATCTATTTAAAGACTTATAGAACAAATTGTCAAATTCTATGAGTTGTTCTGATCATAAAATATCCCAAAATCTCATGAAAAAACGTATTTATACAAACTCTTAAAATATTATATACAAATCAAGTTGGTAATCATAGAAACCTATAAAATGTTATGAGTAGGTTTGACTATAAAATCTGTCATCGTCAATCTGTTTCGGTTTGACTGACTGACTATAGGATCAGATAAAAAACAACAACAACAAATGACACCACATAAATTCTTACCAAAATCAAAGACGTACCCCATAAATTCTTACAAACTTTTATAATCCTAAAATTTTGTCTCACAAAAGCTCATAGACCTTATAAAAACTGATAAAACTTAAGTGTGTTTTTTATGAGGTTTTATGCGGTTTTTTTGGGAGGGATACCATAGCTGAGACCATAACCTAGCTTTTTTGGATGCAGAAATTTGGTTAAGTTTTGATGTAAAAAGGCCGTAAAAATGTAGTTATTAATTTTAAAATATTTTTAATTACCAACATTCAAGAAAGAATCTTTTACTACAGAGCACCCAGCAAACATCGGGTTACTAAAAATGTAAAATATTCACTGTACAAAAGAAGTACAAATTATAATAATATATAATATTCTAATTAAAGTACTTTATGCCAGTGCAATATTTACGCTTTTCTTGTATTGTTGCTACGCATTGCAGCGCAAATTTTACAAATATTGTAAAATGCCGTGTTCCAAATTAGTGCTATTTTTGTACTTGCGATATGTTTGCTGGACATTTGCAGTCTTGGTTGCAGTCTTACTTTGTTAAAGCATGGTTTTGTTTTGTCAAAAAGGCAAATTACCCTCAAAAATGTAGCTAATGCCGACCAAAGTCTGATAATGTTGAATATGGATAGTTTGATTTAGAAATCAATACAATGTTTCTCGAAAGAATTTGCAGTGCTTGGAATAAGACTTTTCTAAAAACCTATCTGGTAAGTTAAGATACAGTAAAGGTCAATTCCCCAGCGAACACGGTTCCCTCGGGCCTTTGTGGGTCCGATGTCGATTGCCGAATTTGTCGTCATCGGCACGACGTCGATTTACGACATCGGACCAGCAGCTTTTTGCTGATATCGGCATACCGTCGCCGTACGATTAAGGTCCGATTTGGTTTAACCACATGGTACCGACCATCCGCTCATAACTGCTTAATTTGGTCAGTCTAACGTAGGCAAGCTGGTCTCGGCCGGACATCGGTAAACTATTCAAATCCGACATTGGCAAACTACAAAGTTTCGATAATGCGGGTGCTTAACTAGTCGGACTAGTTTAAGTGGCAGAAGAGGTGATTCTTGTAGAGAAGTACCATCATCTTGTCAAGTCCGCATTCTAGTTTTGAAATATCTTTGCTCATTTTATATATATATATATATATATATATAGTGACAGTAGCGCCATCTCTACATACTAGGAAGAAACTATTAAGCAGTTTAAAAATTTCAAGGTGACGTAATCGGACCATCGTCGGTTGCCGATTCTCGACCAATCAAACAAAGTTCCAATCGGACCATCGTTGGCCCTAAAGCAGATAAAGTGGTCGTCGGCATAAAGTTGACTATAGTAAATCGGGCCATCGTCAGTTGCCGATTTTCGACCGATTAAACAAAGTTCCAATCGGACCATCGTTGGCCCTAAAGCAGATAAAGTGGTCGTCGGCATAAAGTCGACTATATTAAATCGGGCCATCGTCGGTTGCCGATTTTCGACCGATTAAACAAAGTTCCAATCGGACCGTCGTCGGTCCTAAAGTGGTATCGGCATAAAGTCGACTGTAGTAATGTGGACCTCCGTCAGTTGCCAATTATACAACATGTTCGCAACTTAAGCTTGACTCTCATATGTCTTTGTTAATCTTGGGCATGAATTGACCTTTAAGACAACATGCACAGATTTTTTAACCCATAAAAATTGTCTTAAATTGCCACGTAAGATTACATAGGACTTTGTGAAAAATTTACTTATATTTATATAACTTAGCTTAATTTGTTGTCTGTCAGTTGAACTATTGTGAACCCCTGGTTAGCGCCTTTATTATTGATGATAGAAAAAAAAGTTTAAATAGAAAGTTTTATAGTTTTTTAAAATCCTTCTAACCCACATGACAGATGTTGTCAAATGTCATTTCATATGTCAAAATTTCACATCAACTTTTTTATATTAAACGGAATAACCTGTATATTATTTCATTTTCTGAATTCTTAAAAAATAAGTTTTTTACAAATACCAAATACTTTGGGTATATCTTTTATCTTCTTCAAGATAGTCAAGTATAAATCTGTGCGGAAGACATAGGAAAATAGGTATCATCTAGGTAATTACACAATTAAAGTAAATATTTTAACGCATTGGTATCGGTATACCTAACGCGTTAGAAACGAACTCAAACTACACTACATTTTTGACTTGTTCATGCCATGTTTCGAACGATGCCTGCTTCTTTGACGGGTGTGATGACAGAATCTCGTTGCGTACGGAAAGATGTACGTATCGTTACGGACACACGAACGTACGCAATGATTTCCCTTAGCAGTTCTGTCATTGCACTTTTCAAAAATGTTGTCATCGTTCGAAACATCGCATAAACAAGTCAAAAATGTCTGTATTTTGGCTTTATTTCGTACGCATTAGGTATACCGATACCGATACGTTGAAATATTTACTATTAGCTTTAAGTATCTATTATTTAAATTCGATTTCCCTATCTCTTCATTACACATTTAAACTTGAATATCTAGGAAGGTAAAATATAGACCCAAAGTGTGTGGTATTTATTAAAAGCTTATTTTTTAAGGATTCAGAAATTGTTGTCAAATTTTGACATATGGAACGACATTTTTGACAATATCTGTCATGTGGGTTAGAAGGCTTTTAAAAAACTATAAAACTTTTCTATTTAAACTCTTTCTCTATCATTAATAATAAAGGAGCTAACCAGGGGTTCGTATTATAGTGAGTGACCCCTTCATTTCATTTTTTAATGACTTTATTTATAAATTTACAAATATTTTATACCATAAAATAAGTACAAAAAAAGGGTGGGGGTAGTCAACCTAAGCTGCTCATACAACCACCTGGTAGAAATAATATCTAATCCTAATTATATTAAATTAAGTTTTAAGACAAAAACTAAACATAACATGCCTACAAAAAAATGTTTGCATGGTTTGTACGAACTAATTGGTTAAAAAAAAAATGTTATAACAACATGTGTACGTATGCCCTGCGGCCTCAATTAGATTATTTTAGTAGCAGGAAATGTATTTCGGTGTCATTTTTGTCAGTGTATCTGTGCATATATACCTACTTATTTAATACTCTTTACTCACCAAAGCTGCAATAGCAATAAATTTTAGATCCATGGTTTCTTCGTACACAAGATCATGAGAAAATAAAGCAGTCAGCAGTTAACAACCGCTCTTACTTAATAAATATGACAACGGGATTTATACGAAATTGTAAAACCAGGAAAAGGAAATTTAAGAAAAAACAACAACAAAACGGCATGGTTGTTGTTTGTTATTAAATCAAAAAATAGGGGTTTAACCCATAAATTTTTTATACAAAAATTTTGAACATTTAATTGCTGTATTTCATGTATTCTATTTCTCAGTCTTAAACTTGTTAAATGTCCTGTCATTTCGCTGACCATTTTTGAAAAATTCCAGCTATTGGTTAGAAAAAAAAACGGCCGGAAAGTGTATTTTGCCAGACATACAAAAATTTGTATTGAGCAATGCTATAATATAAATAATATTGGAGAAAAATTTTTTGTTTTGCATTTTTTTCGACTTTACATGGATAACTTTAGTGTACAAACGACACGAGTCGGTAGTTTTTCGCTCCAAGTCCCTTCAGATTTAGATCCAAAAGGTTTGAACGTTTAAATTCAGTCCCAACTGACCTAAATTTTTCAGAAAATAAAAAACGGATGTTTGTTACAAAGTCATTTTAATTTTTGTATTTATTTTTGGGTGGATATTACATTGTAAAGTGTAAAATACTGTAAAAGTGAATAAAATATCCTACAAAAAGTGTTGAGCTCCTGGTTAAGCTAATGACATAATGCCGCATTTAGAAAATGTTTGGGGCAGGGCACAAAGAATCCTTTAGAGCAAAACCCAATTATTTTGGGTTTTTTGAATAAGGCAACTTTCAATGCGTTCTTCTGGACTATTTTTAAACTTTTTCGCAAAACGAAAAAATACGGGTTGATTATGGCGATTAAATAGGGCTCTTTTAAGAGCACAATTATTTTGCCTTTTCTAACAGTATAAAAAAAAACACTTTAACACACACAAGAAATTAATATAAAACTAACTTACCAAATTCGAAAATCAACAAGCATGCCACGACAAAAACATAATCCGGATTTGTTATTTGCGAAACGAGCATTTTACAATTAGTAAATTTTTAACAAAAGGGTGCAGGGGACACCCTTTTGTTTTAACCTTTTCTCTTGTACGTGACCATTTGTTAAAGTTTGTTGAATCCAGATGAACCAACCCGGATGATAAGTGTTTTTCAGGGGCGTGGAGCCTTAACCACTTTAATTTTAAAACAACACCATTTGGTAATTTTTCGCCTTAAGTCTTTTCAGATTTAAATCCAAAAGGTTTGAACGTTGAAATTCACTCCCGAACAAGCTAATTTTTTAAAGAAATCTCACTGCAAAACGGATGTTTGCCACAAAGTATCGTAAAATAGCCTCGGTTTCACTACGTAGGATGCATTGATTTTTGAGACTGGGAAAATTTGCGAGGGAGGCTGCCTTCGGCGCAAGATTGCTTTCCGGGAGATGTTCCGGAACAGCCTCTCCTGTGACTTTGATTTGATAAGTAAGCTGTGCTAACCAAAACAAGAATAGACTCGTAGTGGGACACCAATCATATGAAAAGATACATAAGATGTTATTTTTTTTTATAATACTTGTAGAATGGTTTAACGATCCTATTTTTATTTTTTTTGGAGGTGTAGGTTTATGAGCTGAGGGATCTTATTAATGAAACTTCCTTTTTTGTTGAATGGAGTTTTTGGAAAATCTTATTACTACGGCGACTATTTCGTTCGCATTTAATTTTATCAATGATGAATGTCTTTTTAAAAGTTTTTAATTAAAACTGTACGTGTACTTGTTTAACATAAATGCCTTTTTACCAAAGGATGACGTTTATTAGCAATAAAATAGACATATAGAACGGCTCTGAAGAAGCAAATAAATTTTGCGATACGTTGGCATTCCAAAAAAAAGGCATTTCATTAATAAGATCCCTCAAGCCATAAACCTACACCTCCAAAAAAATAAGATGGTAATGATTTTTAGATAATTTGTCTGCTGTTAAGTAGTTTTTGCAACATGCCAGTCAACCACAGTTTTTTTGAAGTGGTAACACTTTTTTCAATTAAACAAACTAACAGCCATTCCATACCAATGGCGGTCACGTTTTTGCACAGTTTTCTTATAAGTAAATTCATATACAGGTACTTACCATTTTTTACAAGCTTTTATTTAACTTGTGAATTAATTTCTAATCAGATTTTGAAAATTCAATATGGCGGATTTAAGATGGACGATTTTTGGTCATCTTTTTCTACCAATTTTAACTTAATTTATGCACATCCGATTGCCTTCAAATGTATAGTTCCGATGACAATACAATAATATGTCATTATTAGGCTCCCCTCCCCCCTACGAGGGGAGTGAAGGGGGGAAAACACCTAAGATTGTCCGATTGCAACCAAAATTGGTATACGGGGGCTTTTGGGGATAAGGAATACGAATTTTTGATCAGATTTTAAAAACTCAATATGGCAGATTTAAGATGGACGATTTTTGGTCATGTTTTGCTAACCAATTTGAACTGACTTATCCGATTGTGTTCAAATTTGGTATGCGTTTTTAGTTCCGGTAAAAATATAATAATATGGTATTCTCATATATCCACCTCCCTCTAACGAAGGAAGTGGAGGGGGAAAAATATTTATTTTGTCCGATTTCAATCAAAATTGGTCAAAAAAGGAGAGGGATTATTAATTTTTGATCAGATTTGAAAATTTCAATGTGGCGGATTCAAAATGGACGACTTAGTGTACAAATCTAAAAATTAAAAAATAAATTTTTAATAAAAAAATCTTTTAAAGAGCAAGCTTTTATTAAATGCACTCAACAGTAGAAAATAATTTTTTATCTTTCTTATATCATAATAAAAGCGATGGGCGCAAATTAAAAATTTTAACTTTCCGGTGACAAAGAGAGAACTACAAAAGATGAACTAAATTCTTCTTCTATTCGAATGATAAACATAATGCTTTCATCCAAAGAAGCTGAGAACGGGTGAAATTGCCGTGATTGCCAAGCCTTTGAAAATGCCTTTAGGTTATAAAGTAATACAACTGTTTCTTACGGGAATCGTCGATGTGATACCTAAAGTTAAAATTTTTGATTTGCGCCCATCGCTTTTATTATGGTATAAGAAAGAAAAAAAATATTTTCTGCTTTTGAGTGCATTTGATAAAAGCTTGTTTTTTAAGTTTTTAAGTTTTTTTCTAATAAAAATTTAGTAAAATAGTTAACCAAATCAAAATATTACATTTATGTCCATATCCACCAAAGAAAGTGGAAATTCTCCGATTAGGCTCTAATCATGATTAACACTAATCATAGTTTGGAATGATTCTTGGCAAATTAGTTAGTCCCCGTTAGTGACCAATCAGGATTAAAGCCTAATCGGGTAATTTTTGCGTTGGTGGATTGCATAATGGGGGTGACACAAAAAAGAAGCGCTTTTTGTATTTCTTCTATTTATACAAATCTCTGATAATTATGTTGTTATTAATGAAGCAAATAGTAATTATTGTGATGTGATCTGAAATAGCAAGAAATAAAAAGTCTGTATTATTTGTGTGTGCGTAGGTACTCTCCTCGTCTGCAGGTAATTATAGGCCAGTCAAATAAGCATCTAAATAAATCATGCCTTTTATTGTTTGTATGTTTTAAATACTACTATAATATTATTTTCGCAATTATTTGTATTGTAATACACCGCATGCCCTCAAATTTGAAAATTTTTTTAGGGTAGAAATTTATGAAACAAATAATTATGTTTTTATCCCAGTGGGTGTTTGCAGTATCGAGATGAGAATCTCACACCTTTCGCGCGCCGGGCCTTGTGTGCTTGTCCAATGAGAGATCGGATACTTCTACGTTGAATGAGATGCATAGTGATTACATGTGTGTAAAGAAAAGAAATAAGCTACGGAATGGCCGTGATCCGAGAACAAACAGGCAGATTATTACTTATTTTATATTATGGTTCGAGAGGCAATTATTTTTTGGTGTCTACGTGTGAACAAGTGTTTTGTTGTCTGAAAATGTCTTTGGAAAAAGTCGTAAACTTAGACTTTCTTCAATCCGAAAAAAAGTACAATTTTTTTTGACTTCCTAATTTTGCTTTTACAATATTTTTATTTTGGTTGCAAATATTGTTTACTATATAATTTGTATTGTTGTAATACATACATACATATAGCAGAAAATAGCATTTTTTTCAATAAGTACCAGTATGGAGCGTATTGGGGTGGGCATTTTTTTACTTCCACTAGAAATAAGTTACTTTTGTCCAAAAGAGACATAAATATAAAATTTTGTATATATTTTATGAAAAATTATTTGTAGAGGCACTTACTAGGGACTTGTTAAGACACCAAATCCCACGACGATTAATTTTTTTATTCAAAAAGGGCTGCCAGGGACGGTTGGATTGTGATTTTTTAGTTGTTTTGGGTTGGTTTGAGTTGGTTAAAGTTAGGTCCCGAAATTTTTCATAAAATCAACAAAAAAGGCACAAAACCGCATATACTAAATAATTACCAATTTTGCAATGGTACGTGTCTGACTGATAAGCTGATTAGTTTTTAAATGGTGGTAAGGGGAAAAGCAACATACAGTTTTCAGATTTAAATGGATACTTTTACTTTCAACAAAAATTGTACTTCTTCGAAGTTTTTTTTTGACATATTCAAAAAACAAACTTATAAAAATTGACACACGGAACACTTGCTCTAAAAGTGATGATGCAAAAGCCTTAATTTTATAATTTTTGATATTTATAAGTTTATATTTTTTGGCTTAAAATTTTTAATTGTAATAAAATTTTGTCCGCTCTTTTTTGCGGAACGTGCTCTCGTGGCTACTATTATTTTGTAACTTAAGTTTGGGGAAAAGGGCGCGTGTCGGGAGGGGGTCAAAATGACCCAAAATGGTGTGGCCTAAATTATATATGCAATACAAAAAACTGCCAAAGATACCCTTTTCCAAAATAGTATATTACATAACAAGAAAAGAAAGTGACAAATTTTACACGGGCGTGAATGTTGGGAACGAGTCGCTAGCCAAGTGAAATAAGACGCGAATTTAAGAAAGTTAATTTCTTGTTTAAAAATTAGACTATAATTTTGTTTACTCTTTAACAAAATTGCGGAAAATTATGGTGACAGCTAACGTCATCATACACTTTTCTATACATGTGTGAAAAAGTATTTTTCCACACATGTGCCGGAAAATTTCTGCACACGGCTAAAATTTAACGTTTTCTAAGGATGAAAATTATGTGAAATCCATCATTTTCATATATAGACGTATGAAAAAAAACTCTTTGTTATCCTTTGTGGCCCATTTTATTGTAACTAAAATTAAACAAAAAAAATAGTCGCACAAGTTTTGGTTCCATTTGCTATTTCTTTTGACCTAATTATTTAATTAACAAAAATACTAAGAATCTAAATACCCATTACTTTTTTATTTCTTATCCGATTTAATTAGGCGATACCTCGATATACGAAGAAAAAAGGGAGATTTGAAAATAATAATTTTTATTTTATCCAGTGTCTTACCTAAAAAAAAATAAGGAGTATAAAAGCTAAACCTTTTTAAAACTATCCGCCATTCTGATTCTTTTTTAATGTGATGAACAAACAGACGCAACTCTCATATTTTGTCTCTTTAAACAATATTTTTTTTTAATTAACTAATCAGGCCAAAAGTTACAGCAAATTAAAAAAATATGTCATTTTGTGATTTTTGCCAATGTGAAACCCAAACACTCATAATCTAGAAGCTTATAACTTTTTCATTTCTTAACCGATTTAAGTAAGTGATACCTCAATATACACATAAACAACGAGCATTTGTAGTGAAAGTTTATAGTTTATTCATTGTCGCACATACATTTTTTTCAGGGGGGATGAAAATTACACATTTTTTAAAACTGTCCGCCATTTGGATTTTTGGGTAATTTTAAATCATCTATCTAAAAAACTAATACCTTTCAAAATCGAGCACTTATGTCAAAAAGTGCGGAATTTTGTGGCCCATCCTATATTATCCCGAAACCATTTACGTGATTTTTGCATAATTTTAAGTATTTTACATCACTTTACGTATCCTAAAAATGTTCAATTCACGGTAAAAATTATCGCTTATTTTTAAAAACTAAATAAAAACAAGATATATAGGGTGGGCCAAAAAAAACCGTACTTTTTTAAATGATTATGATTATGGCGGGAAATTGTCCGATTTTAATAATATTTAGCTTTTTAGAAAGACAAAGGTTTCAAATTTATAGGACCAATGTTAAACTTGACATTTCCTAAATATCCAAGATGGCGGACCCCCAGATATTTTTTTGTAGGTGACACTGTAATAAATCTGAAAAATCGGACAAGAAATAAGGAAGTTTGACATTTTTAAATATACCAGAGTTTAACTGCGAAATCAAGCTTATTAAGAAAAAATATACTTGCTTAAATAGCAATAAATTTTTCGAAAATTGATCGATTTTAATAAATTTAAACTTTTGTTGTTATAAAGACCAGAGATTGCCTGCAAAATCAGGCAATTTCTTCTTAATAAGCTTGATTTTGCATGCAAACGGTGGTCTATATAATGATTTAAAACTTCCTTATTTCTTGTCCAAAATTTCAAAATATTTCGTTGGTGTGCTTGGCAAGGATGTGGCTTTGTAACCGATGTTTGAGATTGAATACAGTGTTGCAGAAAAAGTTTTTTCTAGGGGGGTCAAAAATGTCTGTATTTTAAGTAAATCCGCCATCCTGGATTTTTAGTAAATGTCAGTTTTATTGTGCCTTGTGCCTTTTAAAAAGTTTAAACTTGTTAAAATCGTTCAATTATTATTGAAAAAGTTATTGCTATTTGAACAAGTAGATTTTTTCTTAATAAGCTTCATTTTGCAGGTAAAATCTGGTCTGTTTAGAAATTGCAAACTTTTTTATTTCTTTTCTGAATTTTTAAAATGATATATCGATGTGCTTCGAAAGACTGTGGCTTCATAACCGATGTTTCAGATATATTACAGTGCCGCACACAAAAAAATATCTAGGGGTGTTAAAATGCTTATTTTTTAAATAGGTCTGCCATCTTGAATTTTTAGGAAATGTCAAGTTTGATATTAGTCCTATAAATTTTCAAGTCTTGGCTTTCTAAGGAGCTAAATATTATTAAAATCGGACAAGTTATAATCATTTAAATAAGCGCGGTTTTTGTTTGGCGAACGGTGTGTGGGGGAAAATTTTGTTAATTTTTGATATGCGGTTTATCTGTTTGGCTAAACGAACTGTTTTTATGATTCAAATTCACTCTTAAGGCAACAAAAACGGCATAGCTTTGACAACACTGCTTTGCTGTTTTTGAGACATTCTTTACCGGCAGAATATCGGAAAAGAGAAAACGAAATCTGTTTAAATTTGGCAGGAATGTTTATTTTTGAATTCCTCACAACCATATCCAGACAGTTTTTGCTGAACTCTTTCATTCCCGAAATAAAATTAACACGGCTAACAATAGTCAAAAATCTTACCTGGCTTTTTCGTTAGACTCGTCGATAATACAGTAATCTGTAACATCAATTTTTGGATTTTTTTGTTTTTTTACCAAATTTTGAAAAATTCTTTAGATACGATTGTAGATTTTTATAAATCCTATAATCTAATAAAAAAAAAGTTATGTTTTTTTTTCTTTATAAGCGAGATTCTGCCGGAATTCTGAAAACGCCAAGATCACGTAATTTGGTAGGTCGAAGGAAACTGAGCGAGATCGATTGGATTATTGGAATTCAGGTTCCGCTTAGCCACCGGCCACTTGTCTAATAGAACATTCGGCCAATAAATTGACATGTCAAAATACCGTGTTCTGAATACTGCACGATCTCACTCGAAACGGCATTAGTGATGCCACCTATTGTTGATCTTTCAAAAAAATAGCAATGCAGTGTTGTCAAATCTATGCCGTTTTTGTGGCCTTAAGGGACATTTCATCGAAAAAAGCAACCGTCCCTCAGAGAGATACTTTTTTTTACAAGCTACTATAATAGAGGTAAACTAATCCAGCTTCATCCTGAAAAAATCCCCTATAGCTTGTTTTGAGAGCTAACGCTTTTGGCCCGATGGAATAGTAGCTAAAATACCCAACAAAAACGAAACATGGGCGTTTTCGAGTATTTAGAGTACGATTTTCAAAAAACCCTCGAATATGTCCATTTGGGGCACTTTTTGGTTATATTAGAAATTTTGTAGGACACTCTCTTTGGTGGGGTGTGTTTTTCCACCAGAACTTAAATAGGAAAAGTGGGTCAAAAATGTTAAAATTTTAAAAATCCAGCAATTTGCTCCCGAGATATTTTATAAATATTAGGGGGGTCAATATCAAAAATAAACTTAAAGAAAATGATTTTTGCGTTGGACCATGTAACTTTAAAAGTAAATTTCTAAAAAACGAATTGTTAGATTTTTAAAATTTTAACACTTTTGCAGAGGCATTTAAGAGACATTTAAAATAAGGAATCATTTTCTGATGGTTAAACTCGCTCCTCGAGAGGCGTCAAAAGGAGCCAAAAAGTATACCTCTTGAAGAACAAATCGACGGGACGTGTCCGAGGGTCTTTTAAAAATCGTACTCTAAATGTTAGAAAATCCTTTGTTTCGTTTTCGTTGGGCCACCCTGTATATATTAGGTAAAATGGATGATATTTAAAGATTCCAAACCGTAATGTAAAAAAATGCCTCTCCCCAACTAATAAGCTGATCTATTTGTTTACAAATTATCGTAAGTTACGCGAGACCGATGAGTGAAATTCTGGAACGCGCTCCCGAATGTGGGAGAGATGAATATTGGTCCATTGAGGAGGGCAGCTCTGCGCAATGGGAACTACCCACGCATCCTAGGAAAAAGCTGGGGCTATTTTACTGTATAGGTATATATATACAGGGCGCGCATTAATGCTGGCAATGGACTTTAATATTGAAACTATGTTAACGCTAAATGATAATAAAAAGCTTAAAATTATCCCCATGCAGTACTGGTTTGTTAGGATTGTGAAAGGTGGGGTTTTAGGGAAGTGGTAAAGCTTCTAAATATTTTTTTATAAAATATATTTAATTTTATTTGGTAGCACCACAGGATATCACGTTTTAAGTTCCAAAAAAGGTATTTTTAGATTAAAATTAATTTAGGCATAAATAAATCAACACCCACCCTACCCAAGCAAAAACAGGCTGATACAGGGCCGTATTAATATTTTTTAATTTATTTTTATAAAATATAGAAACACATACTTTTAATTTATTAATAAACCCTATTTTAATTTGAAATCCGGCATTAATTTGAAGTCGTAGGCAAATCATTAAAATTTCGCGCCCGAACTAATATTTATTTCATTTTATTTGTCTTTATTGTAACACAACATTTTTTTGTACTTCACTTGAAGATTCTTTTATATCACAACATACAAAAGCAAGGAATGATGGTATAAGTATTTTTTTAAATTAATCATCATCTACAAAACCGTTCAAAGATTACAACCAGGGGTTATTGTAGGGTGATCCGATCGAACGTAAATGCCACCGCCAGTTTTCTTTGTTATATAACTCTGTATAACTTTTTCCGGCCTATTAGAATATGTATGCCAAAGTTGACATAAGGTTTCTTATTTTAAATAAAACATCTTATATTTTATCGAATTTTTAGATTCCTCGAAAACTTTTTTATAGCATGCATAATAACGGAGAAAAATGGCGGTGGCATTTATGATAGATCACCCTGTACCTTATAGAATTTAAAAAAATATTTATGGCAACATCCTTTGCCTTGTATGTTGTGATACCAAAATCTCTAAATGAAGTACAAAAAAATGTTGTTTTCCAATAAGGACAAATAAAACCAAATAAATATTAGTCTGGGCCTGGACTTTTAATGATTTGACTACGACATCAAATCAATTCCGAAAACGGATTTCAAATTAAAATAGGGTTTATTAATAAACTAAAAGTATGTTTTTTTATTTTTTATAAAAATAAATTTTATAAATATTAATCCGTCCCTGTACCAGCGTGTTTTTTGCTTGGGTAGGGTGAGTGTTGATTTATTTATGCCCAAATTAGTTTTAACCTAAAAATACATTTTTAGGAATTTAAAACGTGAATTTGTTTGTAACCCTAATATCTCAGGATTGGAATTTGGATTTTTTATTTTTTTTTTTGAGACTTATCGCGTTAAATATAATCTAAGGGTATTATAGCACCGTCCTTTTGTGTGTTGTTTTTAACAAAAATTTATAAAACTAAACTTTTTTTAGTCCGGACCTGGAATATAATTTTTTTATACATTGATAGCAGGAGCTCCTGGGGTCCTTATTTGTTCCAAATTTAATGTAAATACGTTTATTTATTTTCGAGATATGTCCGTTTTTATTTTTGCAATATTTTTATAAATTACACTGTATATTTGACAAAAAGACTCAAAATTTTGTTTTATAATTACCATTAAATATTATTACCATCAAAATATTTGCATTTCGTCGGGAATCACCCTGTATAGCAAATAATTATTGAAACAATACAAGTGGTAACTTATACTTAAAAAAATAAAATTTGTCTTTACAGAAAAACCGCCTATTATTCAATTTACTTCTTTGTCGATATAATATAATGTGGGCCACAAAAAATTTTTATCAAAAAAGACCTTCAAGGAACAAGCTTTTATTAAATGGAATCAAAAGTAGAAAATAATTTTCTATCTTTCTTGTACCATAATAAAAGCGATGGGCGCAAATTAAAAATTTTAACTTTACGTATGGTATATCGGTCACATCGACGATTCACCTAAGAAACAGTTGTATTACTCTATAACCTAAGGACATTTTCAAAGGCCTGGCAAGCACGGCCATCTCACCCGTTCTCATCTTCTTTAGATGAAAGCATTGTATTTATCATTCGAATGGAAAAGAATCTAGTTCTTTTTTTGTAGTTCTCTCTTTGTCACCGTAAAGTTAAAATTTTTAATTTGCGCCCATCGCATTTTATTATATTATTCTGCACTTTTAAGTGAATTTAATAAAAGCTTGTTCTTTAAAAGTTTTTTTTTAATAAAAAATAATTTTTTAATTTTTAGAGTTGTATCCTAAATCGTTCATTTTGAATCCGCCATATTGAAATTTTCAAATCTGATAAAAAATTTATATCCCTTTCCCGAAAAACCCTTGCATGCCAATTTGGATTTAAATCGAACAAACTAAATATTTTCCCCCCTCCATTTCCTTCGTTATAGGGAAGTGTGTACCTAATAATACCATATTATTGTATTGTTACCGGAACTATAAACGCATACCAAATTTGCACACACCCTTAATTTTTAGATTTGTACCCTATTGTAATTCATCATCCCCCTCCTTAGAAACCCCTGTATGCCCATTTTGATTGAAATTGAACCAACTAAATATTTTTTCCCCTCCACTTCCCTCGTTAGAGGGAGATGGTTACACGGAAAAAAAAATTTCTACAAATGAGTATTTCAGTATACTCAAAACTGCATCATTGAAATGAAAATCTAGAATTTTATTTTAAACAGATTATTTTAAAATAAACATATTGTCATACTTAAATACAAAATTTAATTTTTTCAAATGTTTTCTTTAATCCAAGTAAAAACTATCTGTTTAAAAATTTTATAATTTTTGATTTGAAGCCTAAGATCTTCATTTGGAAATTTACCAAAAACATTAAATTAAAACGGCACTAAGTTTATTATGAAACTCCGTTTATTTTCATTTTAAGAGCATATCTTTAAATTAGGCAAAAAAGTATTTTTTATTTTAAAACATTGCAAATTTTGACATGAGACTATTGTAATTTTAATATTAACATAAATTTTGTTCTTTAGGTTCAAAATAAGTATTTAAAATACTAAAATTAAGTATAACCTTCAGATGCCTAATTGAAGAAAATTCTTGTCGTTTTATTCTTAAAATGAACATCTCAAACGCTCGGGGATTCTCGGTTCCGAGGTAGGACGTAAGACCCTGTCAGTCTTTTATTGTATGTGCATTGCATACAGTTGAATTTTGAGGAAAAGCTCGTCAAAAATCAGAAATTCGGAATTGAAAATTATTGGGAACACCAATTATAATTTTATTATATAGTTACCTAGGTATAATAAATCAGCACCCTTTTATTAATATTCTCGTCCCTCTTAAAAATATTTTAGTTTAAAGTTGACCTTTGATGAGAATTTTGTGTGTTAAATATTTCGTGAATTGAACGTTTCGTTTTACGCAACTTATTGAGAAAATTTTAAGATATCGTCATGGAGTCTATTGCTGCTGGTGGTAAGTAGAATCTCAAAAATTTTGTTGAATTGAAATATCCACACAACTTTTTTGATTTTAATTTTTTAAAACTTTATAATGTCGTAAAAAATAAAAATAGGAATTTTTCGTCCTTTTCTAGACATAAAGTACATTTACCCGCATTACCCCATTTTTTAAATATGTATTTTGGGAAATGTACTTTATGGCTAGAAAAGGAAAAAAATTCCTATTTTTATTTTTTATGAGAGTATATAGTTTAAAAAATTAAAATTAAAAAAGTTCTGTGGATATTTCAATTCAATATAGTAGTTTTTTTATACCTTCATCAAAAACCTGATTTTAATAACTGTATGCAAATAACTAAAGCATGGCCTTTTTGGTTACCGATGCAAAAAGAAACTTTTGGTCACGGGTGCAAAAAAATATTTCTGTCCGTTTTTAACCAACCACCAGTTTTCGTAAAGTATTTACGAAAAAGTTATTTAAAAATATCGTCAAAATATCGAACTTTCAAAGATTAAAATGTAGCAAGAATGAAAGGCATTATATATTCTTAAAGCTGTCAAAAAACGCTTAAAACTATTTACAGGCACTTTTTTAACATCTACCTAATGAGTTGTCCATTTTCGAGATTTGACATTTCAGTGTGACAGGAGCATTGTCAAGTTAATTTTTTCTTATGGACACATGTTTTTTTCTCCTGCCGTTTGGTTCATAAAGGATGACAGATATTTTTCGACCTCATTTTGACAAGTACCTGACGTTTTGAGACAATGATGTATTTGAAATTAACTCTGTGTTTCGGACTTCCATTGTCCACCACCTTCTTCAGGTGCAAACTACTCGTCGAGTTTGCACCTGAAGAAGATCAGAGATTGTGCTGATCGAAACGTCGTGTATAAATCCGTTTTTTAACTAAAATTAACGAGAAATAGAGGAAACTGGTAATATGGAAAAAATCCAATTATTCTTGCCTAAAAATTAAGCCATCTCCACCAGTTTTCATTAAGTATTTACGAAAAAATTATTTAAAAATATTATAATTATATGAAAGGCATATCGTTATGGCAACCATTGTTATTTCATTTACCAGCCGCCTTGATTTATAGTTTAAAGATGGTGTGTTGCGAGAAGTGCTCTTCTCTCGAAAGGTATTAAAAAAAATAGTGTTAACAACTCGTCGCTAAACTGTCCTTTTTTAGTTTAAATAAGCAGCGAAATATTTAGAAACGCGAGTAAAAAAAGCACAGTTTAGTCGCGAATTGTTAATACTATTTTTTTAATTCCTTTATCACAAAATCCAAAAAAAACAGGAAAATACTTTTAAAAATCTCGAACGAAGAGCACTTCTCGCAACACAGCATACTTTACACTATAAATCAATGCAGCTGGTAAATGAAATAACAATGATTTCCCTAGCGATTTGCCTTTTTACTCGGTGACGTTCATTGTTGCGACATTTTAATCTTTGATAGTTTAATATTTTTACGATGTTTTTAAATGATTTTTTCGTAAAGACGTGGTGAAAGAATAATTAGATTATTTCAATATTACTATTTTCAACTATTTCTCTCTAGTTTTGGGTAAAAGACGGACAGAAACATTTTTTTGCACCCGTGATCAAAAATAGTAGTTTTAACAACTAGTGGCTAAAATAGTGCTTTTTTTACAAGCGTTGGTTTAAATAACGAGCGCAGCAAGGTATTTAAATAAACTCTCCTTGAAAGAATCCAACCTTTAGTTCCTGCGGTAATTTGCGGTCTTTCCGGTATTTCTCTTTAATTTTGGGTAAAAAATGGACAGAAATCTTTTTTTGCACCCGTGACAAAAAAAAAAGTCCTGGTGCATCGGTAACCAAAAAGCCATGCTTTAGTTATCTGCAGACAGTTACTAAAATAATGTTTTTGATGAAGGTATAAAACATTTTTTTAAGATTCTACTTGCCACCAGCAATAGGCTCCATGACGATATCTTTAAATTTTCTCAATAACTTGCGGATAACGGAACACTCAATTCAGGAAATATTTAACACATTTTATTAACACTTATAAAAGTCTCATCAAAGGTCAACTTTAAACTAAAATATTTTTAAGAGGAACGAGAATATTAAAAAAAGGGTTTTAACTAGGTAATAAAATTATATAGTTGGTTTTTCCAATAATTTTGAATTCGGAATTTCTCATTTTTGACCAGCTTTTCTTCGAAATTCGCCTGTGTGCGACGCGGCGGTTAGTGTAGTTAGTTAGATATACTATGTTTTAATCTGTGTTTTTCTAGTTGATTCTTAGTTTATAAGTAAAGTAAAACTTTCGTATTGATCATCCCAAATTTAAAATTAAAGTTTTTTGAAATCGAAAGATTCGCTTTATGTCAAAACTAATATTTCTTTGAAATTAAGGAGGAGGACAGTTTTTTAAAATTGAGAAGTTTGCTAAATAGCCTCATTCTCTTAACGTATCCGTTATTAAAATCGGTTAAGAAGTAAGAAAGTTCTAGAATGTTACGTTTGATGCTTTTTGTGTGGTCAAGACTGTCTCGCTATAAGTCATTTTCTTTTTGACGGGATGCAGTTTTGTCAAGAATGATCAGGATATAAAGATTTTAAGCCTTTTGGCAAGCTAAAAATGTTATGCGCCCAATGTCCAAAATGACACGTAAAATTCAAGACGTCGAATAGAAGATGACTTATAATGGGACAGTCTTAATACACAAGGAGCATCGTAATACTACAGAACTTGCTTATTTCTTTACCGATTTAAATAAAGGAAACGTTTTTATTCGTTAAAAGAATAAGGCTATTTAGCTGACACCTTTTTTTTACAGTGGCTCAAACATTTTTTTTTCAGGAAGGGTTAAAATGATCCACATTTTAAATCTGTTCGCACTTTTATCGAGACATCGAGGGTATATAGTTTAAAGTTTCTCTTTTAAAAAATAATTTAAATTTCAAATTTCCGATACATAACTAATATATAAAGTTAGGATTTTTTGGAATACATTAATTGCCTTATAATATATATAAAGGGTGTTATATAAAAAAAAACCTTGCATACGTTGATTCTGCTTTGGATTAGCTAACTAAAAAACACCAAAAACTATTTGTAAAAATGGAAAAAACCTTTTAAAAACAGTCGCTTAAAAGGTCAAACGCAAGATTTGATATTTTTAGGTAGATATCACCTTGTTGAAAGTTTCATGTTTGAAATTAAAATAATTTTATTAAGCTTTGGGTCTTGCCCTAAAACAGTTTTCAAAAATATCCCGCTCCCAAACACAATTGACGTGTCCTTGAGTTTTACCGCAGTTTCTTTTTAAATAAGATTTCGTATCCTTTACTATATTTGTTTCTTTTCTAAAACGTAAGAAGTTATTATAGAAAATGGAAGTAGACAATATATTTTGTACTTTTTATATACCTGTATATTTTTTTTGACTTCAGGAATTATTGTTAAATCCCACAGATAAAACACTTCGGTATCCTCAATGGGAGTTACCATTCAGGAATATGGATGATAACAGGTTAGTGAAGCTGCCCCCCACTCAAAATTAAAAAAAAATATATTGGACTTATTTGCGCATCTTTTGCGCAGTATCGCGCAACTACTTTTACCTTTTGCAACCATCTGAACGTATATTCTTTAAAGTCATACGATCCGGTCTTTCTCTCGTGCGATAGGATCTATCACCTCCGCCGATCGAAAAGCACTTTAGGAAGCAATAAATTAAAAAAAAAACTCTTTATTACAAGTGTCACTAGATTCGAGGAGTTGCTGCGCAAAATGTTTTAATAACTGTGTAAAACACCCCACCCACAAAAAAATACCCACATTTTCCATACGGTTGCTGCGCAAAAGATAAAAGTGTCTGCGCAAAAGGTGCGCAAATAAGTCCATTTTTTTAAAGTGGGAAGGCAGCTTAACTGACTTGATGTTAACTCCCTTTAAGGATACAGTGCTTTTTCTATATTTTTAAATAAGAATATGAATTCTTTGTTTAAATAACCCATGTACTTAAATTGAAAAATATTCATTTTTGTTTTAAGAATTATATTTTTGCTGTTAGGTTACACACTTAATTAATTTTAAAATACAATATATAAATAATATTTTCAAAATAAGTATATAAAGACAGGTCTATATCTTAAATATGAAATAAAATATAATTGATTTAAGATGAAAATGCGAATAACAATGTTCAGTTTGAGAAAGGCATATTCTCAAATAGAAAAATAACTAGGTTTAATGATTAGTATTTTCAAAACAAAATTAAAACACACAAAATTGAGATTTTTAATATTTCATATTAAAAATATTATTTTAGGAATAAGGTGAAGATGTATACCTAAAATAAAATTATGTATTTTAAACCGAAGAAGGTAATTTGAAAATTTCATATTCTTAGTCCAAAAAAATATCGTCTCGCGTATATATGATGCTAACATAGGCTTAGATCTAGTTTTATTGCTTTATATTGAGTATTCCTTTTTTTCCGTGTACCTGAGAATACCATATTATTTTATTTTCACCAGAACTATAAGCGCATACCAAATTCAAACACAATCGGATGTGGATAAGTCAGTTAAAATTGGTTAGCAAAACATGACCGAAAATCGTCCATCTTGAATCCGCAAAAAAAAAATTCGTATTCCTTATCTCGAAAAGCCGACGTATACCAATTTTGGTTGAAATCGGACAAACTTAGGTGTTTTCCCCCTCCACTCCCCTCGTAGGGGTGTTTAATAACGACATATTCTTGTATTCTCACCGGAATTATAAATGCATGTCAAATTTAATGGCAATCGGATGTACATAAGTTAGTTAAAATTGGATAGCAAAAATTTTTCTGGCCCACCCTATACAGGGCGTTCCAAATTCGATGCTCACCATGGGGATCTCCTAAACGGTAGGAGATACGAAAAGGTTTAAAATAAATTAAATTGACGCTTTGCTCAAAACCAAAAAAAAAGTTTACAAATTTCGAGTAGTTCCGGAGATGAGCAAGAAAACCGAAATCTTTATTTTTAGTTTTTATTTTTCTGCGCCCTTATTTTTAAAGCTGTCAAAAAACGCTTAAAACTTTTTACAGGCACTTTTTTAACATCTACCTAATGAGTTGTCCATTTTCGAGATTTGACATTTCAGTGTGACAGGATCATTGTCAAGTTAATTTTTTCTTATGGGCACATGTTTTTTTTCTCCTGCCGTTTGGTTCATAAAGGATGACAGATATTTTTCGACCTCATTTTGACAAGTACCTGATATTTTGAGACAATGATGTATTTGAAATTAACTCTGTGTTTCCATTGTCCACCACCTTCTTCAGGTGCAAACTACTCGTCGAGTTTGCACCTGAAGACTATCAGAGATTGTGCTGATCCTAACGTCGTGTATAAATAAAATATGATCAATAAAAGTCCGACACACAGAGTTAATTTTAAAGTTATTTTGTTATAACAAAATGTCAAAGAAACTGTCATTTTTAAAATGTAAAAATAACTTTCATTTTTAGAATGTTAAAGAAAGTTCAGCAATCGGGTTTCCAAAATATCTTGAGTAAGTTAAAAGTAAAAATTAAATTTGGGCTGATGGTGGTCAATAAACCCAAAAAGTCAGGTGACTTGTCAAAATAAGCTTGCAAAATATTATCTGTCATCCTTTATGAACCAAATGGAAAGAGGAAAAAGGATGTGTCCATAAGAAAAAATGAACTTGACAGTGCTCCTATCACACAGAAATATCAATTCCAACTCTCACCTAAAAAAAGTGCCTGTAGAAAGTTTTAAGCGTTTTTTAACAGACCTATCCGGAATTTTAAAACCTTTTTTTTAGTTTTGCGCAACTTTGTCCTAATGTAAAGGTTTTCGTATCGTTTAGGGGATCCCCATGAAGAGCATAGAATTTGAAACACCCTGTATATAATACAGCTTTAAAATAAATTTGAACAACACACCTAGCCTAAACTATAACCTAAATTACACTATCATTGTCTAACCACTAACATATACAGAGTGTGGACTTTAACTGGAGCAAATTCGCTACACCTTTATGTTAAAGAATGTGGAAAAAACGCAAAAATACGTCGATTGAGATTTTTTGTAAGCTTTCCAGCTATACTAAAAAAAGTTATCACCCCTTTTATAGGGGTAATAGGCAATTTTTTAGCGTTAAAAAGCCTTTTCCAGAAGTAAAATTGAACAAAAAGTAATTGAACAAAAACTGGGCTCGAAAATTATAATCAGTGTATTTTATCTTGAAAACATACGCAATGCCCAAAGCTAAAAAATCTGTGGTATGGAATGGAAGATAATTTATAAAACAATAATATTTTGTTTCACATTTAATTTAAAAACACTACAGCAAGATACATTTATTTGATTTTAGTTTAACAATTGTTCAAATGGGCACCATTTACTTCTTGGCAAAGACCCACACGATAGTAAAATTCACCTTGAAGCCTTCTTAACGTTTCTGGAGTAATTTGTCCTATTTCTTCTCTAATTCTATTTTTTAGCTCTTCAATATTATGAGGTTTCATGGCATATGCCTTAGCTTTTAAGTAGCCCCATAAATAAAAATCTGATGGAGTTACATCAGGAAAAAATTATTTAAATACCTCCGTACATTGAGAGCGTGGGATGGCGCACCACCTTGTTGAAAGAAAACTCTTGGATCAATGGTTCCATTTTCTGTCGGAAACGTCTGAATAAGTTCAAGTATCAACGTATTTAGCAAGAATTCAAAATATCTATCGCCGGTTAAATTTTGCTCAAAAAATATGGGACCAATAATTTTATCTCCAATTACTCCAGCCTATACGTTGATTTTTTCTTGGCGTTGTCTATGCTGTTCAACTATCCAATGTGGATTTGTTTCCGCATTGTAACTACAATTTTTACGATTTACCTAAAAATGTTGAAACCAAAGTTGAATACCTTGAGGCCTTATCACTAAGGTTCCTAACGCGTACAAAAACCATATTGCTTTAAATTAAGGATACCTAGTTAAAAATACTAACCTTTCCATTTAAGGTAAAAGTGGCTTCATCTTCTCCGATCAGGATCATCTTCCGTTAACTCCTAACTAAAAACAAATAAAAAAATACCGACCACTAAAAATTGCACTTTGGAATGGAATTCATTTTTAAGCGCTTTAGATACTTTTTTAGTTTTTTTTTAAGCTAAAAAATGGCCTATCAGTTAAAATGGAAATTTTCTTTTGAAAAGAGCTTTCCAGCAAGGTGCCACAAGTAGTATATTTCCTATTATAAAAATTAACTAGGGGTGGGTTTTATCCTATAAAAGGGGTAAAAAAATTTTGTTTTTAGTATGGCTTGAAAGCTTACAAAAACTTCGACGTGTTTTTGCATTTTTTTCGCATTCTTTAACCTAAAGCTGTAGCGAATTCGCTCCAATTAAAGTCCCCACCCTGTATAATAACACACCTTGAACTCTTTTCCTTTTAGACATATCTAATAAATAATGAAACTCGTATACGATTGAATATCAAAAATTAATATATATCTCCGCTATTATTTGGAATTTTTCTAATCAGTTTTTTCTGCTTTTAGATCTTTAACGGCCCATCATGTCCCACGAAAAATTTGGTATTTTTTGTTTTTCAAATTGGTGGCCTGTCCCTGGCCGTTTTCAATTTTATTTTTAATTTTTTTTTAGATAGGTCTATGCTACATTTTATTATGAAATGTATATCAGAATATTACTCCCTTTTTGACTTTTTGAGCTATAGGGGAACTTGGGGTATGATGACGAATATGGTAAGACGACTAACGCGGAAATTTTTTCTTAAAAATTATTCTTGGAAACTGTACATTTGGCAACATCTCGTCGTTATAATATTTAGTTAAAAGTGTTTAGTGATTTTTGCCGTTAATGAGTAAGTATGATTTTAATTATTTTTACAAAATAATGTATTGGCATTAAGAGTAACAGGAACTGCTTGAATGTATCGATATTGTTTTTGTTTTAATTTAGAAGTATTGAAATAAATTTATTTATGCATCGGGGGAAAGATGACGGGGGTAAGATGACCACATAAAGAAACAGAAAAAGATTGGAAAAAAAGGTTATGAAAGGGAAAAAATAAGTTAAAGAAAAACAAAGTGGAACAAAGACAAAAATGTTTAGCCAACACTCACAAACTGTGACTACGATAAACCAGGTAAAAGTGGCCTTAATTCTGCTAATAAGAAAAAAGCTAATGAAAGTCACTATTTCTGATCCTCCAATTGAAAATTGGATCCAATGATCCTCTTGTTGTTGTTGGTGGCAGGAATGTTCCTCTTTTGAGGATGGTGAATTTTTACCCCAAGGCGTTCGTCATCCCACCCGATATATGGGGTACGATGACTGAAGTGTCAGTTTTTTCTTTTTATTTTTTTTAGAGAAAGGGTTTTACTTTTTGTTTTATTTGCTATACAAATAATGTGGCAAATATATTTATTAAAAAAACAAAGTGAATCTTGTGTCCGCAAATAAAAATTAAAGTAACACTCGTAGCATATCGGACAAAGCGTTTTTATTTCTCACTTCATTACGACCAGACCTCCAATGTCTCATGGAGAATCCAGACACCTACAGACCTGTTTCATCCTTATTAGGAATCATCAGGGAGTCATAGGATTGTACCAGGCAGTTGAAGCTACACAGGCACCATGTACACCTCTCAAATTTAAAACAAAAAGTTTGTAATCCGCGGAGAGAATTCTCTACGCCCCCAATTGGAGCTTCATACTACGTGGCCTTAATTTTAAGCAAGCAATCGCTCCGGAGGAGCCTTGTTGCGCAGAACTAAGTCGCTCCGGAGGAGCCTTGTTGCGCAATTAGTTCTGCGCAACAAGGCTCCTCCGGAGCGATTGCTTGCTGATGCCTTAAAATTAGGGCCACGTAGTATGAAGCTCCAATTGGGGGCGGTGCTGCTGCGAACGTTACATATTTTTAAGAGTCATGTTACAGTGACCTTACACTTTTACAGGTTTTTTCTTTATAACTTGCTGAAAGGTACAGGATGCTGTATTTACGGTTTATTCGACAGGTGGCGCACACAGGTACTACGTGTCCGCGGATTACAAACTTTTTGTTTTAAATTCGAGAGGTGTACATGCTGCCTGTGTAGCTTTACTGCCAGGTACAATCCTATGACTCCATGATGATTCCAAATAAGGATGAAACAGGTCTGTAGGTGTCCGGATTCTCCATTAGACATTGGAGGCCTGGTCGTAATAAAGTGAGAAACAAAAACGCTTCGTCCGATATGCCACGAGTGTTACTTTATTATATTTATTGTTTTAATTTTTCATTTTCATTTTTAAAAATATTAATATTATAAATTGAAGTGTTTTCTTTAACTTCGCCATTTTACCCTACTTTCTCCTACGTGGCCAGGACTGCCAAAATTTTTCGACTGTATCCGATTGTACACTCATTAGAGCGTTAATAGACCATCAAAATTGGTGATACCGTAGGAAAAATCGGTTATTTTTCTCCCGTATCCAGAAATAGGGACTAAAAGTCAAACCATCGCGTAGACGTAACGTAGCTCTGAAATCCAGCGCTCTCATTAGTCAGATTCGACAGAAATTTTCATATCGAGCGAGTGATATTTATGAGATACGGTAGTGTATCGTTACGTCGCCTGACCCGTTAGCTGAAAACGCGTTAGTCGTGGTGGAAACGCCCACCTATGCCGGTTTTCACCAATGAGAGCACTAAATTTCAGAGCTACGTTACGTTTACGCGGTGGTATGGCTTTTACTGTCCATTAATCGAACCAAAATACTTTACTTACGGAGGCTTAACGGGACCCGCTCGGTTATTTTTTGCCACCAACCAGATTTATTTCTGTGCAAAAGGTGCAGCTGGTAGGTGATAATTCGGTTGTTTTTTATGTGAAAGTTTGCAAGAACAGGAATTGTGGTTTTCTTTTCTATTCTATTTACATTGCCAGTAAAATGAAAAATACTTTGCCATAAGTACAATGTGTTAGACAAGTAAACCTATAGTTTAGGTGGTTCTTTGTTTAATACATTATTCTTTATGGAAACGTTTTTTCAAAGACTTTTAAATGTATTTTTGATATTGAAAAGGAAAATTTTAAAAAACATACAGAGGGTTTGTTTTCGAAAAAGAAAGGAAATGTCACAATTTGACATTTGTAGTTTAAATTTCTAGCTGCAGTAGTGTTGTTAAGGGGGATGGCAAAATATGTGTAGTGGTTTTTGTCTACTTGTAATTACGTTTAGTGTTTGTTCAAGAAAACAACTAAAAACTGTTTTATTTTGTAATTATTTATAAGAAAAAAGTAAAACATACAGATCTTGGATTAGGTCTTAGCTAGAGGCCCTGGATACGATTTTTGACAGTTATTGTTTTAAATAAATAAAAAAGCTTTGGTCATTCTCCACTGTTTTATTGAAAAATCACCCAACATATTTCAATAGTACAGACTGTCATCTTCAGGGGTGTATTGAAAGAACCCAAGAAGAAAATTGATATTTGTTAAATCTAATTTTTAACAAAAACTTACCCTAGGGTGGTGCTAAAAGTATGACGACATCTAGTAAAATGTATTAAAAAGAAGTTGGGTTAGGGACCTGAACCTCGTCATGTTTGAGGGTCAGGTATCCCCTGAAAATTTAAAAAGAAGGAGAAGCATTTTAATTATTACTAATTAATTTAATTTAGTTAAACGTTTTAAAGGAAAATTTCACGTGTCGTGTCTCATTCCAGAACAAATGACAGGGGTCAGGGAAGGTAATTTAAAAAAAAAAATGGTTAGTTGTAATGGTTTTATAGAAGGAAACTGTATTCAATTATCAGGACCCCATGAGCATCTGCATCGTAAGGCCACTATTACTTTGCTACCTCCGTAAACTACACGGTACAGTATTTCGGCTAAAAGTTAAAAATCTTTTTAAAAAAAGAAAAATAAACATTCAAAATAACACCAACCTAGTTTACATCATGAAAAAACCCATCAAGGAGCCCCTCCGTATCTTATAAATAACCTTAACTATAAATTAAATAACCGTTGGGAAACAAAACCGAAAAAGTGGTGAGTGAAGAGAATTTGTGAATCAACTAGTGTATACGGAAAAAGACCGGAGTCTTACAAAACATGGGACCATGTTTTCCTAAGACAGTTGTTAGGGAAATGTTTAAAAACAATTTGTGTGTTGGCAATGCTGATAGTACAATAAATAATTTGGTCAGTGTCACATTTTTGAAAGAAAATTCCGCTTTAAAAATTGAATTTTGCTGTATTAAAAACTATCAAAACACGAGCATCGATGAATTTGTATCCGTTGTCCAACAGAGAAAGAAAAGTAGAAAGAAAACATGCATATATCAAGCTGGAAAATTATTAAAAATAAACGAATTTGCGAAGTAAGTGATACAAACTTACGCATTTAGCATGTACTTTGTTAATAAATAACACATTATGTTTCCATGTTTTATTGTAAGAAAAAGAGTAACAAAAATATGAATCAATATCTTTATATTTTACCTATTATTTACATTTTTAATATCTACCGTGTATGTTAACGGTTTGTTTTTTTGTCAAAGCTTGACATATTTTACTAACCAAAAAAAAATCTATGTTTCAAACACTGTCTGGGAAAATTATAAAAATAGACCACAAAACATCAGTCCATTTAGTTAGACTTAAGGACACAGTCATTAGGTACTTTAACCTATATTTAAACGCAATACTTACACAATGCTTATACAATACATTTTTGACTTATTTATGCCGCAATGCAATGCAACCGAACAGCTGACTGCAATCGATGCGTGGGTTGCTTCTGGTCGTAACGTTAATTCATTCCCGAAAATTGGGTGTTGTTCGAAACATGGCAAAATGGAATGCCTTTTGTCTTTGCTACACGGATTAACATTAATGAATAAAAAGCAAATAAAATTATTTTAATCAATACAAACACCGATTTGTGAAACCAATTTTTTAAGGTTAAAGGAGCCAATAAAAATTTTAACAAAAATCTTTCATTTATATCTAAAAAAGAGGTTGTCGAATTAAAAAAAATATATAAAAATTAAAAAAATACGCTTTAAGTGCTTAAATTTGGCACTTACACTAAATATCAAAAACTGTTACTTAAGTATCACTTTGACAGCACCAACAAGCGATTAACTTAAACTTAAGTTCCAAATGGCACTAAGCCGAAGTGAGAAAGTGGTCACAAGACACTTGGATTTCTGTCAACTTTTAAACATGGTTTTATTCAGTAGGTCATTGAGGTTAGGTTTTGTCTAAATAACGTAAGATTTTTTTTATAAAAATTAAAATTAACCAAAAATATAGGGCTTTCTCCTTTTCTAAAAATTGTTATTTATTATTGAAATTGAAGTACTGAGAGTGATCCCCTTATAACTATCTCATAAAACACATAATTATTTGGATATATCGCAAGTTTTTCATTTTCACACTATTGACATCTAAGCACGCGCAGGAGTTGACATAAATAGTGTTGGCATAATCAGTGTTTGAGCTTGACCTTATTTGTGTAAAGTAAATACACTATAACGACTCAATTAATTTAATTTTTATCATATATTTGTCATCAATAGTACAATTATAGCTGGCCAATACGCCAGACTGATGTATTACAAACTTCATTTAAATCCCTTTTATAAAGAGCGGCAACCCTGTCCTAACCAACAAACCTACAACAGGTGAAGGTAAGTAAAAACTTGAGAAAAGCAGTATTTTCGAAAAAGAAAATTCCCATAAAATGTTTCAAATATTATTTTTACTTCATCGAAAAATCGCACTTCAAGATTTTCATGATCCTCCACAAATTTTGAGGTTCCGAATAGTAATAAGCCCGAATCCAGACACCGTCGCTATGTCTATCGGTCGGTTTGTCGATAGGCCTGTCAATCTGTCTGTCGCCTACTTTGTAGCCACTCTAATTTAATAGTGTAATTTTATTTTTGAGCATTACACCCTTCGGAGCTACCCCCAAAAAACTTCATCCCTAAAAAGAAATATTCTTTTTCTTACCGTGTGATACCTCTTTGGAAAGCCTATAAAAATTTTAGTTGAATGGCGCTAAAATTTTTGACTACATATACATATGTCACACAAAAAAATGCAAAAAACTCATGAAAAATTCAATTTTCTGTGCCATATATCTCAAGTTATAGAACGAACTGTTAAATAAAAAGTAGCTTAAGTCAAGATCCAGGTCACACCCTATTATTGTCTTGTCATATTTCATACAAATCGGTTTAGCCGTTTTTGCGTGATTAACGGGACAAATATCTTAGTTTATCGGCACTAAAATATTTGACAACATATATATACGAGTATATATATGTATATAATGTTAACAAATATTTAAATATGGTGAAAGTAGAGGGGAAAAAGGGAATTAAGAACAACTTAACATAATTGGTTTTTATTAAATTTTTTATAAATCCAAAATAAACTTAACGACAAACTCTCGAATGCAATAAACGTAAACAGGAGCAGGAATTCATTAAATTTTTTTTTTCGTTAAAATAAATAATAACATTATTTATAATTATGCGTATCTATACATAGTAATTGTTATGAAGGTCCCATATTGGATCCATATTTCTTTTGCATTGCGTATTTTTTATTTATTGTTAGTACCTACTTTGTACAAAAGTGCTGAACGGTCGAACAAAATAGTAGGTACCTAGTTTTTACAGTTAACCGCTAAAATAGTATTTTTAGCGCACTAAGTGACTTAAAAACGCAAATAAAAAGTACAATTAAGCCGCGTGAGCGTATGTATGTATGTAAAAAACAGGAAAATACAGTTTACTGGTGATAACGCAAGAATGGTTCTGTTTATAATAGTTTTATTTAGGCCAGTGACCTTATAATGTTCGCCTTTTTGATTTTTTGTCAGTGTTTAAAAAAAAGTTGATAAAATGGCTTTAATTTTTAGGAAAGAAAAATGGAACTTTCTTAATATTACCATTTTGCGCATGATTTGGTTATTAACCCGACAGTTCCTAAAATTGTGAAGGTATAAAAGAAAATAATTTTCACCCCAAAATGTCAATTATAGCTTCGCTAACGTAGATCGGGGTCGGCAAAGGTCGATCTGCATAGGGTAAAAGTCTCTTAATTTGCTTCAGAATTTGGAACGTTAAGCTAAGTTGTTTTCTCTTCTCTGCAGTTTTTGTGGGTGCTTTAAAATGAGAAAAATAGAACAACACATGATTACCTTAATTTTATAGCGTTTTACATACGGAATACACAATTTAAGTTTAAGTTTACTAAAATTTAAAAATTACAAATAAAAAATATTGAGGTTTATTGTGCATTTGGTAAGGTCTACCTTTAGGCTTTACCAAGGCTCCATTTTTGTATTGAAGCAGACGACGATTAAACCTGGAAATTTTAGGTGTGTTCATTATGCCGCGAATTTAATTTTTTCAGCAAATATTAAGCAAGTTTAAGTTGGAAAAATTTGTTTTCGTATTTTAAAGTCTTGTTTTTTTTTCAGTTTTTATGGGTACTTTGAAATGAGGAAAATAAAAAACTCGGTTAATGTTACTTTTTTAGTATCTTACATAAGGAATACAACCCTTAAGTTAAAGTTTACTAACATATAAAAACTACAAATAAAAAAATAATGGGGTTCATTGTGCATTTGGTATGATCTAATTTTAGGCTTTGCCATTTTTGTATTTTAATGAAGCAGAAAATTAAAATATTTTATATTGAACACTGAAATTGCAAGTTCAGACTTTTAACTTATTATTATGCTGCTAATTTTATTTTTTCAGCAAAGAATTTTGAGAATGTTAACCAGCTTAAGTTGAAAAAATCATTGGAATTTATATAAATTTTAAGCTTTTTCATATTAATTATGTTTAAGACAAACTTTCGGACTTTTGTCCCATTTTTGACTAATTTATTTTAAAAAAACCTTTTTGAAAATCTTGTTTTAAAATTGGAAGCCAAACTGTATTTATATCAACTGATATGCTTGCTAGGTCTGGTTCTTTTTGTAATTAACCTAATTCTTTATACTTGAAATTTTAAAATATTTTTTTTTTTGTATTTTTATAATGTAATCTAAAATCGAAAACACTCAAACAAATATAATTTTGATTTTAAATTTTACTAAATTCAACCAATACCTTGTTGGCTACTATCGACGCACCAAACTGTCAAGTTAATATTTGAAATATACATCAGTCAAAGTCAGTCAGTTGTATGACAACAGACAGACAATTTAAAAAAAGAATCGTAAACAATTTTGAAAAGAATAAACTCCTTTGATAACGGCATTAGAATTTCTGCCGAAACGTCAGATAAGTACTAAGATTCTAGTTAGGATTTGCGTGTGTGTAGGCAAATTTTTTATCTTATTTAAAAACCACTGACAAATGAACAAATTGTTTTCTTTAGGAATTTACGCAGTGGTTTTTAACATATTTTTAAAAAAAATTCCTTAACTTAGTGGCGAACAACCCAAAAATGTAGTTTCGACATAATATATATTTGACTGCTTTTTTTATTAGCCACACACTTGTTTGAACCAAACCAAAAGTCACTCCGTTGTTTTTTTAGTCAAAATAAAGTTTTTTCGTTTTTTTGCGTGTTTTTGATAAAAATATAGTGTTCTGATTTGTTCAGTGCTGTTATACAACCGGATGACTAGTTTTTTGCCTTTCATAAGTGGTGTGCGATAAGCCTTTTTATTATTAGCCTCAGAGTTAGGGGAATTTTGTCAATACCAACTGTACGGTCAAGTAGCGGTCATTTTATTTTCAGGATATTACCATTCGACCTTTATGTTTACTTCCGTGCACGACAGCCATATAAATCCAGTTGTTGAAGTCCCCACGTGGTGCTAAAAGCCCTTTTGCATGGCCATAGGGCGTTTGTGGCTTTATAAATTATTCTAAAACTACAAACTGATAAAATAGTATATATTTCCTATATAACCTTCTCTGCTTCTAGAAAACGATAAAATATTATAGAAAAAACTATTTACTTTCTCATTGAATCTTATAGAACTTATAAAAACATGATAAAAACTTCTGCGATCTGGATGAGATTTGAGGCGAAAATTTCAGCAGGGTAGGCATAAGCTTCATACCCTGCATCTTTTAACTGTACGACTAAGCTGTTGAAAGCATGGCTCCTGTCCAACTTACAATGGTTGTTTCTGTACCTCGGCTTGCGGACTGCTTCGGTTATTGAGTCAAAAGATGTATTATCGAAGGCTCCCTCTATGTACAGGAATGCTGTTAGTACTGGTCTACCACGAGCCATAGACCTCTCCACCTTATTCACTAAGTGATGGAGGGCTCTCTTAGTGGTTTACCAGACTGATAGGCATATTGTATCGGATTAAGAGGGTTACTAGTCAATTCAGGTAACGGTTTTGTGTAAGTGTTGGTTTTTTGTCCAAAACTACTACTAAACAAAACTTTTGTCCTAATTCGAAAACCTACTAGAGTATTTAGTTGAATCCTTATATTAGTCAGCTATTGCATATATTGCATATAAAGTTCCATTAGTATAGAATTGATGAGCGGTACAACCTTAAGTGCGGCTTTGCCCTGATGTACGGTAATATATTTTCTTTTGTTCGACCGTTCAGCGCCTTCCTAACGTTGACTTATACAAATTGAATACCTATAATACCTATGATTAAAGTTGATAAAATATTTGATCAACCACTTAAAAATCTTTATTTCCTAAGTAATATTACATTTTTTTCTTAAATAGCGTACTTCTTTATTTACCAAAATGTTTTACCCAATTGTTTATGAATGTCCGATATGTTAAATCTATTATCGTCTTCGATCTACTCTACTCTCAGATCACCCCCAGCCAGAGCAGTGACCTCACAAATCTGTCCAGGATTGATCTGAAGGCGATTCCGAATCCGAATACGAGGAATCTGGACTTGCGATCGTAAATTTACGCTCTAAAATTCATTACATATCCCCAGAGTTCTTTGTTTTTTTTTAACTTTTCGGGATATACAGGGTGGATTCTTTAAATGGAATGGTGCTTCTAGCGGCTTGAGGGAAGAGGTTTTGAAAAAAGCTAAAAGCTAATCTTTAATGATTTTCTATGGACTTTCCGTCCATGATAAAAAAAAAATTTGGGGCCCCCAACTGGAGGCTCGGGGCCCACCAATTATTTTTTTTTAAAATAAGAATATACCACTTGTAGCACCTTTTTGGAAAAACTAGTTCCTCCTCATGAAAACAATGTTGGTGTGCCCTGGGCCTTCAGTTTGGCCCCCCAAATGGGCCGTCAATAATGTCGTGTGGAATTTTCTTTATTCTGCTTAGTAAATAGAGAAATATGTAGTTTATTTTAAAGCTAAAACAAGTGACAAAAAAATATTGTTTTTTAAATTTTGGACACATTGGTTGACAGATGTCAGAAAAAACTATGCGTTAAATTTATTTTTCAACACGCTTTCCAAAAAGGTGCTACAAGTGGTACATTCTTATTTTTTAAATAATAATTGGTGGGCTCTGGGCTTCCAGTTGGGGGCCCCAAAAGTTTTTTTTATCATGAACGGAAAGTTCATAAAAAATCATAAAAGATTTGCTTTTAGCTTTTTTCAAAACCTCTTCCCTAAAGCCGCTAGAAGCACCGTTCCATTTAAAGAATCCACCCTGTATATTCGTGGTGTTTAGTAGTGTAACTCAGGTCCGTTTAGCTACACCACGCATTTTAAAATTTTAATTTTATTTTTATGCAGGAATTACGGGCTAATTTTCTAACACATTTAAAAATTTTGGGCTCAAACCCTTTCCCCCTTTTTAGGTTTGAAAATGCAGGGTGCAGCTAAACGTTTTGCGACACTCCGCATATAGAATTACTAATGTTACTGAATCCAAATTTATACTAGAATTTTGGGCTATTGTTGGGCTCACAATCACCAACGCTCTTCCGTTTTTTTAAACATTAATATGTGGGTATATGGCATATGGAACCAGTAATGGTATCGAATCCACACGTACCCTAGAATTTCGGGCTATTTCTGGGCTCACGATCTACACTAATTTAACATTTGGGGCATTGCCCGCCCGGGTTTTTTATCTTCAATATATGAGGTTCAACTAAGCGTTCCGCTACACCTCGCATATAGAACCACTAATGGCACCGAATGCAAATTTATACTAAAATTTCGGGCTATTTTCGGGCTCGAGATTTACACACTATTTTAATATTTGGGGCCAACGCTCTCCCGCTTTTTTTAAAACATCAATATGCAGGGTGCAGCTAAACGTTTCACTACACCCCGTATATAGAACCACTAACGGTACCGCATCCAAATGTATACTAGAATTTCGTGCTATTTTCGGCGGGCTCATGATCTACACTATTTCAACATTTGAGGATGCCTGAATATACAAGTTTTAAGAAAAAAACCGGAACCAAATGTTAAAAAACTGTAGATTGTGAGCCCAAAAATAGTCGGAAATTCTAGTGTACATTTGGATTCAGTACCATTAGTGATTCTATATTCGAGGTGTAGCGGAACGTTTTTAATTTTAATATGCTGCACCCCGCATATTGAAATTTAAAAAAAAAAACACAAAGGCGTTGCCTCCAAATGTTAAAGTACTGTAGATCGTGAGCAAGAAAATAGCCCGAAACTCTAGTATACATTTGGATTCGGTACCATTAGTGGTTCTATATGCGGGGTCTAGCGAAACGTTTAGCTGCACCCCACATTTTCAAACTCAAAAAAGTGGGCAACGGCTTGAGCCCAAAATTTTTAATGTGGTAGAAAATTGGCCCGTAATTAGCCCATAATGCCTACAGGGAAAAATGCTGAAATTTAGAAATACGGGCTATAGCTAAACGGACCTGTGTAACTCAACACAAAGCTTTACTTTACCACTTGGTCTCAATGAACTAATAACCATGGAATGGCCCCTCCGTATTCAATGCATGCTTTGGTTGTGCGGACAACATGAGATGGAGCTACTTCGGGCAAAATTCGCCTTTAAGGCCACAAAAAAGGTTGAAAGATCAACAATAGGTGGCCTCACTAATACCGTTTCAAGTGAGATCGTGTAGTGTTCAGAACACGATGCGAACACCCTGTGACGAAAAGTATAACTTTTTAGGACTTATTAGGAAAGTAACAAATTTCCGTATTCGTATTTTTATCACTTGACATGTGTCACTTTATTGGCCAAATGTTCTATTAGAAAAGTGGCCGGTGGCTATGCGGAAACTGAATTCAAATACTCCAATCGAACTCACTCAGTTTCCTTCGGCCTACAAAATTACGTGACGTTGGTGTTTTTAGAATTTCGGCAGAATCTCGCTTATAAAGAAAAAAAAAAAAACATAACTTTTTTGTTGTCAGATCGAGGAGGCTAAAGAAAAAGCCAGGTAAGATTTTTGACTATTGTTAGCCGTGTTTATTTTATTTCGGGAATGAAAGAGTTCAGCAAAAAACTGTCTGGATACGGTTGTGAGGAATTCAAAAATAAACATTCCTGCCAAATTTCAACAGATTCCGCTTTCTCGTTTCCGATATTCTACTCGGAAGAGCGGGCCAAAAACAGCAAAGCAGTGTTGTCAAATCTATGCCGTTTTTGTGGCCTTAACAGAAAGAGAGAGTAATAGTTTGCCCATTTGCCCGGACTAGCTCTTGTTACTCTTTCTCAATATTTTGCCCATAGGCTCCATCTCATTCTGGAATCAAGAATAGCGTTAGTTTATTGCTCTGTCTGCATATTCAGGCACAACTTTTTGCACAAAATTCACATTTTTTGCCTTTTTTTGGGGCACATGAAAGACGTTATGTCAAAATTTACTTTCTGTACATTTTTTTTCAAAAAAGATGCATTAAAAATTTAAAAATAAAATAACAAAGTAAGGTTATGTCTATTGTTTTCCTTTAACTCCTTGATTTGTCAGGATTGACGGGCCAAGGAAAACCGGTCCGCCAGAGAATTAGTTGGTGTACAAATCGAATATGCAGACCTCGATGGGATCGTGATCCGTTCGTAAATTGAACACGCAAACCTTTTTTTGGATTGATTTTGGATCGCTCAGGAGCGATTTTTGAGCGTAAATCGAAAACGCTATATGTATCTGCAGGGTGATTCACCATATTTTCTGAACTACATAACTCGTTTATTATCAAAGAAAGAAAAAAAGTTTAAATACAAAAGTTGCTTAATTTTTCATAAAATTTAAGAAAATTTAACCACAATTTTTAAAATGTCATTCTACATCAACTTTCTTAATTCAAATGGGAGGAACAGCCTGTATATTTTTTAAAACCTCGATAGATCTTTTCTTCCTGATTCCAGAAATATACCATATGTTTCCTGTGTCTTGAACGTTTATTAAAAAAATTTAGAAAAACGTTGCCATAAGAGTAATATGTTGAACAACACATTATTAGCACATCGGCCTTATTTTTTATTTTACTCAAGAACCGCTAAAGATATACATATGGTATATTTTTGAAATCAGGAAAAAACGATCTATCGACATTTTAAAAAATATACAGGATGTTCAATTTAAAATAAGAAAGTTGATCTAAATTTGACATTTTGAATGATATTTTAAAAATTTTGGTTGAATTTTCCTAGAATTTGTGAAAAACTAAGCAACTTTTGTATTTAAATTATTTTTCTATCTCAAATAATTAATGAGCTATGTAGTTGAAAAAATATGGTGAATCACCCCGTACCAATTCCAAATAAATCCTGGTTATTTTAGCCCCTCACATTTTTATTGGATTTCGTCCGAACGGGTCGAGTTAAATTATAATAATTATCACAAATATATAATAAAAATATTTCTTGAGGGTCTGCTTTTTAAATAACAACCTACAGTAACGTGCTGCCGAATTTTAGTTAAAAAATTACGTTGGAAACTAGGGACTAAACTGGTACTTTTTATCCCGAGATAAAAAGTTTGTAGTCCGACCGGAGCGGAGGGAGGCCTACAAACCGCCTAGGGACAAAAAGACACTTCAGTCTCATGGAATAAACCGTATGTGGCGTTTGCCCACGCAACGTAGCACTCCTAATTACATTTTTGTATCGGTATTTTTCGAATCTGATAATGAGCGACACTGAAAATTAATACAAAACCTAAAAATATATTTAAAAGTTTTCCATATTTGCTAGTATCTTGATTGTTATAAATATATACATACATCGAAAATCCCTACAGGAATACAGCCACATCATACTGATCGACTGGTCTAACAAATTCGATACAAAACCAAAATACCAATAATTGTCTGATGTTATGTCAAGTTATCTTTTCTTAGATGGCTCAACACAGTCTCACCTAAAAAGCGAGTTAACAGTTGCCGCCATTTTTGTAACCAAATTTAAAAATAAAACATGAATTTTCTGTCAGTTTGATGTCAATATGTTCGCGATATAAGGCCAAAGGACACTAAAACGATATTGAGTTAACTGCCTTTTTAGTTGAGACGGTGATGGATAGCTTCACTAATAAACTGGTCAACAATTGACCCGGATTTTTCACCCAAATTTGGGTTTAAATTATGTCTAAACTAATGACACGATCTTGACAAAACTTATTTTTTTTGATAGAGCCATTCGTCCTTTATAAAGCCCATATTTTCATAAACTTTACTAAGATGTATTTAATTTGCTGGGAGGGGTGAAACACAAGGGTGTCAAAATCGCAAAAGTTTGTCTGGCTACCATTTAAAGCGTAATTTTTTTAAAAAAAATTTAAATGTCTTAAATGACCCATGTCAAGAGACGAAAAAAGTGATTTCTTATTTTTTTGCCTCTAGTTTTTGAGATATCTTTGTTTTTTATAAAACAGTACTTTTTGCTTTGGATGGCGATGCGCGCTGCACAGTTTCACTCAAATTCACCAAATTCGCTCAGATGAAAGCCACATTACGGCTCTATAATTTGCTCAAATAGTAGGGCTGCACTGTCTGCTATTAGGTCGGACAGGGTTAACTCTGCCCTTGTATTGGAGTGAAAATGTGTCTTGACAACTATGGCAAGTTACAACAGGGTCAATCTCCTTTGGGTCCCAGGACATGAAGATGTACCGGGAAATGAAGAGGCCGATAGATTGGCAAGACAAGGATCCGGTAGGTCCGGAACCCATACTGGGTATTCCGGCATGCCAAGTCATAACGACCCTGAAAAGTGACTTACACAGGTGCTCTGAGGAGCTCTGGAATAGCACACAGGGCATGAGGCAGGCCAAACTCCTGATTGGTGAGGTGAATGCGAAAAAAGCAAAGTCCTTGCTCCACCTAGGTAGGAAGGATGTGAGACTAGCAACAGGGCTTCAAACAGGACACTGTCACCTTAACAAGCACCTAGAGACACTGGGAATTGCCCAGGACTCGGAGTGTCGATGGTGCGTGGAGGACGAAGAATCTTCCTTGCATCTCCTGCTGGAGTGTCCGGTTTTGGCCAGGTTAAGAGAGTCGCACCTTGGGAACTGTGCTGGCCCCAGGCGATGTAAAAAAGTTGCAGCTCAGAAAAATCTGCTCTTTTGCGAAAGAGGCAGGCTTCCAGGGCTAAACCATGAATAGTGGGAAGGTGGCCTACGTACATGGGAATTGTCCCGCCCGCGTTTCTTTATTCATTCATTCAAGGGCTCTATAAAGCCTTATCTTTCGTTAAATTTTAAATGACCGTAGAGCGGAATGAGAGCTGCGTAAAATAAAAAAATTAAAATTTCGTGAAACTCCAATTTGGGCTTTCGTACATCCAGCATTTTCAACTGGACGTCAGTTTTTTGTATGGTTTTGCAAAGACTCTCTTTTGTTTGAAATGGCTTTTGATTTTTTTCAAAACTGTCATTACTAACGGTAAAACTTTTTTTTTTCATAACATGTAATTTCCAGTGACAGAACTGCAATCTTTGTTGTTTCCCCCACATAATCAGTTGCTATTGCAAAAAAGTTAGTTTCTATTCAAGGTGGATGCGGGGAGTAAGGTGAGAGTGGTAAAGGGGTTAAATTTTTTTGAGGGATACAAGAGTGGGGGCATTGGGAAAAACACATATGGATGTGTAAAGTACGGTTTGTCGGGTATCAATGGAAAGGTAATTAAATGTACAGAGGTACAGAGTAAGGGTATTTAAAAAAAACACATATTGGCATGTAAAGCATGAGTTGGGTGGTATCAATGGACATGTAATTAAATTTTCATTTTTGTGGATATGTAGGCCATATAATACAGACAGGTTCGAATCGTGTGTGTAAAACTTGGGGACGGACGTAGCAAATGCAAGTAACAAGCATTTGACAAGTGGCCCCCATGAAATCAAAACCAATTCGCCAATGTGCAATGACGACTTTGCTGGTAGTGTAGACTCGACGAGTGTACATTGGCGATCAAATTCAATATCGAGTTGGACCCACTGTAGCACTCTAAACTGCAGTACATCTTCGTGGCATGCCATTTAATAAATTACGAATGAAATATTGGTCAACAGAATTCCATTCCTCTTGAAGCGCTACAGCCAATTCTTGTAGGTTTGCAGGTTGTCTTGCAAGACTGTCTGCCATGCGTAACCCAACGTGTTCTATCATATGGACGTTAGGAGATCTAGCTGACCAGTCCATTCTCTCGATATTGTTGGCATCCAAAAGATTGTTTACAATCCTTGCACGATGGGATCGTGCGTTGTCGCCAACAAAAATTAGGCCTCATGAGCATACGGTTAACCTCGGGAATTAAACAGTGATCGATATAACTCTAGGCGTTCATGCTTTGGTTGTTGGGTAGCATAAGTAATTTTGTTCCAAATGGTAATACTCCCACCACCAAAAGCCTCCCTTGAAGTCACCAGTTCCTCACTCCAATCTTTCACCGTCCTCCAAACTGAAAGTCTACCGTCGAACTCATAAAGTCGAAACCGGGACTCGTCAGAGAACATGCAACGCCTCCTTCAGGTGTCCTTCAGTTTAGATGGGCTGCTGCCCAATGACGTCTAGCCGCACGAGGTCGAGGGCTTAAACGAGAGCAAGCGTAGTGACGTCTGCATTCAATCACGCTTCGTGAAGCCTTCTGGGAACAGTTTAATTTGCTATTACTACCTCTGTGACAGCACTTAGGGCATTATTAATTTGAATGGCAGTCTTGGTTTTATGACGTATAGCTTCGGTTGTCATCATGCGATCATTCGTTCTTCTGCCCCTTCCACCACCATGATGCATTTGAACGCCTTGATGGCCTCGGATAGCGCTATTTATACACTATCCGCCTATTGGAAAAACCCCTAGCAGATAAACGAATCACGTTGTTTAACTCGACAGGAGAAAGAAACGCGGCATTTTTAGAATTCAATTTTTTTCAATGCTTTAATGCCAAAACACTAATGCATAAAGAATTAAAATATTTTACTAAACAGCTAGGTAGGTACAGGTACTTTTTTTATTATTCATTTTGTTTTAAAAATTATCAAAAAAAATCAGTAAAAAGTGAGAACTGAAAATGCAAGATAAAGAAGAAATTGAAACAAATTTTTGCGTTTAGACGCAAAGAGGGTAGATACCCATAATTGCAGATCACAAACAATATGGGTAATTCAAAAATCATTGAGCTCCTAATAAAGGCAGTATGTGTTTTACTAAATATCCCGTTCTGTACCCCACACAAAATTTTAAACAGGTTTTCCTAATCAAAAATTTAATTACATTTCCATTGATACCCCACAACCCATACTTTACAATATTTTTCCAATGCCCCCAATCCTGTACCCCTCAAAAAAATTTAAACAAAAAATTCTAATCAGCAATTGAATTACCTTTCCTTTGATACCCCACAATCTATATTTTACATACCAATGTTTTTTTTTTAAATACCCCCACCCCTTTTCCACCGTCACCTTACTCCTCGCATCTACTTTGAATGTAAACCAACTTTTTTTGCAATAGCAACTGATTATGTTGGCGTAAACAACAAAGATTGCAGTTCTGTCACTGGAAATGACATATTATGGAAAACAAGAAAGTTTTACCATTAGTAACGACAGTTTTTTAAAAAAAGCAAAAGGAACAATTTTTGCAAAACAATACAAAAAACTGACGTCCAGTAGAAAATGGTGGACGTGGGGAAGCCCAAATTGGAGTTTCAAGAAATTTTAATTTTTTTCTTTTACGTAGCTCTCATTCCGGTCTACGCTCATTTAAAATTTAATGAAAGATAAGGTTTTATAGAGCACTTATATGGCTTTCATCCGAGCAAATTTGGTGAATTTGGATCAAACTGTTCAGCACCCATAGTCATTCAAAGCAAAAAAGTACTGTTTTATAAAAAAACGATATCTCAAAAACCAGAGGCAAAACAAAGTATGGGCTTCATGAAGGATGAATGGCTCTATAAAAAAAAAAAGTTTTGTCAGGATTGGGTCATTAGTTCAGCCATAATTTAAACCCAAATTTGGGTGAAAAATCCGGGTGCGCCACTTCAATTGTTGACCAGTTTAGTTGGCTGCCAGGGTATAGGGTAACAAGTCATAATACAATAAAAGAAAGGTATGATACCTAGCAGTTCAAAATTCGTCTAGATTTGCGCATGACGTCACCTGGTGAGATTTATGTGGCGCGAACAGGGAATTACCTACGCACATCTGATACCAGTTCACCTATAAACATGAAAATTTGATGATGGTTTGGGTTGATAACGGAGGAGCTCACCAAGAAAATATTTTTTATTATTTTACCCCTGAAGTGGTAAAAATAGGTGTTGAAATTTTAAAAAGATTTTCTGTATCTCAAAAACGAAAAGCAACATAACTTTGAAAATTGGTATGGAGACTCTACTAATAAAATAGGCAAACAGGTGCTTCGGGGAGGGGGGGGGTTGAGAAATAGGGGTTGCATTTCGGTTCTTCTTGAAAAGTTAACGAATAGGTATTTTTGGATTTTTGGAAAATTTGAACGGGATGTTGCAACCAATAAATCTTTTAATCTGTCAAATTATGGGTTGTGGGGTATCAAACTACAGGAAACAAAGTCAGGAATCAATACAATGTTTTTTTTTTCAAAAGTAAAAATATAGGGTGGGGGAGGGGTTGCAGATAGGAATGATTTTTCATTAAAACGTACTACAAGATTTTAAATTAAACGAAAGGATGGGGGATTGTGAAGGAGTAAGGCTGGAATCAAACTTCTATAAGGTAAGCGGTGTGACAAGTTAAGACGCAAGGGAAATAAATTACAGGGTTGGGTTGGGAGACTTTAAATAGAATATTGGATCTAGCGGTTTAGAAATTTGTTTTTTTATAAAAATGCAAAAACACATCAACTAAGATTTTTAGCAGTTAAATTTTCGGAACAATTTTTTTGTGAACGGATCCTTAGAAAGAGCTCTATTCACATACAACTTTTTTCTTCAAATTAGAAGAAGTCAGTTTGCTGCCAGTCTTGCCTGTAGAGTTTCCCGTTCTCACCCTTCCTACAACCCACCCATCTACCTCCCCTCCCTTGGTTGGTTTAAATACCTCGCTGCGCTCGATATTTAAACCAACGCTTGTAAAAAAAGCACTATTTTAACCACTAGTTGTTAAAAATACTATTGTTTGATTATCGACACCACACCATGTTTTATTTTAATTTCTTTGGTGTACACAGCACCTCATTTTTTTAATTTTTTCCAATGAAAAATTGTAAACGACCACCTCGTAATAGCGACTGAATGCTGTCTCTCACGTCTCTCACCAGGTCACGTCAGTTAGCCACGCCTACTCCTGCGCAATATCATATCTGTTCAAATCTGTTTTACTTGTATCATGGTCATATACTGACAAACAACTTCACAGTCAAAATTTCCACAAGTTTCAAAAATTAGAAAATAATGAACATCAATGAGGCTGCAGAGGAAGCGATGAAAGCGTTACTGCCTTTAAAATCGCAGAAGGTTTACGAAAAAAATCCAAAAAAGGTACCGTATCTCCCTATGTGGAGTTTTTCAGTCCCTAGGGACTAACAAGGCCATTTTAGTTCTTCAGATTTGAGGGATTTTGAGGGTATAAATTGCGTTTTTAGTCTCTATAGTGAAAAAAAAACTTCAAGAATAGGTACGGCCTTTATTTATAAGATGTTTCTTTCATTTTCCTGTACATCAATTTCGCATTATAGAGAGACATAACATGTCTAGGAGAGTTGCTTGACCTCCCTTTTGCGAGTGCTCTTTTAAAATCTCGGAATCTTAAAATCTTGCGAAACATTTTTTTGTACCTTGCTTTCCCAAAATATTTGTTTTCAAAATTCTCGCATTTTTATGGATATATTAAAGCTATTCTTTTCTTTAAACATCCTCTTTTTTTTCTTTCCAACCCAACCAGGTTATACCGGCGCCTGTGGTTTCAGGATATTTTAACTTTCTGGAACTTATTGAGTAGGTATAGTAATAAACAATTGGTACAAACAGTATTATTTAAAATTAATAATAATTTTTACCAGTATCAACGAATAATACTTATTTTACGACCATCTCAACACGATATTAGTGGCTCATTTACGGTCCTAGGATAATAATAAAGCTTAGACGTAAACCGCAAGATGGCGTGACAAGCGACGACACTTTTTTTTTTAAAATAGCACTAATTGACGTAAAAATGGAAAAACGTAAATAAATCCAATATTTTTTAATAATAACCAAAAATCATTCCTGTTAAATTGACATATTACGTATTAAAAAAACATCTTGTTTTTAAAAAAATATACGAAAAGTCCCTTAGTAACCTTATTTGTTTTGACGTTTTAGATGAACGTCATTGAAGCTTCAGGTTATGAAGGTTGTCGACTTAGAGTGTTTGATATTTTTAATAAGTTCTTATATTTATGATGACATTTTCATTGATCGTGGCTAAAGTATAGTTCACTAACTCACGTGTTATGGTCATTACACGCTCAGATAATTAAACTTCATCTTCGCGTTTCAGGACCATAATAACATTCTTGTTATTTAAACTACTATTACCCTGTTCTTGGAAAATAAATTAAATCAGCCATTCTATGAATATGTCAACCGAAGGTTAAATCGGTTTATTTATTTTTTTTCAAATAAAAACTTAGGGTAATATCAAGTTTATATATTATCAAAAAACAACCCCACTTTTTATATTTCATAAAACTCCTTTTAGTTTGTATCTTTGAAGACCCATTGGTCTAACATCCTTTTTGATGAAAGCATTGGAAAGAATGGTGGACAGACACCTACTAGGGGAAGTCCTAACCAACCAACCTTTCCACAGAAACCAACATGCATACGTCGAGGGAAGGTCTACCGACACGGCCCTATACGCAGTAGTGCATAAGGCAGAAAAAGCCCTTCAATTCAAACAGTACGCTCTGGCATTATTCTTTGATGTCGAAGGAGCTTTCGACAAGGCGAAAGTGCAGGTAATAACAACAGCCCTGCAGAGAAGGGGAGCCGAGTCTCTTATCTCCGAATGGGTAAAATCTGCACTAACAGGGAGAAAGATCCAGGCCAATCTAGGGGAGTCCAGGGTCAACATAGAGGCAACGGGAGGCTACCCACAAGGTAGCTGCTTATCCCCACACCTGTGGTGTCTGATCATGGATACTCTCCTACAACGCCTACCAGAGGAAGGATTCGACGCCCACGCATACGCCGAGGACGGTGTCATGGAGGTGGTACGCCACCACCTAAACACCATCTGTAACAGAATGCAAAGGGCGGTACGAATCATAGAAGACTGGTGTCAACAAAACGGTCTCTCTGTCAATCCAGGAAAGACAGAGATGATCCTGTTCACAAGAAAGAGGAAAATGGAGGGATTCAGAGCACCCAAGATGTACAGGAGACCCCTGACTTTGGTTTGAACTGAAGTATCTAGGGGTCACCCTAGACAAGGGGCTCACCTGGACACCACACGTTGCGAAATTGACCAATAAGGTGCAGGCAACGATGTGGCAACTGCGTCGAGTGGTTGGCCGCATCTAGGGTTTGAGCCCCAGAAACCTCCACTGGATTTATACGGCAGAACTAAGACCAAGGATCCAGTACGGATCCATAGTCTGGTGGCCAGCAGTGGAGAAGGTCACTACTACCCTCAAGCTTAGGAGACTACAGGGAACCATATGCAGAGGGATAACCGGCGCTATGAGGACGGCACCTATACAGGCACTCGAACCCATTCTGGGACTGCCGCCGCTTCCGATCTGGATCAGAAAAGAAACGATGACGACCCACCTCCGGATGAGAGATACAGGTCAATGGAGAGGAAGAGGGGAAGCTGCGGGGCATCTTAGGATTGCCCAAATCGCCGAGAGAGAAATCCCTATGGCAGCGATTAAAACACAAAGACCAAAAAACCCCTGAAGATTCAACAAGAGGTACAAAGTAGTCATCCCAGACAGGGAACTATGGCAGAGTGAAAACCTCCGTGAACAGTTCGAGGAGAACGCCGTGATTTGCTACACCGACGGGTCGAAATTGTCGGAGAGGCAAACCACAGGATCGGGGGTTTATGTTGAAGACCAGGAGGTTCGAAAGAGCTACCCGCTCGGAGAGCAAGCCACGGTCTTTCAAGCAGAGGTGTATGCCATAATAATGGCTGCAACCATGGAAGAAATAAAGAACGGTAGGGAGAAGCATGTTTATATATGCTCCGACAGCCAATCAGCCCTAAAGGCACTAAGGGCGCCCAAGATCAACAACACCCTGGTGGAGGAATGTGCGGATGCACTAGAATCCTTGGGAGAGGGCAAACAAGTGACACTTATGTGGGTACCGGGACATATGGGGGTGCAGGGTAACGAGATGGCCGACGAGCTTGCCAAGATCGGGGCAAGCACCCAGTATGTAGGGCCGGAACCACTCCTAGGAACAACCAAGAGGCAATTGCAAAGTCGACTTAATAAATGGGCCAACGATGCCATGACTACCGCTTGGAGAGGAGGAACAGGATGCAGACAAACCAAGGACTTCGTGAAGGGCCCGGATGTAGCCAGACAAAAATGGCTTCTGGGGAGATTGCGAAGGGACGCTGGTCTGCTGACAGGTATCATAACAGGTCACAACCGACTAAGGAAGCACATGACCCGGATCGTGGTGGAGAATGACTCGACCTGCCGGGCCTGTGGGAGGGCAGAAGAGACATCTCGACACGTTATAGCGAACTGCGAGGCATACCAGAGGACGAGATATCAGGTGTTCGATTTCCCGACCCTGGAAGAGGAGGACCTGCACATGCTCAAATGGGACAAAATACTGGACTTTGCCAAAAGAACAGTGAAACCAAATGAGCAGACTGCCAGACTAGTGGTGCAGGCGGTGGATTAGGGGCAGGCTCGTACTACTACTACTTGTATCTTTGACCAACATAATCAAAAATGAAGAAGAGCTACGATTTACCAGTTGTGTTTGTTTTACAGGCGCCATTAATTTTTATTTCTGTTGTAGAAGCTTGTGGTGTGCTGTAATTTTTTTTTAATTAATAAGATATTATGGGATTTATAAAAAGAAATTTTGTAACTTCCTTGTATCTTTGAAGACCCATTGGTCTAACATCCTTTTTGATGAAAGCATTGGAAAGAATGGTGGACAGACACCTACTAGGGGAAGTCCTAACCAACCAACCTTTCCACAGAAACCAACATGCATACGTCGAGGGAAGGTCTACCGACACGGCCCTATACGCAGTAGTGCATAAGGCAGAAAAAGCCCTTCAATTCAAACAGTACGCCCTGGCATTATTCTTTGATGTCGAAGGAGCTTTCGACAAGGCGAAAGTGCAGGTAATAACAACAGCCCTGCAGAGAAGGGGAGCCGAGTCTCTTATCTCCGAATGGGTAAAATCTGCACTAACAGGGAGAAAGATCCAGGCCAATCTAGGGGAGTCCAGGGTCAACATTGTGTAACCTACGTTGTGCACTATTTAGTTTTTTAGTAAATCATAGAGGCTGCATTTTGTGAAACTCAAATCAAAAATGTTTATTCATTGCTATTTCAGATCACCTCATAATTAATACTATTTGCTTCACTAACATAATTATCAAAGATTTGTTAGTAATCGAAATAATACAAAAAGCGTTTCTTTTTTATGTAACCTTGTGAAAATTCAAAATGCTTTTGCTTTTAACCAGTGGCGTAGCCAGGAGAGGTTTTGGGGGTTAAAACCCCCCCCAGAAGGTGCAACCCAATCTACAATAAATTAAGCATGATCAAGGGCCCCAGGAAGGGCTATCACTCCCCAACTTTTTTTACCCTTTACTCCGGTTTGTGACGTGTTTTTGGTGTGATGTCTTAAATATTAAAATATTAAAAATTTTGCCTGCGGTTGTCTTTAATTTTTACAATTTTAGTTTAATTCTAAGGAATTTTTATCACCAGCATTCAAAACCTGTAATAAATGGCATTCTTAGTATAATTTTTCTTAAAAATTTCATCTGCGGCGCATTTATGATTTGGCAACAAATCTATATATACCATCGCAACCCATTCCTTCTTGGCATCTAATCCAATCTATTTTTTCAAAAATATTTTACAAAAAAACGTAAAAGATCAAAATTTGTAAAGAATTTTTTGTTTAAATTTTCGCCTGCGGCGCTATACCACTATTAAGTATTGTTTCAATTTTGTTTAGTTTTAATCAATTTTTTTGTCAACAAAATTCTAAAAGCGCGTAAAACATAGTATTTTAGTGTAATTTTTTCGAAATTTTTGCCTGCAGCACGGGTCAATTTTGAAAAACATTTGCAACTGGGACTAGATCAAAAGTAATAATAATAATAAATAGTTTTTATTGACAAATTGTAGATCATAGTAACAATAAACGATATAAAAAACTACCTACATATTAATCTATAGTAACAACCCTCAAAGGGCGAAGTTTAGCTCAGAACAGCTACTTAGCATTAACCCTACATTAATGGGTTGGTGATATTAATTTAACTTAATGAGAAATTAGAAATAATTATAGTGCAATATCCTATAATAAAACTTTTTTGTTTTTTAAATCAGAAATTTGTTATGTTTTTACGAAAAGTGATAAGAGATATGGAAGTAATAAATCTATAAAACTCATTGTAATATTTTACCGCATTATATATAAAACCACGCTGATAAATAGAAGTAGAATACCTGGGCATGGTCAGTGAAGTTGACCTCTAAAAATTAGTTTTTCTCTTAAATAGAGTGTATAGAAGTTTTAAATAATCTATACAATAATACCAGGTACAGATACAAAAACAAATTATTCATTTTTAGCCAAGAAAGTGCGTTAATTTTTTCCGACACATGATCGTACTTTCTAAGATTGCACACAAAACGACAACAGTTGTTTTAGATTTTTTGTAAACGCTGACAATCTTCTGTAGTTAAGCAAGGATAATATAAAACAAGGCAATATGACAACGTTGATATTATGTAGGACTCGCACAATTTTATACAATAAGTATTTTTGTTTCATATACACTAACCCAACACCTTCTAAGCCGCCCCTCTCCCCTCTTTTCAGTTCAAGAGCTCAAGCAATTGGCACCTACCTAATTTTTAAAAATTTTCCATAGGTAGGTATTTGATTCTTATAAAATGATGAAACTTCCTCCCCCCCCAGAGTCGATTTCTGGCTACGCCACTGTTTTAACTATCATTTAACAATGACAAAATAAATTTAATATTTTTATTTGGTTAACTATTGGATGTAGTTTTATTATTTATTGCCAAATACATTTAAATGGTAAACCTTCGTACCTATATTCGAATTTACTTGTAAGCAAACTGTGCATAACGTTACCTCCGTTGGAAAGGAATGGCTGAAATACATTTGTTTTCTTTCTGCTTTGTCTACAACAAACTTTACTTATGCAGGACTAAAATGTCAAGTACCTATATTTTTTTATTTTGTTCGAGTCCTTTTTCTTTTACATTTAAAAAATTTTAATAAGCGTTACTTAGAAAATCTCTCAAAAGGTATATTTTCATATAAATTCCAGAAGTTTGCATTTACTGCAATAACGTAAATATCGTAAAATTTAAATATACCTAAAAATACTTTCGGGTAAACTAATCCATTCTTCCATTTTTTAAATTTGTCTGCAGGATGGATTAGTTTATTTCAAATAACTAAGTAAGTACGTGGGGTCAAAATTTTTTAGCTTAGGCACAGGAAGCAGTGCAGGACTTGCTTCCGCAAAGGTGCTTTTCACCATCTATTCCATCTAAGAGTTAATTATATTTTTGTATAGTAATTTTTATGTATGTAACTGCATATTTAAAAATATTTAATTAGCTGTGTTTGCCATAATATGTGTTGTTCTGTAAAAAAACATGTCAAAAGATGGCTTAGTATCGACAGAAATATGTTACCAATTAAAATAAAATAAATAAAAAATTTTTAGATAAAACGGTTTTATTTAGTTTTGAACTATAAGGTAAAAAATAATTTCAATTGATGTATTCTACTGAATATAGTGATTATTACACCAACGTATTTTTTTTGGTTTAAGTCTAAAAATAAAAAATATTTAGTAGGGTCCAAATTTGAAAACATCATATTCGTAACGGCTTTAGTTGAAAAGTATTTAATTTTAAATATATCAACCCCCTCTCAGCCTCCAAATCACCCCTCAGAAAAATACTGTATTAGCCATCCATACGGATACGGCTATTGGGATCGTCAAAAAAAAGTTTTCTTATTTCCACTAAAAATAAGTTATTTGGATCAAAAAAGTCCTAAAAACTAAATTTTCTCATGGTGTCTGCGTGTCTGTCTATCGGTAACACGATTACTCAAAAACCGCTTTACCGATTTTTATCAAATTTGGCACAAAAATTCTTTGTAACTATTATAAAAAAGGCATTTTCTAGAAAAAAAAACAAATTTAGGAAACATCAAACAAAACTCAAATATAAAAAACACATATCCGTAGCAGCTTTGGTTTATAAGTTATAAATATTTCATTTTTTAAATGGAATATCCCCGGCTTATCCCCTTAACCACCGACCAGATTATTGTATCGCCACCATACATACATCAGTATGCCAAATTTCATTAAAATCGGTTTACAAGAAGTGTGTGAAAAATTCATTATAAGATTTTAAAAAAAGGCAGACAGATCATGTGAAGCGAAGTAAAATAATTTAAAAATGGTGAAATAATGCAATAAATACAAAATTTTGGAACTTATTTCAATCATAAGTTTACGTGTCCAATGCACGGATGTAGAAACCTTGGATTGTTAATACCATTGTGGAAAAATCACTGCCCCTGCCGCGTGTTTTCCGCCATTTTCGCCGCCATGTTGTGGAGATTTGGGTTGGCGACATTGGTTTCCTTAATTTTAAATAGTAGTGTGGGAACACTGACTATCAACAGTGTCAAAAAATGACGTTTCTATGAAAGGTTATTTTTTTTTTGTTTTTTATTACAAAAATTGGTTAATATGTTTTTCCGCCAAGGTCTTCAAATATTGTAAAACTCCATGCTCGACTCCATGTGCCAAAGGTGTACTTTTTTTTGAGTTTATAAATTGGGGGGCAATGTTTACATGTTGTGATTTATTTATTCGAAACCTTCACATACTCCAGACCAAATAAGAGAGATAAATGGCATGACAGTTAGAGCAATTGTTTATGCCTTGTTTCTTTACTGTTTTGTTTTTGTATTAAAAACAACAACAAAAATAACCTTTCAAAGAAACGTCAAATTGAATCATATTTTGACACTGTTGACAGTCAGTGTTCCCACACTAATATTTATCTCCACAACATGGCGGCGAAAATGGCGAAAGACACATAAAAATTTCCCATAGGTTTTAGCAATCCAAGATTCCTAAATCCGTGGTCCAATGCAGCCCAATATATCATCTAACACTTTATGTTTTCCCTTCTTTATTATTCATTAAATTCGTTGTTGCTATTTGATACTTTTAACGCCGCTGCAAAACGAATTATTATTATTACTAGCCAAACCTAGTCAATTCTTTCTCAAACCTTGGACTTATATTGGAAAATTATTTTCACCAAAGTTGGCTATTCCAGAAAATAAAACGTCCAATATCCCGCATTAAAAATCATGAACGACACTGGAAATATGATTCTCGAAAATTTATCGATAATATTGACGTCTTTAATTTTCGGCATTGACACTTTGAGGACGAGCGCTCCTCTTTTGAGCGCATTGAGGACTTTCGGAGTGCTGAGAGGTGTACCTGGAAAATAAATTAGGCGCAATATAGTCTTGTTATTATAAAGCCGAGAACAGATTCTTGGCATCAGGCGAATGGCATTTTTTCGTCTCTCTTTTTTTTCTAGACCATTGTCTCTTGATTCCAGGGACTCGATTCTGGGCGTAATAGAACGATAATACCCTGAGAAGTGACCACTTTTATTAAAATTCAAAATTCCGTATTCTGCGACCGGCCCAAAGCACCAAAGTCATTCGCACGACGCACAATCGATCGATGCAATACTTTTTTATGGACATTAAGAAAAAAATTCAAACTAACATTTTTGTTGATATTTTGTACTTATTTTGTTGCTGATATAGCATGGCTTAATTAAATCATAAGCAATGAATTATTTAATCTTTGTCCTTTTTGCTGTGACGTGTTTTAAAACCTTTTTCAAATTTTTTATTTTATTTTCTATACTTTACAGGGTTTCTTAAAACCTACTTTTTTTGTTTTTTTTTTATATTTTTCTGAAACAATTTTTTTTCAATTTTGTCTACACCTATATCAAAATTTCAAACATTTTAAAATTCATATTGGGCTCTGGTGCACTATCCGGACACAAAAACGGGACGTTTTTTCAAGACGATTCTTTTTGAAAACAGTAATTTAGAGGTTTCTAAATTTATTTGGGAGCGGAAAAGCGAAAAAAACAGCTGTTTTTTAATTAAAAAGACGTTTTTCATGTAAAATCCAGGCATAACCAACAAAACTAGGGTCATACTGGCTATTGGGCCATTTTTCAGAAATGCGATGATGCCAAATCTCAGGTACCAGCAGGATTTTTTTTGAGGAAGAAATCAGGTTAGGCTCTGGGTTGGGTTGGGCCGGGTTGGTTGGGTAGGGTTAGTTTTGTTTGGTTGGGTTGGTTATTATTTGTTTTTTTATAAATTTGTATGGGAGCCAAAAGAAATCAGGTTAGGCTCTGGGTTGGGTTGGGCCAGGTTAGTTGGGTAGGGTTAGTTATGGTTGGTTGGCTTGATTATTATTTGTTTTTTTATGAATTTGTAGAGGAGTCAAAAAGTTAATATTTTTGTTCCTTTTCCTTAATTTTTATTATTTTCTAGAAATGTGGCAACATTGTAAAAATATCAGGGCATGGATATTGGCAGGTATGGTTTTGATCAAGTAAGAAGAAGAAGAAGGAGCCAAAAATTAAGAAATTAAGTAAAGAGTGAGGTTAGGGCGCTCTTTTTTATGGTTTTTTTTATTTATTTTCTCAAAAAATACTGGATAACCCGCAAATTTTTTTTTTGAAAAACACTATTTAGGAGGCCTATTTTACGCACAAAGTTTTTGTTTTTGAAAAATCGTGTGTCCGGATAGTGCACCGGCCCCTTCACATTGATTTTTAGAAAAATGCTCAAATATGCAGAATTTTGTTTTGAGTTTGTTTGCATGCTCTAAAACCATAAACCAATAAAACATTTTACTTGACTGCAATTTTTTGCGATAATTTGAGAAAAACGGCCAAAAGCACTAAGTATTCCTATGTGCTCTCCCCTAGCTGTTGTTAAAAATTCTAATTGAATCTATAGCGAGTTACAAATAATGATTTTAATAATTTAATTTCTCGATAATAGTTACAAATGCGAAAAACTTACATGAGACAAAATAGCTTCTAAACTAAACAGGTAATTTATGTATTAATTCAGAATCTCCATCAGCGGCTCACCACGTAAAAGTTTAGGGGAAAAAGAAGAACTTCACCACATTGGATTACGTAAGCCCTAAACAGGAGCCTATGTTTTAAATTTGGTGCAAATATCTTAAAAACTGCAAGAACTATAAAAAAAATCTAAAAAAAATTGTGAAAAGTCAACAACTCAGTAACAAAGTGTTTGCCAAAATGTTCTTGGAAAAAAATGTTCTTATTTTGACCTGAAAAATTCGTGCCTAAAATCCTTGCATTGAATTTTAAAACACCCTGTATAATTCAGTTTTGACATGATCCTTCATGCCAAATTTTGGTCTAGTGTAATTTTTTTCTTAAAATTGAATAAATAATGTAATTGAAAGTTAAGGTAAATGTCCAAAGTTCCCTATACCTCGATTCATTGCAGTGGTAGATCCAGGCGGGGGGGGGGGGCGCCCCCCCTAAACATTATCAAAGTCTTAAGAACATTAAAAAACCACGCACAGGACACTCCTATAAAACATATATCGGTCAGTTTCAACTAATTTTAAATATGTTGTATAACTAGTGATGGTTAAAAAAATTGGTTATTTTTATTTCGTTTCTATGACCTGAGATATCCGCTATCAAAGTAAGAAAAATAGCCATACATTGTTATGTTTCAATTAACAAAATACGTGGCTCTTTAAAATAAATGAAAAAAAAGGGGCAAAAACTAAACAGAACACAAGCTGTACACAAGAGTCTATTGGTATTGTTGGCGAATGCTTAGTTTTTATACGGGGGACAGTCAAAAATAAGACATTTTGCTAATTTTCAACTTTATTTTTCAAGCTATTTTGACGATTTCAAGGTATTTTTGAGCCATAGTATTATAATTTCAATTATTTGTAGGTAAGAAAAATAGGTTTGGCCTGAGTAAATTAAAGGAGTTCATAAGAAAATATATTTTAAGATTAGAGTATTTCTCTCGCCTAGAGAAATTACATTAGATAGCTTAATCGGATTCACAAGATTTTGTGAGCAGCAGAGTCGAGACAAATCACTTAAATATCGTAATTTGCAGCCTTCATGCAAGTGTCTGCCAAATGTCGTATTTGAATTGCATACAGGGAGCGATCCAAGATGTCTCTATAATCAATAATTTTGATCTCTTTACTTTTTTGATAATTTTTCAGAAAAGTAGTGCCAAAACTATTTTCTATTACACGTCAAAATGTAGTTAACTTTCTATGACTAATTATGAAAATAGGTACAAATACGATCTGATCAAAAAGACGGCGACGCTGCCCCGATACTATGGGTGGTTTTACACTATGTAGTATTGCTAGTGGTAACAATGTTGTTACAGCCTGTAACACATTAAGGTCCATGCCTCAAGAACTGATGTAAGTGCCCCTCACAACCTATAACATCATTGTAACCACTAGCACTACTATATATACCTACACATTTTTTGAGACCAACGAGAGCGTCGAGGAAACGCCATCAGCATCCGCCGATGCTTAAACATCCTTTTTGTTTTTGACTCTAGCTCAAGCAACTACGAACATATGAAGGTCAAAACTGTTTGCTTAGTGGGGAGTGTCAAGTCACCACTAACCAACATACCAATTCAACCAAACCCCCAAAAACAATGATCACCATAAAAAAACTTTTTTGCCCTATGTTCGTATATAGTCGCTTGAGCCGACCTACATAAGTTCTATTGCTTGCCCCCTCCCCCCTGGTGAAATTGCTGGATCCGCCACTGACTCATTGGGGGGGCCTATTCTTGAATATCGTGGGAAAGGTCGCACGGTAACGTTCATATCCTTCGTTTTGCCCAGTAAGAAGGCTCAGAAACTGCCGAGCTTGCATGGTGTACGTGCAAAGCTGACTAGATTGTCGTTTTTTAAGAGCGTTCGTTCACCTGGTCTGGAGGCAGGTGTATGAGAGTGTAGGAAAGTTTCTACAATACACGGCAATCGAGTGAGGTTCGGTCGTGGTCGAATAGGTTTCGGATAACTCGTGATCGCTTCAAAGCCTATTATTGGTCGATATCAGGAAGAGGACCGTTCCCGTGCATATTTCTTATGAAATTCAAGAATCAGCCCCTTGAAAAACGGTCAAGTTTGCCGTAGCATGCACATTAGCGAGTAAAATATCAATCGGTCACGTACTGGTTTCGTTCAATAGCGCGCTCTTAAATCACCGAAGTGACGTATTTCACACGAGCTTTCCTACAAGTCTCAACTACTGGGTCTAATCGAGAGAACGGCTTCGTTCAAAAATCGTTAGTGATTCTTTGATCGTCTCGTCACTGCTTTTAAGCGCATTTATTGGTTGAAATCACTTCTCTTCTCTCAAGCGAACGATACCATCCTACGAAACCCAGAATCGGCAGCCAGAGAAGAAGAAGAGACGGATAATCACCATTCGCCAAATCCCGCAAGTCTGTTCCCAGCACAGATTTATGAAGGTTTCTAGGTTTGTGGTTCCCAGCTTAAAAATTGTGATACTGATTTTATAATTACGTCTGTAAATACATTTTACCTCAAAAAGTGACGACGGATAGATAGATATTCTGCCAGCATTCCGACAGTTTAATTAAAAGTGTAAGTGGAGGGTTTATTAAAAAAGCATGCTCTTGATGAATTTTTATCAACTTTAGGGACCAAAATATCACATTTATTTCTTGATTTTTTAGGCCATTTATTTTGTTTAAAACCTTAAAAATTATCTTTTTGAATAAGTAGAGTCCGATTATTAAGTAAATGGACCACGACAAGCACGGAGGATGCGCGCCGTTCGCTTGTTGTCTCTGTTGGAGGCAGGCCCGAACAATGTGGCAGGGGCGTACGTATCGTCACTGCCATTTAAAATAAATGAATAAGTTAAAGAAGTATAAAATGATAAAAAAATATTATTTGCAAGCCGTTATTTTGAATTTGGTTGGTTGATGTGTTGTTGAGTTCTCAAATAATTTATTTACATACTATACATTTCAATACTGAATTGGGTTAGTTCATGTTTTATTGACTTCTCAAATAAAATGAAAATAATATGAAAACCAACTCGTTTAATTTTTGAGGATACCATATAGGTGTGAAACGCGGAACAAAACTGAGCCGTTTCTATCAACTTAATCAAAAAATTCTTCAAATAAATTTTGTGGAAAATTACTTTAATTTTTTGACATTTCAAGTTTTAGGAAAAAATTTCGCTTGTAAAAATAAATTTTTTGTAAAAATCAGGGACTTTCCAATTAATTTTAATGAATTTAAAAGGTATTACTCGAAAAAATTTTTGAACAAATGTCTTATTTTTTCTCAAAATTGTTTCTAGTTTTCAGCCTTCTGCTTATCCTTTCCATACATTTTCCGTTCGCCACCTGTTGACTACGACTTCATCTTGATAAAATATTTTTTAAACAAACAATAAGATGATGATGATGATGATGATTAAACACAAAAAAAACTATTAAATATATAAGTTAAAAATCGCCTTTTTTCAAATAAGTTGAAAATGGACATTATTTATGTATAATGTGACTGTTCAAAATCATATAATAAATTGACAAGGTGTGCTTTATGTAAAAGAGATATTTATGTATAAAATAGTAAAAAAAAAACAATAAAATGCTTTGGAAAATTAAGTGCAATAAACAGATTAGAGCGTCTACGCCTATGACTCCATACGGCAAATCAATCACGAGCTAAGTGGGCGGGCCTCAGACGAAAATGGGTTTCTACGCATATTCCTTAGCTGGCCAATTTACTTCTTAACCCGACTCTATCTATCTATATCAGATTATATAAAACTTTCCAAAATTTTAAATTGATTAAAATATTCTATTTTTATTTCTTTGCTTTTAATAAATAGAGTAAAAATGTGTTCAGATAAATAGATAATTTAATTTATACAACATTGATCCCATAGAAAAGAACAAAAATGGATATGGGAGTACCAAAGAGTAGTTTTAACAAATACCTTGATTATTCCCTCTGTACCTCAACCCCGCAGTTCCAGGCTGCCTCATATAATTATAAGTATAGGCCGACCTTCGCCGAAAACTGGGCGGGTACTTGGATATATCGGGATTATCCGAATTATAGTGCATTGTCGAGTTTTGACGTCTAATGGAAGCTATGGGACTCATGTTGATGTCATGTAATTCGATAATGTCGTCGTTGAAAGTTGACGGCTGCTGTTGGTTGTTATCTGCAAAAGTTTTCGCTGCTAAAAAATAAATAAAACCCCATTAGTTTTTCTCGTAAATTTCACGAACTCCACTATATCCATTATTGTTTATGGAACTCAGTTAAATATTTATTTTTAAATAGGTAGACATGTTTCTGTGGATAGCCTTAAGATTTTTAAGAAGTTTTAAGTTATGATTTTAAGCCTATCTGCGAAGCCCGGTTGGTATTTTGATAAAGTTTTGTAACCCCAATACATATCCCCGGATAATATCAAGTGGAGAAAGGTCCCGTTTTATCAGTTTTTTTTTTGGTTCTTCTTTGTCTTCGGAAAGAATACGAACTTATAGAGACTGAAATAAAACGTGGCGAATTATTTACCTTTTTATACCAGAAGCTTAAACATTTACTTTGTTTATACGGACCTCTTAAAGCGCTTTTATATAAAGACGGTTTAAAAAAAATTTCGTATAAACACCACTAAAATCGCTTTAAGCACTAAATCGATTTTATTTTAAAGCGGTTTATCGCTCTAGAACCGATTTTAGGATTGGTATAAACAATTTTAAAACGCTTTAGCGCATTGCTTCCAACCTAAAGATATAGGATATAATACCAGTATATCTCTAGAAGCAATAAAGAATCTAATCTAATCTACTCAACCCTGGTTTTCCATAAAATATGTTCTAAACTAAGTTGTTTTATTTGTTTTTAATTAACTGATTGTAATTTAATATAAAATAAGTCACACACTTTTTATTTCACTCAGATTTTATTTTAAGACCTATCAAAATAAAATTCGTATGAAATAAAAAGTGTGCGACTCATTTTGTCCACCAAACTCATTTTGTGAACCAAAGAAAGTGTCAGCTGTTTTGTCCATAAGGTTGGCCCACTTCTTAATTTATTAGACAATGGTTTAAACCTCTAAGGAGTGTAAGGAAAAAAAATTGGTGCTAGAAAGCACGGATAGTCCACCATACAATCAGTTATTTTATGTTGAAAGGGAATGAAAATATCTCGAAAACTGTAACTTTGAAAAATTTGAACCTCATAATATATCGCTACTTGCTTTTGTTCCAAAGTAATAACTTTTTAAAATATTTTATCCCTCCTTTCCCCCCTTCAACCCCCCACCACCCTACCCAAAAGTTAATCAGTTCATGGCCAGCCGATAGAGGATTTCTGTACCAAATTTTGTTAAAATCTATTAGGGCGTTCTTGAGTTATCATGTATACAGACAGACAACAGACCGACAGACCGACACACAACTTTTTTTTTCGTCGATTAAGGTCTTTTGGAGCCTTAGTAACTCATTTTTGATAAAATTAAGAAAGGTCAAAATTTCACGATTTCAATAGTCCCCCATACCATATTGGTATGGTGGACTAATATACTTGTTTAACATAATCAAATATCGTATCTACCCTAAGTCTTGCTCCAAAGACAATATTACCATTAGATATTGACCAAGAGACAAATATACCTGAATTTTCCCCAAGTAAATGCCTCGTGCATAAGTCAAGGATATTTGAATAAACCAAACAATTAAATACGTCACCATTTTCAAACAAAATTAATATATCTATTTGTTAAAAAGTGTTGTGTACAAATGCAAACATTTTAACGCGTTAAATACCTTCTTTTTGTTTATCTTTTTCTTTATTCTTTTTGGTTTTTTTCTTTGCTCTGGCTCCCCAATAGGTATAGTTTACAGCAGCATACTCCAAGAGAGCTGCAAAGACAAACACAAAACACATCACCAGATAGATATCAATGGCCTTGACGTAGCTAATTCTGGGTAGAGAGCTCCTTACGCCAGTACTAATTGTAGTCATGGTGAGAACAGTTGTGATGCCTAAAAATAATGGAAAATAATAAAGCGGGCTCACCAAAATTTAAAAATTGTGACTTCTCTTGACTTTTCCTGACCAAACTGCAAAGTTCTGACTCTTTTGAATATGTTTGGTTAAAGAACCATAGCTAACTTTAAAAGGTTTGAAAACCGGGAGAGATTAGGTTTGAGAACCACAAGGCATGCATTTTTGGGTTTAATAATCTTAAGTGACATATTTTTACCATTCGGTTTTTGCTAACTTCAAAACATTTGAAAATTCAAGTGGTGCATTTTTAGTACTTACTTTAATTATACTGACATTTAGCGTTTTTTATTTTCCTGACTGGTGAGCACCCTGTAATTTTACATCTTTGGCAATAAGCATCAAGTAAACTACTTGCGCACACGCTAATATGTTAGTAAAAGATAGCTGCAGAAAAAACTTCCTATTTTATAATAATAACGTTAAATATGTGGAACTACAAAATTTTACACAATATATAGGTATAAAATAAAACTTTTTGGGGACTTTTGTACTAACAACCTTGTAAACAGTAAAATTTGTTTAAAGAAGGTTGAAAACACTTTTACGCGAACAAGCATGGCTGCCCAGAGGCCGTATTTTGAAAGTCACACGAAAAGCATTCGCATACGAGTTTCGTTTTTACCTCCTTCTATATCGGGCAGAGTGAAAGGCAAAAGCCATGTTGGTATTTTGGCGCAAATAAGCCTAACGCATTGGTTGCTTTAGACCCATTCGATGCATCTTGACCGCAGGGTTGCCAGGTCGAATTTGAGGAAAGCAGTAGGCCAAAAATTAAAAAAATCAGTAGATTTCGTACAAAACAGTAAATTTTTTTCCCAAGAGTTGACGATATATAGCAGCAAACAAGTAAAAAAAAAGCTCTGTCTAGGGTCATATTTTATTACAAGACTACAAATAACATAATTAACGCCAAAGGAAACGACAAAGCCTAAAGCCTAGCACAGTTCGCCTTCAAAATAGTTCACCAGTTCATTTTCAATTTCAACGTGACGACATGAGTACGAACTTTCGCTCATTGCAGTGTAAAATTGCGTTTTTTTTTCATCTAATGATAAACAAAGAATAAAGATCTAAAATAGTCGATCCAATAAGTTCTCGAACGCAGTACAACGCGAACGCACATCCCACGAAGTGGCGCGACATTTAAAATCGACCACAGACATAAAAACATTATGGAGCTGATGTTATAATTAAATTGGGCGTTTTTTTATCATTTTTTTAAAGATAAAAATTATGATTAATATTTTAAATATTAGGTATAAATTTTCTTGAAAGAAACAGTAAATCTACTGCTCATGATTTTTGAAAAAAGCTACCGCCACAAAAACAGTCAGACTCCAAAGCAGTAGATCTACTGAAAAATCAGTAGACCTGGCAACGCTGCTTGATCGAAACTATTCTACATCAACCGAGTTCATTTATTCGCTTGAGGAGTTAAGCGTGTACAGATTGAGCAGAATAAAATTTTTATTAAAAAAAACTTTTAAAGAATAAGCTTTTATTAAATGCACTCAAAAGTAGAAAATAATTTTTTATTTATTTCTCATACCATAACAAAAGCGATGGACGCAACTAAAAAATTTTAACTTTAAGTATCGTATATCGGCCACATCGACGATTCACCTAAGAAACAGTTGTATTACTCTATAACCTAAGGACATTTTCAAAGGCTTGGCAAGCACGGCAATCTCACCCGCTCTCAGCTTCTTTAGATGAAAGCATTATGTTCATAATTCGAATAGAAGAAGAATTTAGTTCTTCTTTTGTAGTTCTCTCTTTGTCACCGTAAAGTTAAAATTTTTAGTTTGCGCCCATCGCATTTATTATGGTACAAGAAAGCTAAAATATGATTTTCTACATTTGAGTGCATTTAATAAAAGCTTGTTCTTTAAAAGTTTTTTTAATAAAAATTTATTTTCTCAATTTTACATTTGTACCCTAAATTGTCCATTTTGAATCCACCATATTAAAATTTTCAAATCTGATCAAAAATTCATATCCTCTTCCCAAAAAACCCCTGTGTGCCAATTTTGATTTAAATCGAACAAACTAAAATTTTCCCCCCTCCACTTCCCTCGTTAGAGGGAAGTGTGTACCTAATAATACCATATTATTATATTGTCGCCGGAAGTATAACCACATATCAAATTTGAACACACCCCCTTAATTTTTAGATTTGTACCCTTAATCGTTCATTTTGAATCCGCCATATTGAAATTTTCAAATCTGATCAAAAATTCATAATCCCCCTCCTTAAAAACCCCTGTATGCCAATTTTGATTGTAATCGAACAAACTAAATCTTTTTCCTCCTTCACTTTCCTCGTTAGAGGGAGGTGGGTACCTGAGAATACCATATTATTGTATTTTCACCGGAACTATAAACGCATACCAAATTTGAACACAATTAGATGTGGATAAGTCAGTTAAAATTGTTGTTGTCCATCTTGAATTCGCCATATTGAATTTTAAAAATCTGATCAAAAATTCGTATTCCTTATCCCCAAAAGCCCCCGTATACCAATTTTGGTTAAAATCCGACAAACTTAGGTGTTTTTCCTTCTCCACTCCCCTCGTAGGGAGAACTATAAATGCATGCCAAATTTGAAGGCCATCGAACATGTATAAGTTAGTTAAGATTGGTTAGCAAAAGATGACCAAAAATCGTCCATCATAAATCCGCCATATTGAATTTTCAAAATCTGATTAGAAATCTCCATCCCCAAGGGCCCCAACACACCAAATTTAAACGAAATCGGGTGTACTTCAACTGTACCCCTATCCACCCCCTTCGACCCAATGAGCATTTTCAGAAACTTCTGGTGACAGATATTTATATAATTATTATAAAGAGGGTTCCATTGATACCCTAGGGTATTTAGAAGTTTCCTACAAGAATTGAGTTTGTATATTTGTTTTATTAAAGGCTCTAAATTGATGGTACCCTAAAGTAACATAAAACTGGCGTTAACAATATTTCCACGGTCATCTTTATAAAAATTAAAGTCATTGGTTCAAATGTTATATAAATTGGTGTTAACAATGTTTCCACCAACATATTTATAAAAATATAAGTCATCAGTGACAAAAGTTATATAAATTGGTGTTTGAAATCTTTCTGTCAACCCACCTATAAAACCGTAAGTAACTATCAATTAAAGATATATAATAGATTGGTTTTTAAAATGTTGCTATCAACCCACTTATAAAACTTAATTAACCAACAACAAATTTATATAAGATAAGATTATAAATATTTCGAGAGACACTTATAAAAACTTGGGAACTCACACACAATAGTTATATAAATTGGTGTCTGTAATATTCTTATGAACTCATTCATAAACCTTTTTTGCCCATAAGGTTTCTTCTATAATGTTGTTATTAATTTCTTTATACAGTGATTATAATACAATTGTTTTTAGAACAAAAAAAAACAATTTTAATTTATTTTGGCAATTATAATAACAAAAGAAACAAGATTTTTTAAGGTTAATTTTGTGACATCAAAAGGCGCGTTTTTGCGAAATCAAAAGGAGCGTTTTTGCGACATCAAAAGGCGCGTTTTTGCGAGATACCATACCATTATTATCTTGTTTTAATTACATCAATCTGAGAGAGATAAGAGATCCAAATCTTCTTGAGATAGTTGCCGATGACAGATATCGGGATCGAATGCATTTTACACCCGATTCCCACCAGCGTTTCCGATGCGCAGTCACCCTGACTCAAAAAACTCATCACGTGGTCCGACATGAACTTGTATAGGCAAATCTCGCTTAGACCACGTGATACGTGTTTTGATTCGGGGGACCCACGAATGAGAAACGCATAGATGGGAACCGTATTTTAGAAAAAGAGAACAATATAGTAACCGTGTTAAGGTCGCAAAAACGCACCGTGAAACGTCGAGCGCATACGCTGATACTGCTGGTCGGCGGCAAATGTGAACACCCCGGAAAATACTCGCCTGTACACCCCTCGACCCCGCAATCTAACTATATTCTTGAGATAGTTACCTCTGACAGTTATGCGGGCTTGAAGTGTGTGGAGTCGGGTATTTTTCCTGGTATGTGTAGTATGCTGGATCTCTCGAGGAATGCATTTAGGAAAAGAGAACAATGGTAACTATGTTAAGCTCGCAGAAACGGACCATCAGTGTTCAACACTGCGCCATCTGCAGCCCTTTGTTCCAAGTAGCATCGTTTTTTAAAAGGGTCATAAAATAGTGTTTGTCGAGGTAAACAGTGGTATAGTTGTATTGTTTTTTTTTATAGAATTGTCGGAAATTTTCGCCATTTTGGATTACAAAAATAGGTTTATGGCCTAAATAAAAACGTTATTTATGGGGTTTCAACATGTGTTTCAATCGAAATATTGCTTGTTAGGGTTAAGAACAACATAAGAAATTCAATATTTGTCCCAGAAAGAAAAAAACGCGTATGAAAAAAAAAACTGATAGTTAAATGAATATTTTTTTCACGTTTTCTCAAGTATTTTTGGAGCCCATGAAATTTGCGTGAGTGTATTCGAAAACTATACAGTACACACGGGACCGCAGCTGATTTTCAGAGTAGGATGACTTGAAAAACAGCTTTTATTTGACTATAGTATATAAATATTCATATTACTGCTTCAGCTTATCTCACTTTTATTTTTATTTATTTTAGAAGATTGCTAAATACCATTTTGTAAATTTTTTTATTGTAAAAAGAAAAAGAATAATACATAACCAGCAAAGGGAAGAAAGATGGAAAATCTATATTTCTAAATCCATAAAAACCTTTAATTTGTTATGTAGTGTTGTTAGAACAGTTGTAAAACCTTTTTATAATAATCTCTATACTTGAGGGCTCATAAGGAAGTTTTATAAAATCTATATGTTGTTTTTCTATCCATTACTATGTACCATAAATTTTTATAAGCTGGTGTTGAACAGTTGTTTTTCAAGTCTTTTTTACTCATTTAAGAGATATATTAGAGTTATAAAATTATCACCATCACTAAATAATATAACTTTTGGTTATTTTATGAAGGTTTTATATTATTTGCTGTAACTTTTATATAGACAAAAATGCTCATTGGGGAGTAGCGGGGAGCTGTCAGTTTCATCACACTATATTCTTGTGTTGTCACCGCAACTATATAAGCATGCCAAATTTGAAGCCGATCGGATGTCGGGAAGTTGGTCAAAATTAAATTGCAAGATTCCACCCGAACAAACATATTTACATACATTGAAAGTTAAATAAAAGCTTGTAAAAAAAACGAACGGGTTTTAGAGGCTAGGGAACTAACAACATAACCATTACTCTTAATTTCACAAACAAACGTGTTTTTTTTTCGAAAAATAACTTTTTTTCTTTTGGATTGATGCTATGACGCAAGCCTTCCTTACATAGAAATTAATAAACTGCGAAAATGAATGGGGTTCGTGCGATAAGAAAAATGCCAATTTTATTGTTTTATTATATTTTTAAACGCGTTTTCTCCGCATATAGTTACTTTTTTTAAAAAAAAGCAAAGATAGGGGTCGAATATTATTTTATGTTTGGCCACTTTCTCATCTTTCACTTAACTTCTAAATTCCACTTATTTTATGGACTGTCTCTTCTTCACTTTGGTTTTTAAAAAGAGACAGAGTTAAGATAAGTATAATTTAGGACTTAAGTAGAAGGTTAAGGAGAAATATGCGGTAGCTGAAAAATGTGCACAAACCCCATAATAGAATTTTAAAGGGTCACAAAATGAAAGACCACTATTACTTTCTCTGAAAAATATGAAACAGATCGCGATCATACAAATGTGGGGTTAGAATGTTTACAAGCTCGCTCAATAAGCTTAAAGTAAAAAGAGTGGCTCAGTTTGATCGCTCAATAAATAAACAAAGCAAAAAAAGAGCGCACGGTTTCTGATTTAGTGATTGAATAAATTAACGCGGTAACAGTATAGGAAGACTGACGAAAAAAACTGCCGTTGGTTAGTACTCGTATGCGAACACTTTAAAACCTATTAAAGGTAATCACATGCACTAATTAGCGCCGAATAGCGACTACCTTTATCGTTAAAAAACCAACCCACCAAACTTGGTGTGATTCTGTGGTAGGAGAACTTTGAGTCAGAAAGTTTGTTTTGTTCGCTTTGTTTTACATAAATTTGCTAATTCTTACTTTATTTTTATGTGAATAGTAGCAGTGTGGGGTTGACTAAACACAATTGCAAAAATTTTACAATGAAAAAAGGGTACTTTCAAGAGCAGTATTTTTAACTTTTTGAAGTTACCTTTATTTACGGTAAAACCAAAATCACCCTATTTTTATTTTCGTCTTTTCCCTTATCCTTACCTAAGGCCACTCTAGCACTGGTAGCTTCGTGATTGATCCAGAAAGACACCCAAGAAAGCATGACGATCAGAATACTCGGTAAGTACGTTTGGAAGATAAAATAACCTATATTTCTTTGAAGTTTGAAGGATAATGATAATCTCTGGTAAATACCTAAAATTAGACAAGTATAAAATATTATTTAAAACGGATTTTATGATTTCAGCTAAAATGTTATTTCTATAATTATTAACTATATAATAAAAGTTTGGATATTTCAGTGATGTATCAGGAATATCTTACCGCCGGAACTTTTTACAGTTGGTTTTAGAGGAATATTTAAAAAAAAATATACATTTTTTGAGACAAATATTTTTTGAAAACTAGTTAGTTGCCCTGTTAGATAAAGGAAAAATTAAAATCATAGATCCAAGCGAGAAACAGCATAGAATGTAATTTTTATTAAAGTAACACTCGTTACTTCGTTTCGGACAAAGCGCTTTTGTTTCTCACTTCATTACGACCAGGCCTCCAATGTCTAATGAAGAATCCAGACAACTACAGACCTGTTGCATCCTTATTAGGAACCATCAGAGAGTCATAGGATTATACCTGGCAGTTCAAGCTACACAGGCACCATTTAGAATTTAGAACAAAAAGTTTGTAATCCGCAGAGACGTAGTACCTGTGTGCGCCACCTGTCGAATAAACCGGGAAACAAAAACATCAAAATTGAAAAGTGCAGAAGACCGTAAATACAGAATCCTGTACTTTTTAGCAGGTTATAATTGTCAGCAAGGGTTACAATTATACACACAGAAAACGTAATTATGAAACAGACTGTGTTCCCATGTAACAGTAGGCTGGATATTAGGATTTTACAAGGACTTAAGAGCAAACAAATTAAAGACTTAGTAAAAGGGAGGTATATGTACTTTTCTCTTAGTTTTTCTTTGCCTTGTTGTGGGGCAGCATTTTTAAAAATATTTTAATATAGTGGTAAGGATTTGTTTCATTTTTCTTTGTTTTATTAAGTAAGGTTTATTAAACTAAATTAGCCACCGTAGCGCTAGTGGGCAGCCTATCTGCCTGCCGAACGGAAGGTTCCGGGTTCAAATCCCGGGTAGGTGCATGGATATTTTGTGTATGACCCCAAAAACTTTACACTTGGCTCTGATTTTGGCAACACTGGGTATTGATCCTAGAATGGATGGAAAAGTCCCAGTATATATTTTAAAAAAATGTGGGGTTGCGTTATGTCAATGTCAAACGTGCCTTGAGCACACAGCGACAGCATCGAAACGTCCTAAACACATTTTCACATCTTCAAGAAAAAGTACATTCACAACATCCAATCACTAGCAGGGAATCGAACCCGGACCACACCGCACAGCGGCTGATAACACTACGCATAAATTTTAATTTGTTTTTAAGGTCGTCGTAGGTAAAAACAAATTTTTTCGATTGTTCATGACTGAAGTAGAGCCAAAATGTTTTATGAAAAATTTTTTGGGGTGTTAAATAAACTCATAAACTACCATATCTCTATATATTATAAGAACTCGAGTAAGAACTACTATACTTAATGATTAGTCTAATATTAAATCTAATTAACATACATATATAAGGTAAAATTTTTTTGTCTAGTTTTAACAAATTAAAACTTTTGAAAAAAAAATACTTGTTTGTTTTATTTATGAAAATTTATTTCTTAAAAATAATGCCTCATACTACACACAGTAAAAATACTTATGTATGATCTTAATCAAATAATCAACTTAAAGAAATAAGCTTAAACAAAAAAATTACTTAACAAACCTTTAAATCTAAACTACCTAACTAATTTTTATTTTTAAATTTGTAGTTGGTTTGTCCATGTATACCACGAAGTGCGTTAACATCTTCCAAGATATATCTATAAAATTCGAGGCAGGTGTATTTGGTCAGGATCGTGGATTTAAGTATTTCAATTGAAAATTGAGTTTTTTCGTCAGTCCACATGTTGTTGATCAAAGAAAAAACCCGGCCAAAGAGTATTCAACTAAAACTAAAACATTCTTAAATGCGTGTAGCTGCGCGTGTTAATAATGCCAAATAATATTTATGAACCTTTGATTATAATTGTAAAACCACACAACTACGAATGAGACAAAAAGACTCAGAATTGACACAATTGCTTATTTTAGAACTAACAAGCGGCTCTCCTTACGCAGAGTTACGCAACGCGATTGGCGGAACTACATAAACTCAACCAATCGCAATGCATGAGTGATGTCTCATTGCCTCTCACCCATGAGCGGTAAACTGTGAAAATAGCTACAGTCGAGCAGCGTTGCCATGTGCAGTATTGCAACTATGAAATACCGAACTTTACTGGACAACGTGAAAAAATACCGTACAACACCGGATGTATTTTTTAAACTGGACAATTCATCAAAATACCGTACTGTCCGGTCAAATACCGTACGGTTGGTTACATGAACATATATAGCTAATTAAAATAATTATAAATTAAACTAATCACTTTTCTTATGTCTTTTTAAGTGTCTCTTATACACAACCTCTGGTTCTCATCGACAAAGCGTCCAAAAGTAATCCGCTAACATTGGAACATTCCACTTCCTTGGTAGCATTTTTCCGTATTTGTAGTCTAAATGAGAGTGTAGAAAATGTATTTTTAAGGACATATTACATCTCATATTTTCATATGATTGTAGAGGTTGTTTATAATCTCTGGATAATTTTTTGCTTCTTTAGTTCCTAAGAATTTGGTCACCACCATTCTAGAGGCTTCCTATGCCTCTTTTTCTTTTTCATCAAGCACAGGGTCAAATCCCGAATCCACAAGAAGCTTTCTTATATGGGGTCCCACAAAAATTCCCTCTTTGTTCTTGGCTCCACTTATTCTCTAGGAAATTTTTGTTTTATGTTATCTTTTATAGGTATCCTTTCCAGCTTGGCTATCCCATTCGCATAGCAAACAACGGTATTTTTTATATCCCAACTGCATGCCAAGTAAAACAGCTACTATCTTCAAAACTGCGTAAATTTGCCAACCATATTTGTAGATTAACAATACCGAGTCTAGTAACTAAATATAGAAGAACAATACCCCTCTTTACCTAAATTCACACAAAAATCACTCTCTCAGTCAAATCGGTGATAATACGTTAACAGCACAAATAACCTAAGCGATGAATTTGCTTTGCAGGTCAAAATCTATTTGATTGGGCTATTTTTATTTTTCCGACCTTTTTTTCTATTGACTAGTGCTATTAGTTACACTAGTCAACAAATTAAAACAAAAAAAAGCGACTGATGTTACAATGGTAGGTAAAAGCATTCTGATTGCGAATTCAACAACCAAAATTTTCCACCACGTATAGATTTTGAGTTATAGAAAATCGAAGCATCATTTATTTTAATTTTATATAAATATTTCTATATAATACCATACCAGTGAACCATGAAGTTTACTTCATGCAAAACAAACTGCAAAAAACTGAAACAGCTAACGTTTCGGTCCTAGATCTGGACCATCATCAGGGCTAGATAAATAGAGTTATAACACAAATTATTTTTATTTTATTCAACATTCTCGTATAGTTGCACGAAATACGCATATTGGGGCCGATTCTTAGGCAAAACGACGAATTTTCGGCGCGTCAGTTATGTGGCAACGCCGGCTGTACCAAATGCGCCTGTTGGTGCATTTGTTTATTTGCTCAGAGATCGGAGCGTGCAGAGCGTAGAGCTTGATCAAGCGTGGATCGAGCTCATGGTGCGATAAACAAAAAACGAATGCCTTTTTCCCGCACAGAGTTTTTTTATTTAACCTAACCTTCAAATTTGTTTTTGCAAAGTTTGTGTTTTCATTTTTCGCTCGCAGGCGCTAAACGTTTTCCATCACGAAGACTGTCTTTGCCACATCAATATGCCAAAAATAATTTGGCTTACCTTGTGGCAAAATAATCTTGTAATATTGTTCGGCGCTTACGCTTATGTTGTATAAAACATTTTCTTTGTCGAAAATTTGATAGGACGGCATTGTAGAAACTAATGAAAGGTTAAAAAAAAACTAAACTCGGTATTACTCGGTAAATAAACAAAATTTCTTGGTTAGAATTTCCGCAGTTTGACAGACCTCGATATACCCGCTCAAAAAGCATCGATCTAATCGAGGAGCTCTAAAATTTCTTGGTTAGAATTTCCGCAGTTTGACAGACCTCGATATACCCGTTCAAAAAGCATCGATCTAATCGAGGAGCTCTTTTTGCTCGGTCTAAAAACGAACGCGAAAAATTGCGCACGGTTTTGCTCGATTTTGAGTAAAAGAACGAGAATTTGCTATTTTGGAGCGCACGGTGCGAATCGATCAAATAAAAGAACGCATCACGTATCATATTGAAGATGAAACGATCAAGTTGGCCATGAGCGAAACCTCTGACTCCTAAATGTCAAATTCACTTTAAAAGAAAATTTCTTGAGAAAGACCAGGCTAAGTCCATTAAGTGTAGATTTAAAGAAAACACAGATGGACCAACAAAAACCTCAAAGAAATATTTTGGCAATGCCAGCCATATTTACAGTAAGTCGCAGTTTAAATTAGTCTTAAATAAAAGCCTTTTACAGTTGTACCTGGGCCCGTATTCTCATAGTTATAAAAACGCTGAGCGTTTACCAGAACTATAGGCAAAATAGCAAGTGGTTGGTGGAGGTTTTGTGAAAAAGGTAAGCGCTTCTCAAAGCGAATGGAGAACCGCAAGCTATTGCAGAGTGTTCTTCGATTTGTTTTGGAAAGCGCTTAGGGTTTTTCATTACGAAAGTAAGCCATTTATTTTACTTTGTGTATTTTTATTAAAATTTTAGAGGAACCTAGGTACATAATCAGTATTACTATTTTATTACATTTTATGTAGAATTTTTGCATGAGTAAAAATAAAAGCGGGACATTCTGGGTTTGGTACCTATTTATTAAGTCAAATGACCTGTTTTTAAATTACCCAATTTTTAAAATTAAAGTACGTTTATTTTTTTGATATTTTATCGTTGTCTCAGCAGGATCTAAAATTTTATTTAGCTGATCACAGTCTATAGTTTTTTTTAAGGTAAAGCCATGATGACCATTAAAATAATTTTCTTAAGCATATTTTGGCTAAACATCTATAATTGAGATTTGTTTATAAAAACTTACTAAACCCAAAAACATACTAAACAGCCCCCCTCCCTCCCCGTCTGTAAAAAAAATCTGCCCCCTGTCTGAAGAACAATATTTAAGTTGTTTTATATATTTTTAGGAAAACTACTGAACTGGACTACTTCGACAACAATTACCTACTATATTTAAAGGCAATTATAAAGAGAAAAAAAAATTGTGAAATAAAAGGAGAAAAATAAAAAGCTGACGTGGAATTTTAATTGACGCTCCCTTGTCCCTCCTACCCCTCACTTAATTAATGGATGTTCCATGACAACTTACCAGTAGCGAGTCTTTCTTTTCTGTCATTTGTTTCATAGCCTATAACCGTAAATTGAGGTAATTCGGCCTCTTCGACTCCTCTCACCGGACGGTCCATCCAATACATGACTACGTCGGAAACGGTGTATCCATCTATATATAAATATTTTTTAAATTATTTTAACGATCGTACCTTAAACAGAGAATGCTTTGTTTAATCAATGAAATTTGCTATCTTTATAATTTAGCCCATAGACTAGTTTCATTTAAATGATTACCCAAGTATCACAACTTCGACAATATAGACTTTAAAGCCAAGTCAATGCTGCAAAAACGTTAATACAGCTTTTCTTTTGCTTTAAAATAGATATACTTGTTTGACTACTTATATTTACATTTAAAATAACTTTCATATATAGTTATACCCATCATCTAGCTAATCAACTTTTAAAGGTAAAACTTATACCTAAAAATATGCTAAAACTTACACCGGTTCAGATTCAATTTTACACGAATTTTATAGCGGATATTCTTCACAACGCACCAATAGCGTTTAAGTACAAGCCATACAAAATCATAACTAAAAGCTAATAGATATTACACGAATTTTAAAACGAATAATGCATCTAACAGTAATATCCTTCTTGAAATTAGCAGCGGTGTTCACTTATAAGCCGTACCAAACGACTTACAAGGTGCGAAAAAATAAAAGAATTTTTTTTAAATCATGACTAAAAAACTAACAGATTGTACACAAATTTTAAAACGCACATTACATCTAACAGCAATACACTTCTCCGCATTACCAGAGGTGTTCACTTACAAGCCGTAGCAAATGAGTTACAGGGTGCGAAAAAATAAAAGACAATTTATAAGGTATTACTGTTAGATGAAATGTCTGTGTTAAAATTCGTGTAAAATCTGTTTTTCAAAAAAATTGCCTTTTTTTGCACCCTGTAACTCGTTTGGTACAGCTTGTAAGTGAACGCCACTAGTAATACTAGGAATGGTATTTGTTAGTTTTTTAATTATGTTTTTTTTTAAATTGTGTTTTATTCCTTCGCAACCTGTAATGCGTTTAGTGCGGCTGTAAGTGAACACCACTGGTAATGCCAAGAAAGGTATTATTGTTCGATGTAATATTCCTGTTAAAATTCGTGTACAATCTGTTAGTTTTTTAGATATGATTTTTTGAAAAAAATTACTTTTTATTTTTTTTCTACCCTGTAACTTGTTTGGTACAACTTATAAGTAAACGCCACTTGTAATGCCAAGAAGGGTATTACTGTGAGATGCAATATCCGTGTTGAAATTCGTATACAATCTACTTAACTCACTTACTCACTAAAAATTACTTTTTATTTTTTCTACCCTGTAACTCGTTTGGTACAACTTATAAGTGAACGCCACTGGTAATGTCAAGAAGGGTTCAACCTCGTAGAATTTTATAAAATCCTAAAAAAAAAGCATACAAACTTACGAACTTTTATAAAAACCTACGACTTTTTTTTACCTGGGAAACGCTATTACCTAACAAAATAGTTGTAATCGCAACTTTCTTTCTAAAAATACAACTAAAAAAATACCAAAAGGGAAACGGCAGCCGCAGTTATTTGTCGTAACTTTCTAATGCTATTTTTATTAAAATGGAGCTGTTTTTGCTAATTAGCATTTAAGAGCAACACGGTTTTGTGTCGGGTAAGTCCACAGCCACAAATTTAATGATCCTGGAGGAATATATACTGAATGCTTTTGAAGATTGATTACAGGTAGATGTAGTCCACACTGACTTCTCTAAAGCCTTCGATCATGTAAATATAAAACTTTTAACTTATAAACTTAAAGCATTAAAAATCCATGGATCTTGGCATGAGTGGCTGGGAAGCTATCCCTCTAACAGTAGCCAGTTAAAATAAAAAATTGTTTATTTGAGGAAATACTTGTCAAGTCAGGCGTGCCACAGGGTGGCCATTTATCAACAATTTTATTTATTTGTTTTATTAATGACATATATATGGCTGTTTTGTGGATTGTTTCATCTTGCTCTATGCAGATAACTTAAAGACTTACAGAATAGTGGTGCACACACAACGGACTTTCCTGAAATAGAGATAAGTGCAAAGTGATGCGTTTTTACAGAAACTCTCATCCTATTTTTTATAACTACTCAATCAACAATAATTTACTATAACCATTATCAACTTTTAAAGATCTAGGGGTTTTTATGTTTGGGTTTTAATAAATACTTTATTGACAACTCTCTAACTTCAATCAAAACTAACAATTCAAATGTCTACGACTACCACATCTCCCCTTCTTGACTGATATCCCATCTCCCCTTCAAAGTCATGGAACCATTTCTGGTCGAATAAATCTTCTGTTTCGGATATATATACGACCACTTGAGGATTTGATGGTGTATTTTCTGTAGGGACCAACTTCGACAATAACGCCTGTATTGTCTCATCGCTTGGTTGTTGGATTCTGAAGATAGACATTATGCCCAACCATAAGAGGAATTAAATCTTTAGCTGTTTGGTTGTAGTTTAATCTTTTATTAGCATGCTCATGACATCTATTTGCAACATTTTGCCATTCGATTGAAAAAGCCTGATAATGTGTTGGTATCAAGGATCTAATAGGTCTTCCATAAAGTATTCTTGCAGGAGCTTCGCCATTTGCCTTGGGTGTATTTCTAAATTCCAACAGTCCCAAGTAGTACTTTTCTTTGTCCAGTTTTCTATGCATTTCATTATTAAGCCTTTCATGGACTTAACATCTGCCTCTGCATGTCCGTTGTTCTGTGGATAATGGGGTGGAGCAAATTCCACTTCTTCAAAAACAGTTGAGGAATATTGAACGCCAGTATCAGCAAAAATTTTATGCAAATCGTTTTTAATCTGGTAGCTGTTGTTTGAAATCCGGCTTTATATTTTCCAAGGAATTTTCAGTTTTATTTTCCAAAATACGTAAAGCTTGGTTGGTTGTCTCAATACATACTTTTGGGATTTCTTCAGATGTTTGGTTTGATTCTTGGCGTTGTTCTTACGAGTCGTCATCCTCCATGTTATGTTTGGGTTTTAATAAATACTAAAACAGTTGTTATTAAACTGTCTAACTTTAATCAAAACTAACAATTCAAACGTCTACGAATACTGCAGGGGTCTTCTTTGATCCAACTCTAAATTTCAAAGCTCGTTACGAATTTATTTGCAATAAGGTTTCCAAATTGTTGGGTTTTGTTAAGAGACGTTTGTCAGTTTCAGAATACTCAAGCTATGTATGGTCACCTTTCTACAGGGTTCCTAAGCAAATCCTTAGGGGGGCAAGCAGCCGTGTATAAGACGCAGACAAACGGAAAAGCACATTAGGCAGAAAAGGATGGGCATGGGGCGATGTTGTCACTACATCTTACACGTAGTAAATCCATTCCAGGTTGTTGTTTTCTAATGTTTTCCATTTTCATACCTTTAGGACTGGAATAAAAATTGGTTTTGCTGGACTACCAAACTGATGAAAGATATCGTAAAAAAAATATTTTTCGGCTTTTCATTTTGTAACCATTGTCGTTACGCACTGTTTACAGGCTGGAGACTGAGATACAAATACCTAACCTAAAGCGTTCATACACGGCCGGAGAAATCGACTGAGATATTTCCGTAGAAACTTTATCAAGCAAATAGGATGGGTTGACGCCTTCGAACGTCCAACCCGGGTTTTGCACTTTGATTCGAAATCAAAAAGGAGGAACAGTCAGATGTGGGGCCGTGCACAAATTACGTAACGGTGATTTTACCAATTTTTGACCCCCTCCCTATGTAATGTTTTGTAACGGTTTGGCACGCCACTCCCCTAATATTACGTAACGATTTCAAGACCACTACCCCCCCAAAAAAAAAAAACTTTTCACTTATTTTCATTCCAAATTTTCTTAGTTTCACACAAATGCAAACGCTGTCGAAAACCCCTCTCCCCCTACGTAACGTTTTGTAACCCCCCTCCCCCCTATGACCATTACGTAATTTGTGCACGGCCCCTGTAGTCCCAGTGGAGGAGACCTATTTCTTTGCGTTCACGAAATTGCGTAATTTTTGAAAAAAAATTGTAAGCGGCGCCATTTTTATTTCGTGCTTTGTTTTTCTAAAATTTTTGCGTTCGGCTAATTTAATTGAAAAATTTTTACCTGCGGCGCCCTTTATCTTCTCACTCGAAACCAAGATCCCCGTTTTAGGAAAACTGATCCCGTCTGTGTTTCTAAATTTTTTCGAATAAAAGTAGAGTATGACCATGGGGGAAATAGTTTTTTTCTACGGTATGACGAAAATTTCGAGAAAGTTGAAGAAAAAAATAAAAAAAGTGGCAGAGCTCAAGTTTTTCGCAAAATAAATCTTTTCACCCCTTTTTGGGTGTTACAAATATTGGCAGCCCCTTATTTTTCGCTTTTATCCTCCCGCTAGTTTTGAAGAATTGGTTCGCTACATGTTTCGAGATCATGTCATAAAACACCTCGAAAATATCAAATCTAATGTAGGGCCAGCTTTATATAAAATCAATAATATCGCAAGCAAAAAGCTCTGCAGGAAAAACAGCGCCGTTTATTGATTTCTTTGGCTGCTAGTGCTAGCTGCATGGTTTGGCCGTTTCCGGATAGATGTCACTAGTAGAACAGAATGGAAAGAAATTTAATTAAATTGAAGATATTTCTTTCTAATGTTAACAACCTCACGAGTTTATCGCTCAGTATCGTAAATAATGGACCCTGCCGCCTCCTTTAAGCAAGAAAAAGCTGTGGTTTTGACCTGAAAACATCTAATTTTTAATTAGATTAGATGTTCAAATCTGTCCCCTTCTTGAGCCTCACAATATCCCAATCTATTGTAAAACTCTTGGCGCCTAGCAGCCAACATTTCAGGGGTGATAGAGTTGCCCGCCTCCAAAATTTTCGCCCTGAACTCCTGTATAGTCGTAGGCCGTAAGTGAGGGTGTTGGAAAATTTTGTCGTGCCAAGAACCCCATAGAAAAAAGTCATTTGGCGCAAGATCTAGTGATCAAGGAAGCCATCGGATATTTCCATACGTGGAAATAATTCTATCACCAAATACCTGACGAAGGTAATTTGTAGCCTGGCGTGAATTGTGGGATGAACAGCCATCTTGCTGAAACCACAATTCGTCCAAATTTATGTTGAGTTCCCTCAACCGTAGTAAAACCTGGTGTTGGAGAAGATTAACATATTTTTGGCTATTCAAATTCCCTTCAATGAAACCAAACATTTAATTTTTGAGGATGTGGCGTTCTAACACTTGCGTGCAGATGTTTATTTTCGCGGGACAAATAGCGGCTATTTTGTGGATTGTGAGAGCTATGAAGTTCAAATGACTTCTCTTCATAAAACTTTTGATAGGAAATTTTCGTTCCTGTCACATTTATCCCTCATAACCTCACAATATTCTAACCGGTGAAAATAATCACCTGGTTGCAATTCCTGCGACTTCCCAATCTTAAACGACTTGTAGCCGTATTTTTTTAGGATACATTGGCAAGTACTGTTGGGAATATCCAGTGCCTCCGCAATCGGTTTCGTCGAACATGGTTCATGTGCCTCAACGTAAGCGCATACCATTTCGTCTCGTTCCACCCTGTGTGGAAGAACGGGATGCTCTGGTATTTCGCCGTCGTGGTAACACTTTCTACAACCATTTATGCACCCGTACCTTTCAAAACGATGATAAATGTTGTAGACAGTTTGAGCCACAGGAACCGGTCGATCTGGAAACGCAAAAACAAAAAGCCCAATGACCTCGTCCGCAAAAAACACAAAATTTACGAAACTGAAGCGACTCGAAAGGAAATAAAAATGCAATGCCTGTGAATCCCAGTTTTTCCTTGATCATCTCATGGTGTGGCTGCCATCTAGCGGAATTTGCAGACATCTTGTCAACGGTTATTATTGCAACTATGATTTATGCTCACAATGAAAGAGTGGCGACAATTTTTTCTCATGAAAGCAGTCCGGAGTTAATAACAAACTGGCACCATTGCTCAATATACCTGTTTATTTGGTGCGCGCAGAACTTTCTATGCCATTTCTGTTTTATTTATTGAAATCCTATCCCTAAGGAAAATCTTAGGAACCCTGTATAAGTGTCATATTGATAATGGTGCAAAAGAGATTTATACGTTATATTGCATTTAAACTTAAAATTCCTTCAGAGGACATCGTTTATGTTGACATTCTTAAATTCTTGAACATTCTGTCTCTGGAAATTTGGTCTTTTTATTTAAGGTTGTATATGGAATTATTGACTAACCTCAGCTTCTTGAAAAAATTGATTTTAAGGTGAACAAAGAAATACAAGAAATAGAGATACTTTCTATTTAGAATCTCATAATAATGATCTTGAAATTAGCGGGTAATAGGACAGGAGAAAAAGAAACTCTTATTCTTTTTTAACGGCCAACGTTTCGACCCTTTATTGGGATCTTTATCAAGGCTGCAACAATGGAGAAAATTACAATAGTTTTTTATTAATATAAACACACTTTCGCTCAAATATAGGTAGGTAATATTTTCTAAACTTAGTGATCAACGGATCTAAAATAATTATTCTTTTTTTCCATGTTTAACAATAGTAGTTTTATAAATCTAGAAGTCTAAGAGGTAATAAAACAGCACTTTTTTGTATAAATAAAAAACAAAATGACACTAAACCATAAGCAGAACACTTTAAAATGGAAAATGGAAATACAAAACATTGAAATCATTTCGTTTATTGATGCAAATATTCAAACTAATTCCAACTTCCTACCTCCATCCACCAGTACAGTGGAATTTAACAATAGTTCCAGACAATTTTTATTATTTTTTAAAATTATTTACACAGAACATAAAAATAAATAGGGAAACCATACGTATTCAGGCAAGGTACCCACAAAAACACATATGTTGTTTTTCCGACAATTAAAAATAGAAGGTACTTACCAATTAAGTGGTTATAAGAGTTTTGTCATCTTAAAAATATGATTTTGTCCACAGTCTACACATTCTGTTGGATGCAGCAGTAACACTTGAAACCATATGTTTCTATAGCACATAACCTTCTTTTTTTCCTTCTTTTCTCACTCTCTCCAATAACACTCCGTAATGATCTTTTTATTTTTTTTTCCCTTTAACTTTTTTTATAATGTTACAATTTTTTTTTTATTTATTATTACGAGTTCCTTTGAACAAAAATAAATGTCAGTATCAAGCTGAATAAAACGGAGACTAAAATTAGGTTGCTTATCAATGCAGGTGCACGGTTCGATTTTTCGTTTTACTATTTTCTTCTTGATCTCCCTTCCTTTCAGATTTTTTTTGTGGTTCTTTTTATTTATTTATTATTTTAATTAATTTTGCGTTGATCTTTTTTTTTTTATTTATATATATATATATAATTAATTTATTAACCGATGTTTCTGAAATTCAGCACAAAAATTATTTGGCACGAGGCAATCAGCTAATTAGCTTTTGGTGGGGGTGTAGAGTTTTCTAAAGAGGGTAGGAAAAAAATTAAACAAATAAAGTTATCTTGTAAAAACCCGAGCAAATATTTTTTTCCTTTTTTTATAATATAAAGGTTGTATATGAATGGCTATTCGTGCTTGATGGAGCCATTTATTTAATGAAGGATTGAATTACTGAAGATATTTAAAAGGTGGTTAGTTATATTGTATATTGAGTCCTTGGGTATCCGTTCTACAATTAACACAATCATTTAAAGTAATGTAAATCATTTCGCTAAGGTTTCTTTTTGTATAATTATGTTCAGTGTCTAAAATTTTTATGTTAGAAAAATCAAAATTGTGGTTTTTTTTGAAATTTATGTTGTGCTAGGGCTGTTTTATCACTTTTGTTACGATTGTACTCCCTGCAATCATATCGGTGTTGATTCACCCTATTTTTTAAGTACTGTCGGGTAGTACCAATATAACATTTATCGCAATTTAAGCAGGGTATTTTGTATATGAGGTTTGAACATAATTCTGGAGGAGTTTTATCTTTTAGTTTACTGAATAGTAAGTTAACAGTTTTAAGATTGTAAAAAACAAGCATACAATTGGGATTTATAAGTTTAATTTTTTCCTTTAATTTGTACGAGAGGCCAGGGATATATGGAAACCTATAATATTTTGTTTGTGTTTCTCTTTTGTTCCTATTTTGTGTTAATTTTTGTTTGTATGTATTAATTGTGGAATTAATTAAAGATGTTGGATAGTTATTGGACTTTAATATATTTTTTATTTTTATTTCGTTATTTTTTTGAAATTCGGGACTGCTGAGAGAAATAGATCGATAGTAAAGATTTTTAATTGTACTAATTTTGTGAGTCTCATAATAGAAATTATTCTTTGAATGAACCAATTCAAAGAATATGTCATTCTGGGAATAGCAATTAAACTTTTTTCCATGCCTTTTGAGTTCATTTAGAAATTAGCTTAAAAAGAAAAATCTGTGATTAATACATTGTTCCTATACTTTGTACCTACTGTTTTTTATTTTATATTACTAAATAATATTAAAATTTTAACAATTGTTTTTTTTTATATTAATATTTTTTAAGATTATTTTATATTGTAAAATGGTAAATCTGTCAATAAATTATATTCTATTCTACCCTATTCTATAGTAATAAGCGCCCTTCACCGCTAGACTGGAACTCTGAGTCTACATGGGCCTAAATTTGTGAAAAAATAATCTTGTTTACATAAATATGCTCAAATCTCAGTGTGAAAATTTTTCAAAATTAACTAAATATGCAAGAAATGATGTTTTTCCTTTAATTCTGGATTATATTAAAGAAAACTAAAAATTTCATGATTAAAAAAAAACCTTATTATCTCAATGTGTTTCGCACAAAGATTTGACTGTTGCAAAGTCCACAAAATGCGTATTTTTTCTAATTTGGAGCTAAACTTACAAAAAAAAAATGTTTTGCGATTTCTGGGCCTGACGATATATTGTTATACATAAATCAAGTGAATACACACTGAGTATATTTATTTGCCTTCCTTAGCAAAGTATGCGATTGTTTATACTTACAGCTCTCAATTTCCACTGTACAGTTTTGGGAATCCAAAGGATAATAATGCAGATCCATCATGCAAGCCAGCGTCGTCGTGAACCGCATACCGTATGTAATAAATCCGTCTCCGCTAAGCCTCACCAATTTATTTCGTTCCGTAACGTCGTGAAGGAAACTATATAGGGGGAAATAATTAGAAATTTTAGCGAAAAACCCTAACTTTTCTTTACTATAACAAAAGTAGGTAAAACATTGTAGGGAACAGAGGGGACCGGTAAGACAAAACCGATCGGTGAGGTGATACCGACCAGTGACCGACCGACCGTCAAATATCTCCCACCCTAGTACCCTAGTGAAAATTATAAATACCCGACTAAAATCTGCCGAAAAGAATTAATCGGGAAAAAAATAAAAAAGGCGATCTTTTTACATGGGAAACTAACTCTTGTAAAAGTATACCCAATTTTAATATTTTTGAGATAATGTCACTGCTGAAAAAATACTGAAATATAAAGGGGATCGTATGTCTGTCATAGGAGATATAAATATACATAAGTACGTAGATTCGGATAATATTATATATACATCTGCCTCCTACTTTTACAACTACTTACTACTTTTAAATTATTAAAAATATCTTGATAAGTTTTTAACCGTTTTTGGCCACGTCCTTTTTTGTTGTATGAGGTGTCATGGAAATCGGTTATTTTTCTATATTTTAAAATTAAGGCAGGTAAATTAAAACTTTTCGGAAATTGTTTAATTAAGGCGTACAGAGTGTATCAGGTTTTTAGACATTAACCTTATCTACAGGGCGTTTAACTTTTTGTTAGTTAGGTAGTTCAATTTTGTTTTAGTAGGTAGGTAAGCTGCAATACAATAAAATGACTGTGCTTGATTCTTGCAGTTAATTAACGAGTTAGCGGAACTTTGTTTTAAAAACTGTATTTTAAAGCCTAATTAATAAGGTACTACCTAGGTACTCCTTAATACTATAATGAATCGTTGCTTTAATATAAAAATAAAACACAGTCATTGTGCACCCTACTTACCTACTAAAACCAAATTAAAATATCTACCTAGCAAAAAATTAAACACCCTGTAAAGGTTTATGAATAAAAACTTGACTTACTCTGTATAATACTACTACATACTAGCGACAGACTTATTTAGCCGTTAAATCAATGCTGTAAGTTAAAATAAAAATACTAAATAAAACAAAATAGAAAGTTTTGGTATTGTAGTCTATGGACAAATCGACTTTCGTGTGCAAGTCGTGCTAACTTTGTGCAATAAGCTAATTTTGTTAAGGGTAGCCCATAGACCACGTTTTGACTTGTTGTCATTATGGTAAATTCGTTTTTAAAAAAATATGGCGGATTCAAAATGGCGGAAACCCGTATATTTAAAAAAAATGAAACTTTTTACTTTTTATCCGATTTTGATGAAGAAAATTTTGGAATACTTCGTTTATAATATATTTTATGAAAAAAAAAATAAGCAAAATCAAAAAAAATAATTTTCTTTAAAAAAAGTTAAAAAATCTGACAAAAAAAGTTTTTTCTTGAAAATTATTGATTTAACAAAAAAAAAGTTTTAAAGAAAAAGATAGCCCTTTTGATTCTGAGTTCATATTGGGTTCAAAGATTCCATTCGGTTAAGTAGTTTTTGAGGTATGTTAAAATAACTGGTGGTTTTTGGGCTATATTTGGGATAAATGATATTACCCAAAACCACAAGAACTTTTTGCAGATAACCTAAACTTGTTAAATAGGCTTAGTATATTAAGCTTAAAGTCCTTGTTATTCTGGAACATGCGTTTTTAAACGAATATGCCGATTTCAAAACGGCGGAAAGATGTATTTTTTAAGTATTCATAACTTTTTTATTTTTTATTCGATTTTGATTAAACACAGTTTGAGATACTTGGTTTGTAATATTTTTAAGATGAAAAAAAAAAGTTATAATTCTTGTACAAAAATATAAGAAAAAAACAAAAACAAAAGTTTTTTTTTTGGTCTATCATTGGTCTACGAAAAAAGAGTTCATATAACAAAGTAGCTATTTTGACGCTTAGTTCAAATTAGGTATAAACATTCCAATCGGTTAAGTAGATTTTGAGTTATGTGAAAATAACGACTAAAAAGTGGGTTCTCAACAATATTTGTTTATAAGAAATGTTATTACAAATTTAAACTTTCGCAATACAAACAGGCTCTTTGGTTAGCGGCGTCTCCAATTCTAAAAAAAAATATATATTAAAAAATATAAAACATTAAATCTAATTTTTTAACATTACTTACATTTGTATATTTCTTAAAGAATGTTCTTAAGCAGTGCTTGTTTTATCTTTATCTTTCTTTTGACATATTACGCAGAAACACAAATTAATTTTTCCAGACATGGTTACTCTTTTCCAAGTTTAGAAACAATAATGGAAAATCACCTGATTGTTGCGTAACTCTATGCATACCTCTAATTATTTTTCAAATACAAGCTTTTATAAAATATAAAGTGCACTAAAAAGTAGAAAATAATTTTTTGCATTCTAATGTCAGTTCTGGACATTGATAGTTTTAATTTGCGCTCATCGCTTTTATTATTATGATATCAGAATGCTTAAAATTATTTTCTACTTTTTAGTGCACTTTATATTTTCTAAAAGCGTGTATTTGGAAAGCTTTTTTTTATAAAATAATTTTTTGAATCCGCCATGTTGAAATTTTCAAATTTGATCAAAAATTCATAATCCCCTTCCCTAAAAACCCCTGTATGACAATTTTGATTGAAATCTAACAAACTAAATATTTTCCCCCTCCACTTTCCTTGTAAGGGGGAGTTGGGTACCTGATAATACCATATTACTGTACTGTCACCGGAACTATAACAGTTATTCGAATGTATATAAAGTCAGTTAAAATTAGTTGGAAACATTACCAAAAATCGTCAATCTTATATCCGTTATATTTAATTTTCAAAATCTGATCAAAAATTCGTATTCCTTTTCCCCAAAAACCCCCGTATACCAATTTTGGTTGAAATCGGACACGCTTAGGCGTTTTCCCCCCTCCACCCCCTCGTAGGGTGTGGGAGGGTGCCTAATAATACCATATTATGGTATTGTCACCGGAACTATAATAACATACAAAATTTGAATTTAATCGGAATATTTGACCCGAACATACATACATACATACATACATACATACATAGTAGTGAAGTTAAATAAAAATTTGGAAAAAACAACTTCTCGCGTGGTCTTTCTAGTGACAACCAATTTGTTTTTCCATTGAAGTAAATGTAATATACAAGTGCACATGTAACTTTTATACACCAAATTAAAGATAAATGGTTACCCTACAAGTTTCATTTCAAACTTTTTTTTTAATTTTGCCTTAATATAGTTGCAAATGGCTTCTGAAAATAAATAACTCATTTAAAAAAAAAACAAAAATTAGGTTTTTTTATGACAAAACAAAGCAAAATTTTGAACTTTTTTATAGAAAACAATTTTAGTGTGTGTTTCCTCTGAACCGTTCGCTGTCATTTTCAACTCTTTGGGTTAATTTTTGAGAAAGTTACAGCTTTTTTAAAAGTACCATGCAAAAAAAGTGTTGGGGGAAATAACTTGAAAAAAACGCATTTACCAGAATGTCAACAAGCCAAAGCGTGATCTATGAGCTACCCTTAACAAAGTTAGCTTATCGGCATAAAGTTAGCACGATTTTCACACGAACCCCGCTTTTTGCCCGATTTGTCCGTAGACTATTGAGTTTGAGTATCATGTAATTTGTATCTTGTTAACAAAAATCGCGCAAGAAAGTGAAGTTAGAAATCACAGTAATCTTGTATTTTCAATTTTGCCTTCAGCTTTATAGACTTAATTTGGTTTGCGAAATTCTTAGTTTTTACATATAATAGAATTTTGGAATTCTATTGGTAATATGTAGTCTCTAATTTCTGCAACATTTATCTGTAAGTGCAAGTTTTATATTTTTTATGTAAATTTAACACAAAATCCAAAATAATGCATCTTAAAAGAAAGTTTTTTTAAATTGTTATAAATTTCTCTGAAGATGATATAAAACAAAATAAACCGAAACGCCCGAAAAAAGGAATTTATTTCATAATTGACCGCAACCCAAGAAATTCACCAAAAACATACCTTTTACATTTTAAAATATTGTCCTGTTTTCGTAGAACGGCCCTTATACTTATTTTAATTGTGGCAAGTTTTGCTAAGAATATACCCAGAAAGCACACATTGTCCATCGATTAGCCATTTTCTGTTTAAAACGGTCCGCGTTGTCCATGGATCATTTTTGGACATACTGGACAAAGGCTTTTCCTGATACAGTGGATGACACAAAAACTGACTCCAAAGGACATTCAATTTTGATCCATACAGAACTGCTTTTTTCAGTTATTTTTTGGATATCCAATGGATAAATTAAAAATTACATCATTGGTTATGTCTTTTTCTTAAAATAACCTGTGCCTAGCGGACTTCCATATTTGGCTCATTAATAAATGTCCTTTAGCAGACTGGTTTTGAAGGTCCACTGGCAGTTTTTTTTTATTCCACTGGACACCAAAGAATCATTGTCCATAGGGCAAAGTTTTATCCTTGGTTTTAACTGGATAGAGTGGATGGCAAAAACACCGAGTCTAAAAGATTTTCATTTTTAGTTAAAAACCAACTTTTTGTTTATTTTCCTTTTACTTCACAGTGTTTTCAAAATTAACATTTGTTAAATAAAGTGTGTTAACGAATTGTTTTGCCTCTTCCTTTAGACCAAAACTATACTACATCCTGTGGATGTCCACATGTAATTCCAGAAAAACTGATGTAATTTTTTAGTCCATTCGATATCAAAAAACCTGTCCATTGGATATATATTGTAACTATTTTTTGGTTCAATGGACAGCCATTGGATAATTTTTGTTAATCCAACGAACCATACAAATACACTTTTTGGATTTCCCATAGGTATCTGTTGGACAAAGTGGTTAGTATAACAAATTAAAATTATTGACGCTTTTGGATCTTTTTGGGATGTCCTAGAAGGGTCCAACACTTTGACATTTGTATTACTTAACAAATATGTCGTGGACCAAATTTCTTTCGAATTTGGTTGGCCAATGGAGAGCTGCATTGTCCAGAAACTTTACTCCACTGGACATCCACTAGACAAAGTTGTGCTATCTGGGTAACAGTAACTCGCTTGTGTTACTCTTAGTGACGTGAAAAATACAAAAGGTTGTATGTTTCACGTAGAACGGAATACGTTTTTAATAAAATTCAATTTTCGATTTTCAAGAAGCGATATGGATGCGTTTTAAACACGATTTGAGTTTTTGATATTTTGACGTATTGAAAACGTAGTCAGTTCTACATGTAAACGTAGCAATTTTTGCACATTTTTATATATTATGGGACCTGCCAAATAAATTGTCTCCAATTTTAGCACTTTTTAGGTATAACTATAGTTATTTCAGATACCGACCTGTTTTTGTCATTGGCAAAAAATGTGTCTGGTACCCAAATATTTTCTGCAAAGTCACCAGATAGTGTTAAAATTTCTTCTTGGGTTCCAAAGGCTAGTCTTTCATCTTTCCAGTATTGATTGAGATAAAGGGTGATTGTATAGTCCTGCAAACAGTAAAATAAGCACTTAAAGTAAATATTTCAACATATTATTAGGTATCGGTAGGGGTGAGTGTTGTTCCTTGGAACAATAGGACGATGCTTGTGATCTGCTGCGGTACTTCCAAAATCTATACATATATTAAATTTCTAGAGAGACCAATAATTTTTGGTTTTGGCTTGTAACCAAGCCATATATAGGGTAGGCCAAAAAATCTTGCGCATTTTTAAATTTGCTATAACTTTTGATTGAATAGCTCGATTTCAAAATTTTTAACTTTTTTGAAAGACCAGACACGAGACTTTTCCGAAATTTGATATTTCGCAAAAATTCAAGATGCCGGAACGTTTTGAATATCGGGTAATTTTCACCCCCCCCCCCTGCAAAAAAATACGTGCGGCACTGGACTAAATCTAAGTCATTGCGACAAAAGCCTTATGTATGCTTTCTACACCAAGGTATTACTTAATAAAATCGGTTAAGGGACTCGACATTGTCATTTGCAAAAAAATCGCAGTTTTTCCATTTGCTTTAAGTTTTGATCAGACTACTTGATTTTAAACATTTTTACATTTTTGGGCGAACAAAGCTTGCGGCTTTGATATTTTTCGAACATCCAAGATGGCGGACAGCTTTAACCATTGGGTAATTTCACTGCCCTAAAAAAGTAACAAAACAAAATCAAGGCCATTCTACCTTCCATCTCTGCTAGGTATAGGGCAAAATTTGATGGGCCTCTGTGATGCCTTGACACAGTTCGTTAATGTCGCCGTAACTGCGGCTATTTCTGTACACTTCTTGTTCTAAATCTTCCCAATAATGGCTGTATACCAGATTCAACTCGGGACTGTTAGCAGGCCACTCAATAAGCCATTTAATTTATGTCACCATACTTGATGTAGTAATACCTTCATACATGCAGCAGGGAGGGAACTTTTGTTGCATTAATTTAGATTTTGTTCAGTATAGGTAAGAGGAGGGAGATGAAAATTACCCATTATTTAAAAATGTCCGCCATCATGGATTTGTGAGAGTTGTTAAATTTTGAACCACAACATAAAAGCCTTACGTCTTGTATTTCTATCTTAAGTTACAGAAAATAACTCCATTGAATATAAAATCCCGCATTTTTTTTATTTCTTAACAGTTTCAATTAAGTAATGACTTAGATTTTCTCCAGTGCCGCGCATATTTTTTTGCAGGAGGGATGAAAATTTCTCGTTATTTAAAACGGTCCACCATCTTAGATTTTTAGGAAATGTCAAATTTTGGACCGGATCGGAAAAGTCTGATATCTTGTCTTTCTAAAAAGTCAAAACATTTTAAAATCGACCGATTCGATCAAAAGTTATAGCAAATTAAAAAGTGTGCAAGATTTTGGCCCACCCTTTAGATACTGAAAATTCAATTTATGGTCTGTTTTTTTTTTGTCGGTTTGTCTATTTGTTGAGAACTACTGAAAAGATTTTGATGGTAATTTCACTACTGGATTCTTTGGAGTCTTAGGCAGAACATTAAAACCAAATAACGGGAACGAAAGTTATGATCATTTAAGGCAAAAAAAAAGGGAAAAATGGATAAAATCGCAGGCGAAGATACGTGGTCTTAGCTAATTATAAAATATAATTTTTATGCTCTTAAGAGGTTGCTTGGACTCCATATATTAAACAATACTTTACAATACAACAACGTCATAGGTTGCTGGTTAAAATCCGGCTCGAAGGAGCATGAAAAATTTGTCCTCTTTTGTGGTAATCTTTTTAGATTTAGAATTTGTTTAATTTTTTTATGTTTTATAGTTGAATAAGAAGACCAGAGATAGTTTTAATACTGATTATATGACTTTTTTTACAGGTATTTATACTTAATTAATAGACACTTAAAGTAAATATTTCTCACTTTTTTCTCTCTGAAAAAGCCTGGCCACACCCCAAAAAAGTTTGGGTACACTCAGGAAAAGTTTGGATACACCCTGAAAAAGTCTGGATACACTCTAAAAATGCACGATACATCTTGAAAAAATCAATATACGTCCTGTAAAAGTCTGGATACACTCTAAAAAAGACTGGACATACCCTAAAAAAGTTTTGGTACACCCAGGAAAAGTCTGAAAACATCCTGAAAAAGTCTGGATACACTCTAAAAACCCGGACACACCCTGGAAAAGTCCGGATGCACCCTAAAAAAGTCTGGATGCACCCTGGAAAATTCTGACCGACTTAAGATATGTGTATACGAGTAGTTGTATTTTATGTATTTTTCTTGGCAAGGGGTAGTTTCGGAGTAAACCTTTATTCGATTTATTTTGGGTAGTCAAAGTAACCTTAAGTATATTAGTTGTGAAAATGTTAATTTATTTCAATAAATTTCAACCCAAAAAATAGAAAATTTTCCCAAGCTACAACACTCTCACTTATACTAAACTTTGTAGTTGTTTATGTCATGTTTTGAACAGCTGATTGCACATTTCGTTGTGGTTGTGGTGATTTTTTTGGTTAATTTTAGAGAATTGGCAGAATTAATTTTAAAAATTATAAAATATTACCAGATTCCAACATATAAAACATTTATTTTGAACAGTAAAGTACAATTTTGTATTTTTTTGATCTCAAAATTTTTTTACAAGTGACAGTTTTTAGTTTCAAAAACTCGTATAAAATCGGCGAGTGCACACAGAAAAAAAGAATTACTTCAGTCAAAGCAAATTGCTTTGATTCAAGAAACAATCTTCTTTCCTATGCACGAAGACAATATTTTCTTAACAAAAAAAATAATTGTTATGAACTAGTAATTTTCCTTGAAAATAAAGATTGCCTTAGCCGAAGAAAATCCATTTGTCTTCCATGAAAGCGGCAACCTTCTTGTTATACATAGACATTAGCTTTAAAAAATATCTCGGTTTAAAACAATAGGCTAGCGATAACATCTTGCATTAAAAACCTTACTTTCATGTTTTGACAGTCTTTGTTTCGCACCAAAAACATCATTTTCTTGTTGTGAAATATATTTTTTCATCTGAAAAAAATTTAGTTTATCTAAAAAAATTGTTAATCAAATTTGTATCAAATTTTGTACGGTGGAAGTTTAAAGCATTATCCCGGAACCATTGCACGTGATTTTGCATAATTTTAAGTTTTTCACATAATTTTAAGTATCTTAAATATGTTTAATTCACGGTAAAAATTATTGATTATTTTAAAAAACTAAATAAAAACAAGACATATATGTTTTTTTGAAAAACCATGCGAATGGTCTGTGGGAGATACCAGAAGCCCACCGTGTGCAAAATTTTGTTATTGTGTTTTATCTGTTTAAATAAACAAACTGTTTTTAGGATTTAAATTCACTCTTAAAAACCTAAAAATTTTCGCGACATTGACACGCCACGCGCACGCACAAAGGGCGAATTTTGAAATGCCGAAAGGTCTGAGCTTGCCTTCTCGTTTTGAGTTAAAAAAGTATAGTTCTTAACGGAAGTAAAGGTTTTCTTGTGCTAAGAAGATGTAAGTAAAAAATTTTATGTCTTGTTTCGAAATCACTTCTTCTTCTCTAGAGACAGTTTTTTTTTAAATCAAAACAATTTTTCAAGAAAATTGTTTTTTTTTTCACAAAACAAGCGGTTTTCTTACATGAAAAAAAGTCATTTTAGGCGAAGACTTTCGCTTTTGGGTCAAGACAATATTTTCAAGAAAAGTACTTTTCTCCAGGGAAGATTTTCGTTTTTTCTGTATGGTAGTGGTAGTGGTTGTTAAACACTGCCATAAAACCTATCAAAATTGTCAAAATTTTAAGCGTTTCAAAATTTCTCTATTTACTTTAGTCTCTAATGTATACAAGATAAAAGTGTAAAATACTAGTTTATCTAACTAGTGCGGAAAGTCCACTTTTCCGCACGCGATTTCAGATGGACAAACGACGCGTTAGCGTCAGTGCGGAAAATAAGTATTTTTCGCAAGCGAGTAGAAAAAATACATATTTTAAATTTATAATATACTTCGATATCAAACACAAGCTTATTAAATATAAAAAGGAAATAAATTTTCGCCAATATGGCCGAAGAGACGACCAAAACTTTATTGCTTAAATCCCACTCTTTTTGTAATTGAATTTTGGAACGAGAACTTTTGTAGAGGAAATTGAAAATATATATATATATGAAAGAACGGTTGTAAACTAACAACCACCCAGTTGACCACAAATGTGAAAATTGGAGGATAGTTTGGGTTTGTAATGTAGGCGGTCATTAAGAAAGGGTTTTAAAATTTTTACCCCCAAGCCAATGGGGTCAAAATAGAAAAATAGAGTTCTGAAAATTGGCATATAAACTCAGGAACTACAACACGTGTTTTGATATTTTTTTAAATTTATCGTGGGTTGAGAAATAGGGGTGATTCTGGTATGAAGGTGGCTTAAATAACTCTTAATTACTTGGAGTTCCCAATCAACGTTAAGCTGTAAAGTTACTAGACAGGTGTTTTTGGATTTTTGGAAAATTTGAATAGGAGGGTTGAAATTAACCTCCTTTTATCCGATAAATATTTTAATCCTGCAAAATATCGTTTGTGGGGTATTAACAACTAACTAGAAAAATATTATATAACTAAAAGATATACAGTCTAAAGTCTAAAACAGCGTTTTTTTTTCAATTTTTCATTTTTAAGAGAAGTTAAAAAATACTTTATACTTGATATAAAACAAAAAACGAAATATTAAACTTTTTTTTTATTTTACTTTAAATTTTGTATTTATATAAAGTAATCTAAAATTAAAAATCTCAAACAAATATAATTTTGATTTTGTTGTTGGCTACTATCGGCGCACCAAACTGTAAACTATTAATTTTTTAAAATATATATTAAGGCGCGTTTCTGTGAGCACATCATAGTTACTATTATTTTCTCTTTCTAAATGCATTTGTCTAAGAGGGATCCAGCATACTACACCATCACAAAAAATACCCGCCTTTACACCCTTCGACCCCGCATATCTGTCAGGGGATAACTATCTCAAAAAGGTAGTTAGACAGCGGGGGTCTAAGGGTGTACAGTCTCTCTAAGACGAATGCATTTAGAAAAAGAGAATATTAGTAACTATGTTAACCTCGCAGAAACGCGTCTTTAGTCAAAGTCAGTCAGTTATATGTAAGTGTATAGAGTAAGCTCTTGCTCTAGGATTAGTGTCCTTAGTTGTATGACATATAGTTTTTATGGGTGTCAGAACTGATTTAAAAAAGCTACAAAGTTTGGCTTTTATGTATAGCCGACATTCTGCATATTTTTCTGGCCAAAGAATAGTATTTTTGAGCAAAGTTTAATAAATACTTTCGCTTTTAATACCAGTAAGGTCATCAAAATGGGTTGCGCTAAGATTATGAAAGCCAAAATTATTACAAAAATTAAGCAAGATAATTTACAACCAAAAAGGGGCTGACAAAACATTTTCACAGCTTTACTTTGGCCATAAATTCTAATGTGTAGAACGTGTGTTACTTGGGTTATTTTAGGTATAAGCAATAAAACCAATTAGTGGTTGTGTTAGTTGTGCAATTTGCAACCTTAGGAGAGATACCGTGAAAATAGTTATATATATATAAACAATTTTGTTCTCCATCAGCTTTTTAAAGGTTATAAATAACTTTCGCCGTAATTTTTCCAGCAGCAAGAGCGAGACATAAAAGCAGGTCACTATTAGCACTTAAGTGCTACTTTGTATACCTTAAACTATTTGTGCTTTATGAAGGAACAAAGCTGCTCAATATTAAATTTAATGCTTTGATTGCTTTGAGCTTTGTGCCTGTTTATGGTATAGAGGCAAATTGGAAAGTTTATGTGTGCACTAGCTAACTACCCGCAGCTTTACCTGCGGTTTTTCTCAACCAACTCTCTTTTAATACTCTAAATTATTACTTTTAAAAATTAACAAAAAAAACACTGTTTTAGATTCCAAACTCTATTTCTTTTAGTTTGATACAGAACTGACATTATGAAGAATTAAAATTCTTATCGGATATAGATAGATAGATAGATTTATTTCATTCCGAGTACTACAACATAATAGTAAAAAGAAACAAGGACATGCAAGTATTTTAAAGGAAAATAACTAAGATATGTTTTAAATTACATTCTAGTGTTACATTTAAAAAAGCACATGAAATAAAGGCGGTAATTTCAAGCCCTTTGTTCAGATTTTTCAAAAATACAAAAACACCTATTTACTAACTTTTAAAAGGAAACCTAAATGCTAATTTTAAGTTCTACATTGATTTGAAACTGAGTTATTTGTACCCTCTTCAATAAAAATTTAAAAAATGCCTAAACACGTGTTTGCTTATTTTATCAGAAGACTCTATATACCAATTTTCAGATCTTTATATTGCTTTTCATTTTTAAGTTACAGAAAATCCTTTTTTTATACCCGATGCAAAAGAAACTTTTTTTTTTATTACGGGTGCAAAAAAGATTTCTGTTCGTTTTTTACCCAAAATTAAAGAGAAATAGCGGAAAATAGTACTATTGAAAAAAATTTATTATTCCTACCTAAAAATGAAGCTATTTCCGTCAGTATTTATGAAAAAATCATCTAAAAACATCGTCAAAATATGAAACTGTCAAAGATTAAAATGTAGCAACAAGAAACGTCACCGAGTAAAAAGGCACATCGCTATACAAACCAGTGTTTGTTGCGTTCGAGATTTTTAATAGGTATTTACGTCACTAGATCGGAAAATTGGTCTTTGCAGGTCGACGCAGGAAATTTACCTGCGAAGACCTGTAAAGACACTTTCCGGTCGTGTATCGTACGTACTTTTTTTTCAAACGATCAGAAAAAATATTTTAGTACCTATTACTTTCGTCAACGTCTAGCCGTGTTGCGTAATTTATGAACAGTCCCCTGATGTTTTCTGCTTCTTGTTGGCTAGATAGCCATTCTCGCTAAGGCCGTTAGTTTTTAAGATGAAAACTAAAAAAAAAACAAGTAAAGTTTTGTGGTTAGAAATGATTTTTGTATTTTTAACTTATGCAAACTTGTAAAAAACATCAGACAAATTATAGTGTAGTGCCTATTAGCTTCACACAGCTAATTCACTGATGACTGACGACCAGTTATTCTAGGTTTGTTCTTTATTCAACTATATTTATAATATACTTACTTTGAGAATTAAAAATGTGTAATCGATTTCTCGGTGTATGTGACTCTTGAAGCAGCTTCTATTATTTCCTCCGGATTCAACTCATTTTTTAGATCTGAGTCCATTTTTGAAAACAAAACTTTTCAAACAAATTTAAAAGAGCTTTTCTAAAAGTGTCAAAACTGTCCAAAAAATCAAAAGCTAAAAGCTGTCAACAAGAAGTCATGGCCAACTTGGCCAAAAATGGGACCGGAAAGGATCAAGGGACCGGAAAATTGAACAAAAAGGTCCCTTCTTGAGAGTGGAAATATTTCAAAAGAACATGCCTTTTAATGTAGAACTTTCCGTACGAAAAATCGTACGGAAAGTGGCTATTTTCCGGTCGTTTGAAAAAAAAATAATTTTTCTGTTTCTATTATATTTTTTGATAAGGGTATTAAAAAAATAGTGTGAACAACTCGCGGCTAAACTGTGCTTTTTTTACTTGCACTTTAAAAGCACTAGTTGTGAGAACTACTATTGTGGGTGGGTAGTTGTTAGCTGATCGTTTTTATATGTGTGTATATATATATGTATATATATATATATATATATATATGTATAAATAGGCAAACCTCCCTCCAAAATACATATAAATGCGGCGTACTTCCCTTATATATAACGGACTGCCATCCGAAATCGGAGGGCACAACGTACCCCATGTAATTTTGTATTCGTTAAATTTTATGAGTTCACACGCAAAAATTCGCCTGGAGGGTAGATTGACCATAAATATTTAAAAAAAGGGGGCCCTAATGTTAGATTTTGCCGTTGGCGCTAGTGTCGCACTCTTAAAGGTATGCAGCGGTTTTCTTCCCTCCTTGAGCAAATTTTTAAAAATTGTTGCCAAATTGAGCAATTTCATGATTTAAACATATTTTTACTAAACAATAAGGGTTAATGCCTGTTGTTGTATGTTATTCCTAATCCCTTTTAATTAAAACAAGTTAGTTAGTATTATTAATACAAATACGGTTAAAAAATATCTTTTACAGATTAGCTAACTAATTATATTTTTTAGAATTTGCTAAAAAATGCTTTTCCGCTCAAAATGTTTCTTAAAAATTATATATTTACGCGAGAAAATATTATCAGTTTTTTGTTAAACTTCGTTAGGTGAGCTTGAGCAGCTTATATGATTTGAGTGTGATTTAACATGCACTTTAGAACCAAAATATTGTTGGAAATGGCCAAAAATAAAACAATTGGTAAGTATCAACACATTTTTTATGTTTTAGATCTTAGTTTTTTTTACTTGTCCATACCGGCCAATAAAACCTAACCTCACCGTAACTTCACCGCCAACTTAACGCTGCCCCCAAAAGTAAAATTTTGAAAAAACTTTGAGGAATGATTAATCACTTTGTGCCCGTGATTGCCCACCCTTTAGATTTTTTGCCCCCTCTTTTTTATAAAACTAAAAATGATTTTACGGGGTTCAATTTCACAGCCACAATAAACATTTTAAATAATTCCAAACTTTAAATACTCCATACGTTTGACTACCTTTTCAAATGTGCTCACCAAACATTTTAGTTCATAACCCCCTTAGTTTTTTTAAAACCCTCTCTGCGAGGGGCAACTTCACGCTTCCGCAATATCCTCAGTTTTAAATATTTCTATATTTCTCACCAAAAATTTGTGTTTGACCACCAACCTCAGGCTTTTGCAAAATTAACAAACTTTGAATTAAGTATATACTTTTTTCGAGTGATTATTTTCAATAAAAACTAGACCTGTAAACAATAAAAAATATTGGAAACCAATTTTTCTTTCATATTTTTATTGACAAAAAAAAATAATTAAAAAAATGCTTTTATTATAAGTAATTATTAATATTTTATTTTTTTAGCTTGGTCTGCAGAAGAAATAAATCTTATTAGAAACCGTTTTTAATCATTTATAAAAAAGAAAAAATATCAATCTGGAGCCGAAATAAAGGAGTCTATGGAGCAAAAATTCAGCACATTTTTGAAACAGGTTGATTGCGAAACACCTTTTTTTATTTAAATTTAGTGTTTTTTTTTGGGTGTACAGACAGGTTGAAAAAGTGAATTTCGTGTCCGCAATAAAATAAAAATTATTCTTTAGTATCATTTTACTCTTCAGGGGCATCACCTTTTTTAGTTTACTTTAAATTTAACAGAAAATTATTAGGTAATTAGGTGTTAAACTTTACGTTTATATGTTTTTACCTTAAAGGAATTTTAATAGAAACAACTTCTTTCTAGAATACATAATGAAAATAGAATTTTTTACCAATTTCAGAAAGAATGAAAATGGGAAGCTTTTAATATTTTATTGAAAATGAAAATTTGCCGCATTTTTGTACCTTTAAATTTGTTTTAATTAATAAAGGTTACTTTTTATCAAGAAAGCCTAATCTTTATGTAAAATAAAAAACAAAATTAAAATCGCAGTTGCTGTTTATCTTTAGAAAATACTAAATCACTCATGGGCTGGTACTTTGGGGTAACTTATTTTCCTCACTACACTAGTTATCTGTCAAATCTGACACAGCCACTAATACTGCATTCATCTTTTAGCTCCCGGAATAATCAAGCAAGGAAAAACATGCCAATTTTTTTTGTTTTGTTTTTGCGGCCATATTAAAAATAGTGTATAGAATAGAATAGACTTTATTACCATATTTTATAGTTTTTAACAGTTATAAAATTTAAAGTTTCGAAAATGAGATTATTTTACAAATATATGTATAAATATAATAAAATAAAAGTAAAATAAAAAAGTAAAACAAGAAAAAACAGTTGATAAATTGTAGTCAAGACAGAAAAATACAAAAATTAAAATAAAAATTGACAAAAAAATAATCCAAAACACACTTAAGGGCAAGTGGATTACAAACAAACATACATAATTTGGTTTTAAAATATTAAAATATATATAATTAAATGTACAGACAGAAAAAAACTAACAAATCAGTAATGAAAAAATAATAAAAACGGAAAATATTACGATGACTGTGACTGGCAATTAGTGAAATAGTTTCGATATTCCTTCAAAGCATAGGGCTCAATATTACAAATATACCAGAATATCAAAAGAGGGGTGGCAATTTCAGTTAAATTTTTAACTTAATGAACTTTTTAAAAAAATTCAATAGCTGCCGCAGTTATTCTTTTGTTATCGGTCGCTTTCCTTACAATAACTATGAAAAAATGGTACCTGCTATATTACTAGTGTCGAAAGTGAAGGTTTTTACACAAGTGTGATGTTATCGTATGAGTGTTTTACACAAGTTATGAAAATCACATTTTTATGAGTACCTGATATAAATATAAATTTTATAGGACATTCAGCTGGTAAAGTAAAACTGAATTACAAGATTTTTGTTATTTTAAGCATATACAGATCCTGTCTTTCAGATCACACTGCACAATTAATCTCTTTAATAACTAATACAACACACACACAATGGATTACTCCCGAACTCTCCAGCTTTAAAGAGCAGTTCATAGCTCTTCAGGTTTTGTCCTGACAGAATTCTGATTATAAAGAGCTTTTCAAAAAAGGTAAATTTTATTACGATCGAGAACTTAATAAAGCAAAAAGTAATCATGTTTTATTAAAAATAAAGTCTAGCGAAAACATAGCAAACGCAACATGGGACGCAGTACGAAAATTCACAAATTGTAAAAAAACGGCAAAATTTACTCCCTCAGCATTCAGATCAAGAAGAATTAGCAAATCATTTTAACGGATACTTTACTAAAGCTGCATCAAACCCTCTTAGAGATCAAGATATCTTGCAACTTGATTTTAACAATACACCAAATTTTGAATGTTGCAAAAACATGTTTTTCAATCCTACAAACGCAGAAGGAATCATTGAAATTTCAAAGACTAAAAAATAAAAATAGCGCAGGAGACGACGAAATACCATCAAATCTCCGTAAAAAATGTATACCTCTCAGAGCAGAGCGTATATTTTTAACGTGAGCGTGACAACTGGAATTTATCCAAAATAAGTAAAAATGGCTCATCTAATTCCCATTTATAAAAAAGACGATCCCAATAGCTTGGGAAACTATAGACCAATAGGTTTATTATCCCCTTTCTCTAAACTGTTTGAAATTCTTCTTCACAAAAGGCTTCTTAATTTTTTCGTAAGCAATAATATTTTTAAAAACTTTCAAGATCAAGATGGATTTATACCAAACAAAACTATACAGATTCAGCAATTTTAGATTTTATCAAAAATATATTACAAACACTAGAGAAAAAGTGCACGGGCTGTGGAATCCTGCTTGATTTATCAAAAGCATACGACACAATCAGTCACAATATTTTGCTAAAAAAACTTGAAGCATATGGTGTTTGTGGGACCCCGTTATTCCTTTTTAGATCGTATCTTCATCAAAGAACTTGGGTGAAATCACGACTAGGGTTCCACATGGTAGCATGCTGGAACCACTTTTGTTTGTCATTTATCTAAACGATATTGATACTTAAAAATCCCGTTCAAAACAGACATATATATATATATATATATACCAGTTGAAACAACTGAGCACATTGAGCAAAGTTGTCTGGAAGTACTTTTAACAAAAAAAAACTGGATGACTCGTAACCAGCTTCTTCTTAGTGAGGAGAAAACAAAAATTATTTTCATAAGCAACAAAAATATAAATTTAAATAGAAATCTCTTGTTCATCAATAAACAGGTACATTTGTAAATGGCACTAGGTTTTTGGGTGTTATAATTGTCAAAAATTTAAATTACTCTGAACATACTCACACTTTGTGCATAAAACTTAGTAGGGTAGGTTATTCAGTGAGATTTATGGCAAAACTTCCGGCAAACTCTAATGGTCTTCGGTCTATCTACTATGGAATATTGTGTGATTTGTGGGGTAGTAGTAGTCATGCGTAAAATGTTTTTATTTCACAAAAAAGACTAGGAATGATTATGTTTGGGTTGAAATTTGGAGAGAGCTGCAGAAGCATCTTTCGCCAACACAGATATTTGATCTATCATCTACTGAAAATAGTCCTAACTACGTCTCAATTAGGTACTTTAAGAAATTGCCGGACACAATAAAAAACACAAGTAGCTACAATGCTTTTAGAAAAGCTGCTTTTGTGTACATTTGTAATATTGAGCCCTATGCGTTGAAGGAATATCTAAACTATACCACTAATTGTCAGTCATTTTTCGATTTTATTATTTTTTAATTACTGTTTTGTTTCCTGCATTTTGTTAGTTTTTTTCTGTCTGTACATTTAATTATATATATTTTAATATTTTAAAACCAAATTATGTATGTTTGTTTGTAATTCACTTGCCCTTAAGTGTGTTTTGTATAATTTTTTTGTCAATTTTTATTTTAATTTTTGTATTTTTGTGTCTTGACTACAATTTACCAACTGTTTTTTCTTGTTTTACTTTTTTATTTTACTTTTATTTTATTATACTATACATTAATATTTATACATATATTTGTAAAATAATCTCATTTTCGAAACTTTAAATTTTATAACTGTTAAAAACTATAAAATATGGTAATAAAGTCTATTCTATTCTATACACTATTTTTAATATGGCCGCAAAAACAAAACAAAAAAAATTGGCATGTTTTTCCTTGCTTGATTATTCCGGGAGCTAAAAGATGAATGCAGTATTAGTGGCTGTGTCAGATTTGACAGATAACTAGTGTAGTGAGGAAAATAAGTTACCCCAAAGTACCAGCCCATGAGTGATTTAGTATTTTCTAAAGATACACAGCAACTGCGATTTTAATTTTGTTTTTCATTTTACATAAATATTAGGCTTTCTTGATAAAAAGTAACCTTTATTAATTAAAACAAATTTTAAATATATCATTTTTAAGAAACATTTTGAGCGGAAAAGCATTTTTTAGCAAATTCGAAAAAAATGTAATTAGTTAGCTAATCTGTAATAGATATTTTTTAACCGTATTTGTTTTAATAATACTAACCAACTTGTTTTAATTAAAAGGGATTAGGAATAACATACAACAACAGGCATTAACCCTTATTGTTTAGTTAAAATATGTTTAAATCATGAAATTGCACAATTTGGCAACAATTTTTAAAAATTTGCTCAAGGAGGGAAGAAGAACCGCTGCGTACCTTTAAGAGTGCGACACTAGCGCCAACGGCGAAACCTAACATTAGGGCCCCCTTTTTTTACATATTTATGGTCAATCTACTCTCCAGTCAAATTTTTGCGTGTGAACTTGGGTGAACTCATAAAATTAAATGAACACAAAATTACACGGAGGGCAGTCCGTTATATATGAGAGAAGTACGCCGCATTTATATGTATTTTGGAGGGAGGTTTGCCTATTTATACATATATATATATATATATATATGTATATGTATATTCATATATATAGATTTCCTGTAAATATCATTACAGAAATACAGAATGGATTCTTTAAACGGAACGGTGCTTCTAGTGGGTTAGAATTTGATTTTATAAAAAAAAAAGTCAACTGAGATTTTTTTATGTCGTTTTGTTTACGAGGTATGGCAAATTTTTTTTTTAATAGGACACCCTGTATAGTTTAACATTTTTGAATTCCAAAAAAAAATATCTTTTTGACAATACCACACACTAATACTCTATCTCTTATGGTTTCCAATTGTGTCCTGATCCTACTGTGTGGTATTGCTGAAAAAAGAATTGTTTGCAGCTTTCAAAAATTGCAAAATATACGGGGTGTCCTATTAAAAAAAATAAAAAATTGCCATACCTCGTAAACTAAATGACATAGACAAAATCCAATATAGCACGATTAAAGGAAATTAAAAATCTCATTTGACGTGTTTTTGTATTTTTTTAATTAACCAAATTCTAACCCGCTAGAAGCACCGTTCCGTTTAAAGAATCCACCTTGTATATATTTTGTATCTACAAATGATTTTTTTGACTATCTTCAAAAAAACTATAAATCTTTGTTTTGAAAATATATTTAAGTACAATAATATGTTAAAAATAATAGGTTTTTCTTTTCTGGTTAGACAGTTATATTTTATGCACATTCGGGCGTAAAAGTGCATTTTAACACCCGCATTTTCAAGCGTGAAGTAGACGTGAAACACCCTGGAGCGCCTTTTATGCCCGCGAGTCTTAGTTCTAAGTTTGACTAGTTGTCCCGTAAAGTTGTTTGTTGTTGGTTTTTAAATTTAAATGTTAAAACATGTTCATAACCTCTGTCAAAAACAGCTTTAACGCCCTCAGCATGAAACCGCACTCGGCTAACGCCTCAGACTGTCGTTTACACACTGCGGGCCCTAAAGCTGAACATTTTGACCCAGGTGCATAAATAACTATTAATGAATTAAAATAATCAAACTTCATTGGTACTGCGCTGTGGAAAGATAACATAATGTTTTTTACTAACTAGTGTAAAAAATAAATAATGAACCTCAAAAAAGGAAAGATTTTTTTTTGATATTTAACCTGATTATAAAAAATTCTTAAATTATCTCAAACCAAAAACAAAACTTACCATATTAACTTCTGATATTGCATCAAAACTGGCAATAGTTAAATCCATGCCAACCAGCAATGGGTCTCCTGTAAACAAAAATACAATTGTCAACACCATCATATGCAAAATTTTGTTTTACACACCTGTCAATGCCATGTTTGTTTTTGGCATAACCATTTGACAATAATTATTCACCTAACAAGGGCAAAAAGTGATGCTTTTCCGCATGCGGTGACAGTTGCAGTTGCAAAATTTGGCATAACGCAGTGCATGACCTCTCCCTTTAGAATTATAAATAAAAAGAAAGGTTCGTGGCATATCGGACACACATTTTGCTTTTCAATTCATTAAGACCAGGCCTCCAAGATTTAATGGATAGTCCAGAAACCTACAGATCTGTTTCATCCTTGTTAACATAGGACTGCACCTGGCGTATAAAGCATAACATAAGCAACCACACTAAGCGAATTTAGTATAAACTCCAATTGGGGGTGGAGTTGCTGCGAACGTTGTATTTTGAACGGTCTTCTTTCAGCAACCAGTAAAGTTTCACAGATTTCTTTTTTTGTCCTGCTCTCAAATTTTATTCCTATTAATATTTACATCCTTTAACGTTTTGCTTTTCGCTTTATTCCGACAGGCGGCGCGTTGCATATAGCCATCCAACATCCCGCGTTGTTTGACGACGAAAGTTGTATAAATTCACTGGGTGTGGTTGCTTATGTTATGCTTCATACGCCAGGTATAGTCCCATGTTACCCTGATGAGTCCTAACAAGAATGAAACAGGTCTTTAGGTTTCTGGACTATCTATTAGATCTTGGAGGGCTGGTCGTAATGAATTGAAAAGCAAAATGTGTGTCCGATATGCCACGAACCTTTCTTTTTATTGATTTTTCACGGGCAACAAATTTCTTTTTTTTAAATTATATTTTTTTAGGTTTTATCATCATCATCATTATGAGCTAACTCAATTCTATTGACTCAAACAATTAAATTCACTGTTTGAGACTATAGTAAAGATTGAGTAGGCAGAAAGGGCCCATTAAGCGACCTAATTGCCAGGCACACGGGCCGCCAATCTCTACTACTGCTACTGCTACTACTAAGTATTGAGTAGTAATAGTAGGAATAGACTGCACTTTATGAAGAAAGGGCCTAACTTCAAAGAAATTGCTGCAAGGCATTTCGATAATGGGTACACCGAAAGAGAAAAACATAAACATAGGTTGGATATCAAAAACAACTGAAATATAAATCTAGCGTATTATGTCGGTTATCTAATTCCCTAAAATATATACCTGCTTAAATTATTAGTAATTCAGATTTTAATCTCAAAAACCGATTTACTCACATAACGCATATTTACTTCTTACCCCCAGAATTCTTGAAAATATTGGGTGTTATAGCCATGTGCAAAATTTTAGTAGTTCGGAGTTTATACGGTATAAAATTGAGAAATCCATTTTTTTGTAAAAAGCTGTTTTAAATAATATATAAGTACTCAATAACTGTCTGACTTACAAACATATGTGACGGAAACTTATAATACGATTGGGTTTTAAGCGATATTTACAAATATCTCCAAAATGCTTTAACTCGAATGAAAAATTTAGTCTATTATGTTAGTATTGTAATAATTTAAAATATTTCCTGGTTCACACTGTCCCAGCTAAATTACTCTTTTTTAACTTTTCTGATCATTATACTTTAAAAATCTACTTATATAATGATATAACGTGTCACAAAAGAGAGTATTTCCTAGAAATAAAAAAAAAATGTTTTCTGTTGCAGGACAGATACTTTGCTACTTTTAAAAAACATTTTGTTGAAATTAAAATGAAAGTGCTTTTTGCAAACTTTTTATATCATAGAAGCTTCTTTTATGCTCCACAAAATTAACATGAGAGTTTTTTTGTAGAACGGGAGAGTATTTTTGTATACTAGGATGTTTTCCCGAAAATCAATGTTAGGTTGGGTGTTTCATAAAAACTGCACTTTTTTTATTGCCTATTAACCTCTTCACGTTACACCCCCTAACAAATGTTTATACAGGGTGGATTCTTTAAACGGAACGGTGCTTCTAGCGGGTTAGAATTTGGTTTTACAAAAAAAATGCAAAAACACGTCAACTGCAGAGGCATTTAAACTTGCATGAAATTGTTGTCTATGCCCTGTTTTACGTGGGATATTTGAATAAATATCAAAGTTTTCCATACAGATTTAGATAAAAATATCTTGATTATCGTAAAACATAGATCCTACTGTGTAGTATTGCAAAAATTGCTAAATATGTGTGTCCTATTTAAAAAAAATATTTTTTTGCCATACCTCGTAAAAAAAATGACATAAAAAAATCCAAGATAGCACGACTAAAAGAAACTAAAAATCTCAGTTGACGTGTTTTTGGATTTTTTTATTCAACCAAATTCTAAAGCACAGACAGCGGGTACAGACCGAAATAAGGAGTTTGCGAGCTGTTCTCGAACAGCTCGCGAGCTGAACCCAAGCAGCTCGCAAACGTATCGTCCACACAAGAAGAGTTAACTGTGTTCAGTTCGGCCGAGTTCGTTGAAAGTTCGCGAGGTGTTCCGAAAATATTTATTTCTCTAAATACAATTTGAAAAAATTAAATAAACAATGTCATCCTTGGAAAGCGATAAAGAAAATGATCTAATAATTGCTTGCGTAGCCTATTTTTTAGCCAAACAAAAAAACTATATAGAAATAAAAACAGCACGTATTTTTACCAAAATAATATATTGCCGAACAACTGTTCGCGAACAGGCGTATACACCAAGCTCCGAAAATGTTCTCGAACTGTTAGAGAACAGCTCGCGAACTTGGTCTGTACCCACCTTAACCCGCTAGAAGCACGGTTCCGTTTAAATAATCCACGCTATATATAAGTATCACTTATTAAAATGAGTTAAAAAATAAGAACGCTATAATTAGCCTTTGAATTATTACAAAAACAATAATTTTTTTCTTATCCCTGCATAACAGAGCGTGCGTAATAACAAAAATTACGACTATTGCCATGACTATTTCAATTATGAACAATACGTTAACAACCCCGAATTTAAATTTTGTGGGTGTAGATACTTAAAAATGTGCAATATTTTAGAAAATTATGCTTTTTCAATAAAGGCCCTCACCAAACACATAGGCATGCATTTAGTGCTAATTCTGTAACTCTGTCTCTTTTCTTTCTTATCAAAATAAAAAGAAAGACACACTGAATAATGACCAAATTTATGATTACGAGTTGCGTAACTGTAGGGCCCAAAAGGTTTTTTCATTAAGACGCCGATCAGCATTGCCACCAAAGAAGAAATTACCGTGCAGTGCTGCCAAAATTATCGATTTATCTTGAAAACTATGTTACAATTTTCTTTTTTTTTAAATACGGCAACAACAAAAAATAACACAAAAACTTAAATCCGCCCGGGCAATCGGTATAGAAATCGATAAAATCAGCGAATTACACGGGTACGGGGAATCCCGTGTAAGTAGTCGAGGGGATTCTTCACTCCATGAAACAAAAGACGTTTTCGAAGTACGGTAATATTTACATATATGGTGCGTTGACTTTTATTGTAATATAGTTTGGTTTAATTGCTAAGAAGAGTCAGAACTGATCAAATTAAATAAAATAATTTGAAACTAAAATAATAAAATACTCATAATTACTGTTTTACGCCCTTTGAAGGCAACATTTATTTTTAAATTTGACGGGATCTTAGCTGGGAATAATTTGGTTAATTGTGGGTGACATCGGCAACAGCGTATCGGTTTCACAAGTTTATTATCTCTTTCGTTCTCATTTACTAGCCATTGCGCTTCTTTTTCAATACACGCTATTTTTAGAACTGTCGAACTCTGTATAATCAAGGGAAAAACAAAAATAACGAGATGCTAACAGCTGACGAAAAAAGCCACACTATTATTTGACGTAACTATTAAGGACTTATTGGGCGTACATTTTCGCATTCCCTTATTAAGGAAAATTGACATTTGATATCTGAGCATGCGCGTGACCTGCGTTTTTATTAAGGGAACCGTAATAAAATACGGTGTTCCCTTAATTCGGTACAGTTACCGTACGTCCCTTATCTTTAAACATAACCTCAATTAGCACGGACACGACTTTTTAATATTCTTTGCATTTTTAGTTTTTTGTTTATAAGCGAAAATAGTTCTGTGGATTTTTTAAATTTCTGTGAGAAAATGAATAAATTGGACAAACCTATAAGCTTGAGGTTCAGCTAGACTGACGATAGAATTCTTCTGCGAGAATTTATCGGGGAAAATCCCTACAAGGTTAGAAATTTTCGGTTAGGAATAAAAAAAAATAATGCGACTTCCAATAACACTTTTTTTTTAAAGTATGGTTAAGGTTTAACCTAAATAAAATACGGTTTCCCTTATTATGGTAAAACCTTATAGAGTAACGCCCAATAAGTCCCTAATGTCTAGTTCACAGTCCAACGTCTTGACACTGAATTTCTCTCTTTGTCGAAAAGAGTGTGAAACAATAGAAGGCAGCAGCAAAAGCTGTCAATGTGGAGTCTGGATGAAACACGCATGCGCCAGTTCGAAACGAAAAAAAGCTCGTTTACCGTTCAAATTGGTGGAAAAGTAACGTCATTGATAATGAGCGGGCAAAATTGATATGTAATATGAATATTTTCTATTTATTTTACTAAATTGTTGGGAAGAACTGCAGAATTTACTAAGATGTTCATCTAAGGCACCGATGGGTAAAAACTTATACCGCTACGTTATATTTTTTTCTAAGGTAGTGCAAATACTTGCAGGAAAAATAAACAAAATTATCACCGCTGGCTAATTTAAGGTTTTCTTTTCTGTAAAAAATTTAAAACGACAGATAGACAGTCGAGTCGGTTCAATTTCTCACCGGAATCGAAACTTAATTAAAAAAACAAAAACAAAAATCGAGGGGAATCTGGTTTCCCAAGTTTATTTTGCCTCTGGCAGACTAACTGACTGTTTTATATAGGGTTCTTCAACAAATAGATAACAAATGTAGTTATTGGGAAATTTTGCAAAAACCCTCGGACAAGTCGATTTTCGGCTGCCTTGGCTTATTTGTAAGATACATCCCACCCTTAGAAACTCCCCCCATAATATAAATACAACCTACTGCATTTATAAAAAAGGGCCTAACCTCAAAAAATAATATTTTTTAATGGTGACTAAATAATGATATTTTACTAAATTAGCAGAAGATGAGCACCTCGTAAAATACTTTTAATTTAAACTTAAATCTACCTAAAGTTTTTCAAAACCTTAAGTTATTAAAAAATTCTTAATAAACTATTCAAAATCAAACGAAGAGATGTCACGTCAGTAAATGTTCGAATGCATGTTTTAAAAATAGCTGTGGCTTCTATCACAGAAAACAACAAATAATGCCAACAAATTATTATTATATCGTAAAAGTTGACCAAAGAACTCTGCACAAATTACATTGGGAATGGCTTTAGGCTAACTGTCATAATTTTTTTATATGTTGTAGTACTCGATCAACAAAGCACAAAAATAAAAAAAAGGAGATAGGGCGCAGGATTGCTTTCTGAGATATGGAGCTTTAAAGTTGACGTGTTTTAAGCTATATTTTTGGACAAGGTCCAAATTTTTTTCCCACAACTTTGTTGATTAGCGCCAAAATAAAACAATTCGTTTCTCTATTTAACCTAAATGAAACATCCTTTCCAACCATGTAAAAATATTTCTATAAAGGTTCTTTGGTAACACCAGAAAAGTCACTGATTTGTACATTTTAAAAACGAAAGAAAATGACCGTATATAAAAAATGAAAATTTTTATTTTCTTTAAAACAAACGGTCAGATTTTAATAGTTTTTACATAGGTTAATAAAAATAATGCTAGTAAGCTAAAAAAAATATTTTTGCTTGAGTAGTACTATTAATTGGGAAAATGGTAGTTACCTTTAATGCTTTTTAATATTTTTGAAATATTGGTGAAATACGAAAAGTGACTTAAAATAACTTATGGGTAAGTTATAGAAACTTTTTCTGGACAAATTGAATTTAAAAACTTGATACAAATATGTTGGTACCGATAGGTATCCATTGGTACCGCTATTTGACCAATCAAATTGCTCGTGTGTTATATGCTTTTAGGTAAATTTGGGGATGCCGGTAACGAATATGATAACATTTTTCCGGTTGTTTACACTGTGTTCCCAATAGAATGTGTAAAATTATCTGATAGCAAATGACGTCGTTTCTTAAGCAAAAGTTTGATTGTGTCAAGGCTACCTTGATGTTTTTTAAATACAAAGCCGCCGCATGCCGCCATATTAAACATATCTTAAGAGTTTTAAGTTTGTGCACGCAAATGCATTCGTAAAAACTACTTTACCGCAGTTTAGTAGGAAAAACACTTTACCTACTTTTTTTCTCGTAGAAAAAGAGTAACAATAACTGGAAAAATGTTATTAAATTCGTTACCAGCGACCCCAAGTTAGCCTAAAAGCATATACTACACGAGAAATTTAATTGGACAAATACAGGTACCAATGGGTACTAATTGGTACCAACATATTGGTATTAAGCTTTTGGATTGGACTTGTCGATAAAAAGTTTTTATAACCTACCTATAATATATTTAAAATCACTTTTCGTAGTTCTCCAATATCAAAAATATTAAAAAACATTAAAGGCACCTATCATTTTTGACATTTACATATGTGAAAATTTTTAAAATCTGGCCGTGTTTTAAAGAAAATGAGAATAGTAATTTTTTAAAAAATTGGTCGTTTTCTTTCTTTTTTAAAACTTACAAATCAGTAACTTTTCTGGTGGTACCAAAGACACCATGTAAAAACATTTTTATATGGTTGGAAGGGGTGTTTCATTTCGAATCATTTTATTTCGGCGTTAATTAACAAAGTTGTGGCAAAAAAACTTGTATCATGTCCAAAAATATAGCTTAAAAACACGTCAACATCTCCATAGCTCCATATCTCAGAAAGTAATTCTGCTCCCTATCTCGTTTTTGTTATTTTTGGGCTTTGTTGATCGAGTATTACAACATATAGAAAAATTATGACATTTAGCCGAAAGCCATTTCGAATGTTATTTGTGCAGGGTTCATTTTATTGTTTGTTGGGATTATGATTCCTGTTAAAACTGAGAAATAATGCGAGGATCGTGTGTCTGTGATAGAAGCCGTATCTAGTTTGAAAAAGTGAGTTCGAATATGTGTTTTTGAATAACTCTAACTAATAAATATAAATAAACACAAATAAAAAGTGTGCCTTTTTTGTGAAAATATTCACCAGAAAAAGCCTCTTTGAACACATTATATTCCGGAAAAAAAGCAGGTTAAGCATTTTTTTTAATTCTCGTAGTCAAATAACCATCCCATTTTACTTAACTTACCGTAGCTAGAACGACTTTAAATTGAACAAAGAATAATTTCCGACTCAAAAAAATCTTACTTATTAAATGTTTTAAGGAGGGGTATAAAACGTAACACAACCTGATTTTACTTCCCTATTGCTAAAAAAAAACATTTTTTAAATTCATAAATATAGGGTGTCCTAAAAATCCGAGTCTACCCTAATATCTCCAGAACCAAAAGAGACCGAGAAGTTAAATTTCACACACTTAGATGGTTTACTAAAAAGTATCTTTTTGGATGCTAATCGTGCGGCTATTCATTAAGAAGGCGGAGCTAGGGCAAAGAGAATACTTTTTTTTAATGTAATACCCTGTATATTTTCTAAAATTTGAATAGAGCTTTTCATTCTGTTTCCAAAAATACCTAATTCGTTACCTTTTTCATTAACGGTTTTTAAAAAAAATGTATCGTCGCCACCCTAGCTCTGCCTGCTTAATGCCGGGTGCAATTATTAGCATCCAAAAAGATACTTTTTCGTAAACCATCTAATTGTATAAAACTTTACTTCTCTGCCCCTTTTGATTTTGAAGATATTAGGCTGAACTCGAACTTTTGGGACACCCTGTAGGTGTGCGCCCAAAGATTTCCGCACGCCCAGTACATATTTTAAATTAAATTAATGAATAATAGATTGCTAATAATAATAATAACTACCTCATGCTCCTACTAACGCGGTTTATTTCCCTTTTACGAGTTATTGGGCCACCCTATACGTTATTATGTAAAAACACAATTAGGCTTATGGATGCATTGGTTTTAAACTTTTTACATCAGCATAATTTCAATCACCTTTCCTATTAATTCTAGATCCCCTATGTATAATATATACAAAAAAATATGAAATACGGCAATGTTTGAAAGTTCGAGACAATGGAAGTCCGAAACACAGAGTTAATTTCAAACATACGGCAATAATAGAGCATATACTTCTATGATTACCACCTATCAATGCGTTTTCTTTTCAACACTATGAATTAAAAAGCGAACTTCCAATATTACGCAAATTAAAAATGTATTTTTCTCCGTGTAGCGTTTCGAGCCTGTTCCCTCAGTGTGTTAAGTATACTTTGTTTCTAATAACGTCACGAATTTAAAACCCATAAGACCAATGCTTTATCGGCCGCTTTGTCGCTTCTGTAGTCTTTCTTTAGATACAAGTAATACTAATAGATAATAGGGATATTTTGAAACACTTATTTGACACTTCGTAGTGGCTATGGTAATTACTGCGTCTGCGCAATAGCTAAACGTCATTCCGTTGTGGTAATTAACCACTACCACTACCGTTGTGGTTGTGGTTATTTTTCTGGTTAATTTTAGACAATTTTGGTTTAAATAATTTTAAAAATAATAAAATATTACCAGATATAAAACACTTATTTTTTAAGCTAAATTTTTTATTTTTTCTCATCTCTGATTTTTTTTTACAAGTGACAGTTTTGAATGTGTTCCAAACACTCTGGTAAAATCGATGAGTGGTAGTGGTTGTTAAACACTACCACAGCGGCTGTCAAAGTTGTCAAAATTTTAAGAGTTCCAAAATATCCCTAATTCTAAACCATTTGTTTAAAATCTTAGCCATAATTCTTACTGCAAAGCCTATTTTATTAAAATTTAAGACACAAGTTCTGAATATGTGCAGAATAATTGAGATTTGTGTCTATTGTAATTCCCAACAGCTTGGCATTACTGAAAAAATCAAATTCTTTATTGTTAAATACTAGTGATGCAATTAGGCGCAACCACGTTTGTGTCTTCTGCGAATTTTGTGCTTTTATTTGGTTCCTCAAATAGCATACCAATGTCCTTTATACATATTACAAAAAGTAAGGGTCTCAAAATACTACCTTGAGGTACACCCGTAAAAATTAAAACGAAAGATGATTCGGTACTTGTTTTGTTAAATTTTAAAACAGTTTTTTGTATTCGTTCTTTTAGATATGACTCAAAAAGATTTAAAGGATTCCTCTAATTCCGTAAGTTTTAATTTTTTTTTTAAGTATCTTGTGACTCAGAGGTCGCGATTCTTTAGAAACCGCAGAAAATGTCATCCGTTACAATTCTGGAAAGTGGCAATTTTTACTTATTAAACTTTAATTAATATTAATTATTAATTAATTAAAATAAAAACCCAGCGTCCTTAATATTTATCCTAAAGAGAAACAGCGTCATTTTTTTAATAACACTTTGTAAATTTAATATTTTAAAGATATTCTGCAGAACTAGTTTACGGTGGACCTAAATTGCTACTACGCGTACCAATAAACGTCAAAAAGTGTCGAAAATTCTCACTATGTAAAAGGAAAGACAGAATTTGTGTGACCTTTCAGTGACAGTGGCATATTCCACGGCTATCTATGGTTTTGCATGTGAAAAGTTTTAAAGGTTTGGTTACACACAAAAATAAGCTTAATAGAATACATTTTTAAATAAAAGAAGGGTTTTCACAAAAACTGCCTACTAAAATTAAAATTGAATATTTTTTATTTACTATAACAGTATAACGAAATATTAGTAAATAAGTCCTGACAAAAAAGCAGTTAGTTAGTTAGTTAACTTGTTTTAGAAATGGTCAGATTTTTTGTAAGGGTGAGATATTCTGACGGTTTTTGAAGAATCGCGACCAGGGTGTCAAAAGATTTAGACAGATCCAGTAATATTCCACAAGCTGTTGCCCTTTCTTCAACAGTTTGCAATATTTTATTAGTGAACTCAAGAATTGCCGTTTCTGTCGATCTTTTTGGTAAGAGACCATGATAAAATCCATTAAGTAAGTTATTTTCAAGAAGTCTTTGATGTTATAAAAGTTCGTAGAGTTTTGAAAATAACGAAAGCAAACTGATTGGCCTGTAATTACTTAAGCTTTTAGGGTCACCTTTTTTGAAGATGGGAATAGCACATGCAATTGTTAACTGCTCAGGATAAACACCGGCGCTCATGCTCAAATTAAAAATAAAAGACAGAGGCTCTGCAATAAGAGATACGCGTTGTTTAAAAAGGCTTGATGGTTTGCCATTATCACCTGAAGTATTTTTATTTTTGAGTTTTGCCGCGGTTATGACTAATTTATTGGGACTGGTTGGCCTAAGAAACATGGTCTGTACGCAATTAGAATCCACTGAATAGTCAGAACCATTCTGGAATATTTCCTTTTCTTCAAGTAGAATCTGGGCTGCATCCAAAGATTAAACTCATTTGCTAATTGCAAGCTGTTATTGTTATAGTCAGGCAGCTTGTTTATCGTTTTTTACTAATTGTAAATCTTTTTACAGTATCTCAGGCGGCTCTGGCTAAATTATCACTAGCCCTAATCTTTGAAATAACATGCTCGCTTTTTGCTTTGTTTAATTCGTAGTCATAATTTATGTTATATTTTTTTAAAACATCGGTATATTCAGCGTGCTTTTGTGATAAAATCTGAAGGGATGATACAACTTGATTTTTTAGTTCCGCTAGATCCGGCGACGTAATCATTTTTGGTGTTAAAAATTTTATGTTTGCTTAAATTCAGTTTTTTAGGAGGAAAATTTAGATTACATTACATTACTAGATTTGTGTCCACAAATTAGGTTCCTTGAAACGGTCAACAATTGATTACAGAAATTCTGTATGTTTTGGTAAGTACCACTGGAGCTTGAAAAAAATGGCAAAAGTTGACGTGATATTTTTAGCCATCCACATAATATATAGTATGGAGGCTATTAGGATCGTTAAAAAAAAAGTTTTTTATTTCCATTGAAAATAATTTATTTGGGTCAAAATACAGAATACAAAATTTTGTCATGGTGTCTGTCTGTCTGTAACACGATTACACTGCAGCTTAACCGAGTTTTATCAAATTTGGCACACAAATTCTTTGTCACCGGGCGCAGAGCTGATTGGTTTTTCATGGGGATGGGGGGTTGGCAAGAGGGTAGAAGGGTAGGGAGGAAGTAAACTTTTAAGAAAATTGTAACTTACGAACCGTATTACCTAGCGCACCGCGGTTTTCACATTAATTTGGATTATTGCATTTTCAACTAAAAAAAAAAATTAAAAATAAATTTAAAAAATTGTGATTTTTTTTTAAAAGATTTTATGGATGGCTATACGTACCTGCTGTAATGATTTACAAAAATATGATCAAAATTCTTTACTTAGAAATAGTTTATATAGGTAGAATTTAAACTCTAAACTTTTGGCTCAAAAACCCTCAGCTCAAACCCCTTGACCACATAGTGAGTGAACTGCTTTCTAAACAAATATAAAACGACAAACTATTCGGCAAACAATCTTGAATATTTGACTTTATCCATTTTGCATTTATTCATTGACCACTAAACTAAAACTTCTGGAAAAAGCTTCTGGAAACTAAAAAGGTATTTATTTTACACCCTGCCAAAAAAACCGCGTCAAATCTTTTAGAAAAGTTTAATGCGATATATGAAACAAACTTGTAAAAACTAAGACAAATCTCAGCAAAGTCCATATTTTTTCTATCAGGCTTTACGAGCAAAACAGCCTGGCTCGTAGAATCTTATGGTCAAGCCATGTTGGTAATTTAAGGCTTCAAATATTTTACCATAATTTAAGGGGTACCGTTTTTGATTAAGCAATTTTTACTATGTTTTTCACATTTTTATGCCATGATTTTGCACACATATTAAAGCTTTCTTTCCAAACTTTCGATTTCTAGAATAAAACACTTACGGTGGGATTTACTAAAAGGGCTTAGTCTGTTTTAGAACGGTCCTAAGTTTAAATTAAATTTTTGGTTTTAAGCATTTTAAACCAACCCTCCTTGAATTTTAGACATAGTTTGATTTATAAGAAGAATTTAAATAAATTTATTGAGTAATCATCTTAACACAATCTTTTGTGGATTTAAGAAGAAAGTTTCAATTTAGACGAAAAGATATTAAAAAAATTTAAACCCACGCGGGGTTTTTCTCAGTTTTTAGGTTCTTACGTGCCTCTACCCGCCTGCTTACTTCACAGTGCTTTCTTGCTAAATAAAGGATTAATAAATAGTTCTCACTTCCCATTTCAGACGAAATTTTGTGGTTTTTGCTTTTTCCAATTGTAATTTTTAACGTGGTAGGTGGGTTGCATAGAAATAGAAGTTGAAAATGGGTAAATTGCCTATTTCTGCAGTTAGCCACATCAGTTTTCATCGGTTGACGCCGGGATTTTCGATTTACAATTGGTCCTGGTTCTGGTTGTACCAAAACGGTCCTTTCGTTTTAAAACAATGACGTCACAGTTGCAACCCGGTTATAAAATTTTAGAACCAACCTGGAAGGTTGGTTTGGCCCTCTGGTTGTAAACATAACCTCTAAAATTTTGAAAAATTATAGGTAGTCTTTTTTTGAGTCAAGTCCAAGATATACCATCATTTTAGAACCAATTCTTAAATCGATAATCCCTTATAACAAACCAATTTTTTATACTCTAGTTGAAGTTTTTTTTGAATAAACAATGAAATGCCAAATAAAAATCCATTATTTTCGCAAAGAAAAGGCCAACTTCTAGCCCTTAAAGCCTTAAAAAATAATCTAGGTAGGTCGTGGCTTACACTAATGTAGCTAACGTACGGATTTTTGACAAATACCTAACTCAACATTGATGTTTGTTTACCTTTTTGAAACGAATTTAAACCTCCTTCATTTTGTATTTCTTGTGCTTTTAGATCAGTTCCAATTGATAAGAAAGCAGATGGTTGCATTACCCAAATAAACAAAGTAAAGAACATTCAAAATGTTACCTAATGGCTTGGGCGCAATCCATGTATAATAAAGCACAGGAAATATCAAACTTAAAGTAAAAACAAGCATGTAAAGACAGGCGAGACATTCCAAACTTGATCTGGCCCAGCTCTAAGTAAGTGGACAAGGCTTCTTGAGGAAGTCGAGGACTGTTGACCTCCAAACTACACTAACAGGTGAGTGTTTTGTCAGCTGATGACAAAGGTAGAGCAATTTTATATAATCAATATCATATGGTCTGTGCTTCTGTTATTTTTAGGAAATATAAGGAGCCATTACACAACACAGCTAGGTACGACACAACTTTAAGGATTAACGATAACTAACCGCTTCTATTTTTCTGACAATGAGAGGAACTTAAAAACTTAAACAACTGGACAATAGTTTTTAGTAAGTACATACACAAGAAAACTAAGTTTCTTTTTTTTCCACGGTTCATAAAAGTGACTATGTATTATTAGGAAATGTTTGGAACGCTTAAAATTTTGACAGATGCTGTGGTAGTGTTTATCAACCACTACCATGCATCGATTTTACCAGAGTTGTTAGAACACATTAGAAACTGTCACTTGTAAAAAATTTAGAGATGACGAAAAACAAAAAATTGGGCTTTATTTTATGAAATAAGTGTTTTATATATTCGAACCTTGTAATATTTTAATTAATAAAATTAAATGCAGAAAAATTCTCTTACAATGACAAAAAAAATAACCAAAACCATAACAAAATGGATTCATAGCTTACAGCAGTGGTAGTGGCTAATTACCACAATTCCAGGCGAGATTAGAATTTGATATAATAAGTCTAAATAAAAAAATACTTTTCTAACTTAATAAGTTTTGGACGGAGCTTTGAGCTAGGATGTCCGATTGGGTCTTAACTATATTGTTTTTCTCTGTTTCAGGATACTGCAGACGCCAGAGCAACCTTTTTTCTGCTGCGAACAAGTTGACTACTGGATGAATAATTAGTTAATAAATACAAGAAAAAGTTTGACTTGATATGGTTATTTTCGTAATACATTTTATTTAATATACTTAGTAATTAAATTTATTTGTTTAGTAGGAAGGTTTCAATGTTGTTTTATTTGAAATATTTAGGATTATTTTAAAAGTTTAATAAAATAAAATGCATCCATTTACAATAATCATAGTTTTAGAATAAGAATTAACCTCAATAACAGCACATTGACCATGATTCGTAGAAAGTAACCACAAAATGAACGACATTTTAGTCAAATGTAAAAAAAAAATATTTTTAAGGAAATTTGTTTTATTCAATCTATTAAAACCTCCAAAAAATTGTTTCCAATAATAAACTGCAAAATAATAACTTTTTGTTTCCCAGTTAAAAAAACCGCATAGGTTCTTATGAAAGTTGGTGCGTTTTTGTGATGTTGGATAGGGTTTTATAAGATTCTACTGGCCAAGCTGTCTTTCTTATAAAAACTGATAGAAAAAAATCCGTACTTCATGAAATTGGATTAAGTTTTTACAAGTTTGTTTCACATACTGCATAGAAAAGATATAAATCCTGGTAAAATCGTGTAAAATCTAACTTTTAGTTAAAGCTTTAAAGAACAAATTACAAAAGTTTACCATTTTTTATAATAAGACGACACCTTAAAAACTTCGTTTAATGAATTATTTGTGTATTCTTAATTTTATTAGAAACCCATTGAACTGTTTTTCTATCATAGTTGCAAATGGTTGCCCTCCTCATTGATCATGTTGCGCGCTTTTATTTCTATGGTGGGTTGAAAACCACATTCTGTGAATTATAAATGGAATAAACCCAGAAGTGCGGCGGTTTTTGTAGCCAGCTGAGAGTTAACCTTAAACTTAATTCTAGAGAGCACTAGAAACTGACTGGATTCCTTATCAAAGCAGTAAAAAGCCCTGAATGCTATCCATTTCTAACTAGGTGTTCATAGAAGCGAAATCCTTAAAACTCGTTTTTGAACATGTTTTGAAACATGAGCTGATCTCTAAACCAGCTTTTTATGGTTCTCACTTTGCAGCAGTAACCCCGCGGGGATTTCATTAAATTTTTATGAAAGTCTTAACTTAAATTCACTGAAGTGCCCGTTTGTTTATTTTCGTAAATTAAACACAAAAAAGATTGTTTATGTCGAAAAGCAGGGTTCCCACCCAAATTTACCTGTCAATTTTTAATATTTTTTGTTGGTCATTTTGTTTTAGTTTGGTGGCAAACCTTTTTGCTACCCAGCCTGTCAAACTCGGAAAATGGTCAACAGTTATAGTTGTTTTGGGTTTTTTTCTTTGGAATATTTTTCGTGCATAATCAGTGACCTTCACTTATGTTTGTTTTGCCTCGTAGTGCCCTCATAAATATATTTTTTGTTCTGAAAACGGGTTCAAAATATGGCGTTTTTCTGGACAAAACTGGAGATGTTTTATTAGTTAATGAAAAACTTGGGATATTAAATTAGGTAAATTAATCCTTGTGAAAACGGTTACTTAGGGCAATTATGCACGAACTTATTAGCAATTGCCACAAAACAACACCCTAGAGGTGGTGTAAAAAATCACCAAATTTTTAACCTCAAACACACATAATGAGGCTATTATGTGCCAAATTTTTGGTGTATTTTGAGAAAAAAAAAAGCAGTTTTTCAGTGGTATTTTGCAGTAACGATACAAAATAATCAATAATTTTATGTCTTTTCTGTATGGGTAACTGTCTTTTGAAAATTGGTTTTAAAATTTAGTACCGCCCACAGGTGTAAATATTTAGACCTGTGGGGGGTACTATTTTAGATCTTAGTAAATCTCACTGTCAAATTTTTCAAGTTTTCACTTTTTTTTAGTGTTCAAAAAAGTACTGCCAAAAAACATTTTTTCTTTGTTAAAATAAAAAATATTTAGAGAGAGAGGGAAGAATTTTAGAGCTAGATGGAGAGATATTTTAGTGACGTGCAAAAATATTTAATGTTAATTAATTAATAATTTAGAGAAAGAAGAAAATAATTTAAGGCAATTGCTTAATAAAAATTTCTGTTATGTCATCTATCTGTCATTTTAAGTGGTGTCGTGCATGTGATTTTTATTTTGCCATTTTTATACAAAAAACAACAAAAATTGTAATTTTTTAAAGCATAAAGTGTGTGAGACATAAGGTGGTATTAATTCCTTTCAATCTTTAAATTTACCAAAAAACCTATCCTACTATACTATAAGTGTAACTAAGCACATCTAAAAATCATTTAACAGGTATTTAACTAAATTATTTTAAGGGTCATCATGGCTTTACCATTACAAAACCCTATAAAACAGCATACAAACTCATCAACTTTCATGAGATTCTACGCGGTTTTTTTACCAGAGCACTAACAGAACTTACAAAAATAAGGAGGGCACGGCTCAGAGCACTTGATTTTAGCTTATTCGTCAAAATAATCAAAAAAGTGCTCCGAGCCGTGTCTTAGTTTCTACAAAATGTACTTTCCATTCAAAGTTCAGCCAATTCTGAGGTATAAATATCACATAACCCATTTTGACCGTCACTTCGACATTTCCTGAGCTAAGGTCACTGACAGAAAAAAAAATCTCTAGTCTTATATAAACTTTTTAGCAATTTTAAATTGCAAAAATCTGTTTTTTTATACCTTCATCAAAAACATGATTTTAGTAACTGTCTGCAGATAACTAAAGCAAGGGTTTTTTGGTTACCAATGCAAAAAAACTTTTTTTTTGATCACGGTTGCAAAAAAAGATTTCTGTTCGTTTTTTACCCAAAATTAAAGGGAATTTCTTAGGAAATGGATGTACTTGATCGGTATGTGCATTATACAATGTGAAATAATAAAAAAATAACCAACATTATTTTTATTATACATGACTAAGTGATACTTGCAATCATATTTACAATTTGAAAACATTATTTTAAATAAAGAAAAATCTAATCTAATCCTCAAAAAGTATAAAAATTCTACTTACTAACTTAATTATCTTTAATCATTAAAAATTCCTACCTACTAACTTAAACTTTAATCAAATAAATGTTTATCTATATTACTGGTGCCTAAACAATACCAGTCTTTTTAGCTGATCCCTCACCTTATCCCCAGATATTGTCTCATTTATTTTATTGCTCAAGATATTTAACCTTATTGAAGCATATTTTTTTGCAATTTTTTCAATTAAATTTTTTTTTTGCATCTCTTCATAGGGTGCTTGATCAAAAACATGATTTTGCAAGCAGCTAAAGATATTTTCATTGGATATTAATGTTCGAGTTTCTTTCATTATTAATTCAATAAAAATATCTTTGAGTGGGAGGTAACCCAGTACATTAAAAAATTTTTTAATAGTTTTTTCTATTTTTTGACCAATTATCTGAACATTTACAGATGGATAAAGTAATTTGCGTCTTGATTTTCGTTTAATCAACTTCAAAGATCCATGCATGTCATCAAAATCAGCTATTATAGCTTCTTCGCATATTGGGCAGCTTATTTTCTTTTTAATAGAATTAACTACAAAACCGCATATATACGATAACACATTTTCTTGTAGCTCATTCAATTGAATTGGAGCTAGTAGCCTGCAGTTTTCTTCAATTTCTTCTATTTCTTCTTCTTTTCTTCGTTCCCACCTTATATTTGTTATTTCTGTTCTTTCTTTAGAGCTTTCTGTCACATGTAACATTTCTGTACAGTCTTGTCCAATGCAAATTCCAGTGTTATTTTTAACATTGATATGTGTTAGCATACGTCGATAGGTTTGCATAAACTGCAAACAATTAGGATTATTGCATGAATTGCGACTTCTAAAAAAGGTTCAGTTTAGTATAGCAAAGCAGGAAAAAGGTCAGTAAAACTAATCCAAATTTTACTATAACAAAAAAGTTTTTAGGATTGTTATGGTGCTTCGGCTTTATCTACATAGAGACCAAAATTGTAGAGTTTTGTATATTGCTTGGTTAAAAGTCAACATTGGAAAATATTTTATAATATACACTTACCTGACTCCACAGAAAAATAGCTCCAAGTGATCTTGGCTGAATTTGTATGTCAGTATGTATTTTATTGATTTTCTTTCAACAACTTCTCTTTCATATAGATTTAAAACAATTGGCACCTTTTTCTTGGTCATATGAAGGAAACGGTCTTGTTTGTTCTTTAGATTTTGTATATAATCATATAATTCCCTGACTCTTGGTTTCCAATAGGATTCATTTGCTTCCCTCATAGGAGTATTCATTCCAAACCCAAATAGGTTACGAGAATTGAGGAAATCAAAAATATTGTTGATTTTTCAATGAATTCAATAGTCGGTCCTACATCTTGAAAATCGGTCAATTCTATGTTATCCTTAAGGAATTTTAGGACATCAGCAACGCTTTGACTCAATGTCTGTGCAGCAATCTTGACCTACAAAAAAATAAAATTTACATAAAAACATAACTAATACAAATTTTCAAATTACAGGTTGCAAGGTTTTATGGTCTAAATAAAGAAAATGGTTATGTTATTTACAGTTATCTACCAAAAGTGGTACTTATGAATCACCCAGTATATATATATAACATAGAAACCTACCCTCATTTTAGCCTGGGTCCATTTTATGTGTTTCTCCCTCAATTTATTTCCAAGATATAGTGCCTCTTCTTTCTGCAGCTCATTTAGTTTCTCAATATACTTCCAATTGACTTCCTTATTTTGCTTGTCCAGAATAATTCCTTCGGAAGCCCAGTTATTTCTTATTAATTTTAACATGTGGCATATGTCAAATATTACGTAAATTTTTTCCCCACTAATAGGATGTAAAACTGATGTTTTTAGATTTTCTACTGAAGATACTTGGCATCCCAACTCGTTCATCATTTTAAAATGCACATGTGGCCCATTGCGTGTAAGTGACAATATTCGCATGGTGTTTATCCCACTTAATTGTATGAGTGCCTCCTTCACAAGGTTTGCTCTTTCAATCCCTGACATTGAATTTATAAAAAAATACCCAATAGGAATTTTAAAGTTGGCATTTACGCCAACGCCAACAACCATTAATACCAGTACATGTGAGGCTGGATCTCTATCATTATTGACATCCATGTTTGAGCCAACATCCACATAACTCCAGATATTTGATGAGTGCCTCTCAGTTATAATTTCTTTTTTTATTGACGTTTCATCCAACATTAATGAACATAGTAACTGTTATCCATTTTGTTTGTAAAAATCATTGGACCTTATTTTTAGGGCCTCGATTGCAGGCTGTGTAAATCCAGGAGAGCAGTCTACTTTGGCCAACCACTTTCCAATTGCCGATGGCGATGGAAGTGCCAGATTGAAAGTGTGGCGTACATAATCATAGGCTTTGGCACTGTAAAATTAAAGAGTCATGGCAAATGCCTTCAACTCATGGGGATATTTAGTTCTAGTAACGGCTCCCTTATGTTTATTTTGTACTCTTGAATTTAACAGCATGCGTCTCATAATGTCGGGAAACGCCTGAAAATGTTGACTCCATGTGGTCAAGGGCATTTGAAGATAACTTGAATTTTTTTCTTACTTCACTTAGAGCTTGTTTTAATGAATTTATTTTTATTAATCTCGTTACATGTGTTCTCTTTGTAGTGTCCATTTTAGTTTTTAAATGTTTAATTTTTTTCTAGCATTGTCAAGTTCAATTTTGTAATACTCTGATGGACGACTGCAAAAAACTGAGTATTAATTCTACTTATCCATAAATAATATGTATAGGAGGGAAGGGGGCATTAAAATGATCTCTTATTAATTGAGATGCAGTTAAATTTGTTTTAGATAAATGAATTCTTTGAACTTTGATTTACATAAATTATTATTATTAAAAAATATATTGATTTATTAAAACAAGGGTATTTTTAATTTTAAAGAATTTATAGCACTTTTTTTATAATCCTTCTTTTAACGGAAGAAGTACCAGAAGATGGAGTTTTTCTGCTATCTGTCGAACTACTTGATTTGTAATGAAAGTATTTACTAAAAAATAATTTCTGAATTAGATAGAATAGAAAGCTATAAAAAAAAGTAAAGCAAAATGTGTTACATAATAATAATTAAATATCTAGAATTTTAATGGTAGGTATGTTGTCTCTATTAAAGTTAGTAAAAGGAGGAAAGGTAATATTCATGTATCATACCTTTTTTTTTTAATTTTCAGTTGGTTTGGTGAAGAGTTGGATGAAGTACTTTTTAATGAGGCTGCAGGGCTCGAGTCTTTCTCTTCCATAGAAAATTTAATTTTTTTAGGGGTTATGGACCTGGATTCCACATACTTCATTTCGCGTTTTGTTCTTCTCTTGAAAATATCATGATCTGCACTATTTCTCGCCACAGGATCATCAATGTTTTCTTGAAAATTAGCTTCCTCAAATGGTACTGGCAAATTAATATTAGGGATAGCAGTTTCTACAAGCTCTTTTCTATTCATACCAACTTTAAATTGATCCTCAGTAAAATGATATGAGCAAACAACTTGTCGACCATGAATAAATGTGACAGGATCTCTTCCAATCAATTTTAACCATTGTTGTTGTCGAACTAGGCCTTGAGGGATTCTACAAAAAAAATTGTAAACTTAACATTGAACTTTTACCTGTAGCTTAAATTGAGTTGAGTACATACATTGAGACATACAATAAATCAGCATTTTTCTTCCTGGTAACAAAATTGTAATTCTCTTTGTAATTAATTATACCCATATCCACGAATACTTGTCTATAATAACTCTCTAAGAAGAATGACAAAATCATAGTGAATCATTACCCATGGCAGTTAGGTATAGTCCACATTGCAACCTGTGCCCGTAAATGATTTTTCCTCTCCCACTGGAAATGGGGGTAATTATGCAGTATACGGTTTTCTCCCATTTTTTTTTTTTTTTAATTCTTTATGAGGGCACCTACTAGGGTCCTTAGGACCGCAAATCCGCATGCGCCCGATTTTTTTTTTTAAAGAGAAAAAGGTTGCTGGGGGGGGTTGTAATGTGTTTTTTTGCTTGTTTTGGGTTGGGTTGGGCTGTGTTGGATTGGGTTGTTTTAGTGATTTTTTTTTTAAAAAAACACACAATATTTTTTTTTTAACCAACCACTGCAGGCGGATTTGGGGTCCTAGGGACCCTAGTAGGTGCTCCCATAAAGAATTATTCATAAAAAATCAAAAATGGCAGAAAACCGTATACCGCATAATTACCGAAATGAAAAGATTTGGAAAAGTTCAACAATACAAAAATGTAGACTATGCATTTCCTATTATTTTGGGAAAATCTGTACTATGTACAAGTCGCACACTGGTGTTAAGATTGGTACTAACATCAAAGACAAAATACGCCTCATGAGGGAAAGCCTACTTACCGATAAAAAGAAAAATAACTTCCTTGCACTCTAGCGTCATTACCGCACCCAATGCAAAACAACGCACCATATTTATAATAGTTCAGTCTCACATTCACAGAAGAAGGGTAGTAAACACACCAATAAAAGTCTATTCGTAAAAAAAAACAAAATAAGTAAAAAATTCAAAACACGTGAATAACTCGAAAAGGCTAGGTTAAATGTGTCAGAAAACAACTGATTTTGTCAACGACATACGTAACCCGCCATTTGTAATCAAGAAGCGACGTGCGTTTGAGTGTCAGTATGGCGGACGCATGTTGCAGTGATTTTTTTTGGGGCTATTACTCCTACAGTTTCCTTTTTACCTACTTGGGCATGTGTCAAATTTAAAGCTCTAGAGCGCCGTAGGCCATGGATTGCGGCCTTGACAAGTTTCTCTATTTGAAGGATGACACAGGGATTTTTTTTATTAAACGACTTTCTGGCTGTCTAACCACGGCTCATCTCTGTTCGGTACTCTGTGGTCTAACTGTCTATCAAATCCTGCGATTAATTTTTGTAACGTAGGTCCGATGACAATACAATATTATGAAGAAATTTGGGGATAGGGTGTGGTTGAAGAATTTAAAGGGGGTAAATTAATACAATATCACAACTTACTTCGACAATTCCCTGCCGTAAGCCTGGCATAGTAGCAATTGAATTCGTGGCTATCGGCTCAAATCACTTTCGGCCAGATTGGGGTTCTTGAATTTTGTGGTTCGGCATTATTATGTTTCTATCAAATTATTTTCGTTAAAAATATTTTCTAACATTTTGTGTTTCTATGTTTCTATAAGAATATGTTCCGTTTAAATTTAATTCTATGGATATACTTTCTAGCGATTTGATTTTCCCGTTATTTCATTTTCGAGACAATTTTTTTCGGACCAATTATTTTCTTTTCTTTTAAATTCTGACAAATCATGTTTCTGCCAAATTTGGTTTCGGTTTTTTATAGGGACCCGGTACAACTTAAGTGCGATCTCTAAGAGCGGGTTGAATAATAAGAAAATACTATATTGAAAATTTTACGATGCTTCCATGGCGATCAAGGATCCATTCCATTAGTGCTAATTTTTTTACAGGACAAAAATTACAAAAAATGAATAAACATACTACAAATAATTCCTAAAATTTAAAGTGTTATATAACTCAAACCTTACCACCTCAAGATGTGAATTTTTTTTACTTTCATTTACCACTTCCCTACAACTGTACTCTCCTTGAAGTTAACCATTATTACATAGTCCAGCGCCATCTAGAGTACATACCGGAAAATACCTCACAAAACTCAAATTAATTCACTTATTGACTAATCTGCTCTCAAAGTTTCAAGAAATACTGCTCTAGGGTTTTTCAATATTTTGAGTAAATCCTGGCCCACCGTGCGACGTGCGCTATTATTAAATTAATTTTTAAATTTGATTCAGGTAATAATCAAAAGAATAAGAAAAATGATTTGGAATAAAATTTTTTACCTAAGATCAACGAATAATACTAATTTTACGATCATCTCAACATGATTTTAATGGCTCATTTACGGTCGTAGGATAATATTAGAGCTGAGACGTAAACCACAAGATGGCGTGACAAGCGATGAAACTTTATTTTATAAGAGCACTAATTGACGCAAAAATGTGAATTATTTTTCTAAATTTTTAAGACGATGAATATTTATTAAACGTAAATAAATCCAATATAATTCTAGTACCTAAGCAAATATGTTGGGAATTTGGAACCTTTGGTTGCACTAAAACAAAATTATGATTGTTTTCCACAAACCAAAACTACACTTTTTTGCACTCGACGCGCGTTTCGCTAACAACGTTAGCATCATCAGGAGACGATAAACAATGAACTAAATTAATCTACGCTCTATCTTATATACAATCCTTTAGTGGGCGGAGATAAGACTAATAAATTGTGATTGATCATGATTTTTAATCCTCTCCCCTCAACCAAAGAATAAAGTGTACTAAACGGGATGGGTCCTCTATCTTTATTTAAACTATTTCTGGATTTAATGATTTCCATACTTTCATATGCATTCAAAAGTCTTTTGTTTGGTACACTTTTTAGAAGTTTTAGGTTATCTAATGTGAATCTATGATTGTTTTCAAAAGCATGCTCGGCCACACTTGACTTTCCTGTTCTTCCGTATTTTAAGTGTGCTAAGTGTTCTTTAAAACGTGTTTGAATAGAGCGTCTCGTTTGGCCAACATATTTTTTGTCACGATCCATGCAACTAATTTCGTAAATTCCACTTTTTTCTAGAACTGTAGTTTTATCCTTGGGATTTCCTAGTAAGCTTCTTATTGTGTTACCGGATTGATATACTAATTTAAGACCGGTGTTATTAAATACTTTGTGTAATCCTTTCGTATAATTAGGATTATAAAGAATTGATACAAATTTTAAGTCGCAGGTATCTTTTTGTCTGAAAAAGGTAGAATTCCGAAAGGTCTTTTGAAAAGAATGTCTATTTATCTGCTTATTTATTAAGCCTTCGTCGTAACCGTTTTCGCCAGCTATATTCCTAATCCTATTCTTTTCTGCTTCACGGCCACCAACAGGTATATTCCAAATGACTCTTTTCATTGCTTACACCATAAGCTTGCAAGTTTGCACTTTTTAACATATAGATTAGTAAATTTCCCCTTAAACAAAGAAAGATTGGAAGCAGAAAAGAATAGGATTAGGAATATAGCTGGCGAAAACGGTTACGACGAAGGCTTAATTAATAAGCTGATAAATAGACATTCTTTTCAAAAGACCTTTCGGAATTCTACCTTTTTCAGACAAAAAGATACCTGCGACTCAAAATTTGTATCAATTCCTTATAATCCTAATTATACGAAAGGATTACACAAAGTATTTAATAACACCGGTCTTAAATTAGTATATCAATCCGGTAACACAATAAGAAGCTTACTAGGAAATCCCAAGGATAAAAGTACAGTTCTATAAAAAAGTGGAATTTACGAAATTAGTTGCATGGATTGTGACAAAAAATATGTTGGCCAAACGAGACGCTCTATTCAAACACGTTTTAAAGAACACTTAGCACACTTAAAATACGGAAGAACAGAAAAGTCAAGTGTGGCCGAGCATGCTTTTGAAAACAATCATAGATTCACATTAGATAACCTAAAACTTATAAAAAGTGTACCAAACAAAAGACTTTTGAATGCATATGAAAGTTAATTTTAAATCCAGAAATAGTTTAAATAAAGATAGAGGACCCATCCCGTTTAGTACACTTTATTCTTTGATTGAGGGGAGATAGGATTAAAAATCATGATCAATCACAATTTATTAGTCTTATCTCCGCCCACTAAAGGATTGTATATAAGATAGAGCGTAGATTAATTTAGTTCATTGTTTATCGTCTCGTGATGATGCTAACGTTGTTAGCGAAACGCGCGTCGAGTGCTAAAAAGTGTAGTTTTGGTTTGTGGAAAACAATCATAATTTTGTTTTTTTGTACCTAAGCAAAAATAAGTTCCGTTAAATTAACATATTACGCATTTTTAAGAAAAAAAAACCTTGTTTTTAAAAAGATATATGAAAATTCCCTTAATAACCTTGTTTGTTTTGACTTTTTAGATAGAACGTCATTGAAACTTCAGGTTATGAACGTTGTTGACTTAAGAGTGTTTCCGTTTGATATTTGACATTTTCATTGGTCGTAGATAAAGTATAGTAAATTAACTCGCATGTTATGGTCATTACACGCTCAGACGAATTAAGACTCTCGTATATTGTCTTTATTTTGCTACCTTAGATAGAGAATATACCTACCAAGAATTTTTTAATCTTGATTATGTTCATTCTTTAAATTGCCTCTACTTAATGCTGTGTAATTTAAAAGTGAGTGAAAGTCTCAAAATTAATTAAAACTTACCCCCAAAATCCGGCCTTAGGCGAATATCATAGCCTTCCAGCAGTTTTGAAATAGTCTGGGTCACATTGTCTAATCTGTCGGAAACTACGGCGTTTTTGACATTCAAATTCCTAGAAGTGGAGTAATTACTTTATTTATACGGGCTTCTTAAACCGCTTTTATATAAGGACGGTTTGAAAATGTTGTCGTATTACAAACACCACCATAAATACCATACAACCTATTTTAGGGTGGGTATAAACACTTTAAAAAGGCTTTAACACATTGCTTTCAACCTAAAGAACTACTCAACCCTGGTTTTACCGAAAAATCTGTTGTTAACTTAGTTGTTTTACTTATTTGTTTTTTCTTTAAATTGACATTTAATGAAGGACGTATAAAAACTCGGAGAAAGTCTATCTCAAACAAAAGATACCTTAAGCTGGATGCACAATTGAAAAAAGCATACAAGATACCAAATACAGATAATAGTGATTTCTAACCTCATTTTTTTGCCCAGATATACAAAGTCCAAGATACTAAATACCAAAACTTTGGTATTTTGTATTTGTCACTAGTAGCTTGTATATGGTATTCTTGTTTTAAGGGTGAATTTGAATAAAAAATGCGCTGCTTCGTGAAAGTTTAAAGCATTATCCCGCAGCCATTTCACGGATTTTCCATAATTTTAAGTTTTCTACATAATTTTACGTATCCTAAAAATGTTTAATTCACGGTAAAAATTATCGATTATTTAAAAAAACTAAATAAAAACAAGATATATACATTTTTTTGAAAAACCACGCGGATGGTCTGTGGGGGGATACAAGAAGCCTCCGCTGTTTAAGTCAACGAACTGTTTTTAGGCATGAAATTCACTCATAACTTACAGCATTAATTTAACGGCTTTGAAAGTCTGTCGCTAGTATCTAGTATCTTATATTTTTAATTGTGCCTTTAGGTTTATTTTCTTTCTTTTTCTTTATTTTAGGTTTATTGCCAGAATTTCAGTATTTGTTATTATTGGTGAAGGCTAACCACTAGGGTATGCAAAAATTGTTCCTCGGTGGCTTGAAGCTTTTTAATGGCTCTGAGGGGGAGGCTTGAGTCTCTAAGCCCCCTCCCTGCGTACGCCAACTATAAAAATTTATTCAAAATTACAGACTAGTGGGTTTATAAATTAAATATTTTATTTTACAGTAGTTCGTGCCCTTCGCTACGTTTCGACAATTTTCATCTTCCTCAGGCTTTGAATTAAATTTTACACAACAATAATTTTTGAGACACAATTACAAGCTTCTGTGGAGATTTTGGAATTAAGAATAGGCACTTTCGGTTGTTAAATCTATTTTTAATTGCTGTTTTATTGTCGATATTTATATCGACACCTCGTCAATAAAACAGCAATTAAAAATAGATTTGACAACAGAAGTGCCTATTTTTAATGCTAAAATCTCTACAGAAGCTTGTAATTATGTCTAAAAAATTATTGATGTGTACAATTTAATTCAAAGCCTGAGGAAGACGAAAATTGTCGTCGAAACGTAGCAAATGAGTTAAAATAGTATACGAAAACAAACACACTTCGCTAGTAAAATAAATATTTTATCTAAAAAAGTCTTAAAGAGTCATTAGGAAAGTCTTATAACACTAAAAACAATAAAATAAATAAATTTTATTTATTTTTTATATAAATATATTTTTTGTTCACCACAGCATATTTTTAACATTTTCCACGGTGAGAGATGTGACATTCACATTCAAATTCACACCATCACTAGGTATTTTTATTACCCAAGTAACTAATTTTTGCCAGAAATATTGTTTTTTGCGCATTTCAATAGCCTTCGTGCTAAAAAATTAACACTAGATATATCTGAAACCTAATCTTTGGAAAGTCAATTTATTTTTCAATTCTTTACTTACCTTCCACTATTTTTTGAAAAACAAACATCGACCAGCATAGTCCAAATGAAAAACGCAAGACAATAAATTTTACAAAATATTATCATTTTTGATTGAGCAAATTTTACCACTATATTTTAAACCTCGTTAAACAAACTAGCCCTATCACTCTTAACTGTTTAAAAATTAATTTTATCAACATCTTGTTAGAATGAAAATATGTTACGAAGTCTTTGAGTTTAACCACATATTTTTAACGTAAAAGCTCGTGAGAAATTTGTATAATATTGGCAAGAAAGAAGTTTTCCCACGGTGAGAGATGTAACACTCTGTCCTGAATTCTCCTGCTCGACAGAGTGTCAACTGCATAGCGCACGCGTGCAGCATTTTGCCGCGTCTCTCATCCTTCCTTTTCGCGGAAAGTGGCTTTGGATGGTCGATTTACATTATTAATATTTGGAAGGACCTAATCTGCGTGCGAATTTTTTGGCGAATAAATTTAAAATGACTAAAAATGTCCTTAAGTAAACTAATCTGTTTATTTAATGTCTAAACGCTAATCGTAAAGTGATTGTGTTATGGATAATTAATAAATTTGGGCAACTTTTTACTTTTGCATTAATAGTACATTGTAAACCTAGGGTCTAAAGTGCTAACCTCGCGGGAAAGGTTTGTAGCCCGACAGTAATTTAACATAAAACGTAAATTGGTTTAATAAATATATATAAAATTTTTAACATCACAAATAACTGACGCGCTGGACCAAAGTGATGCCTGCACTTGCCTGTTTGTGGATCTATCCAAAGCTTTTGACACTGTTTGCCATGAGACTCTCTTAAATAAACTTAAAAATTATGGTATACGTGGGAAAATCTTTAATCTTATAAAAGATTTTTTAACAAACAGACAACAGCGAGTTAACATTGATGGAACCTTCAGCGATGAAACAGCTGTAAAATTTGGAGTGCCCCAGGGAACCGTTCTGGGTCCTCTACTTTTTACAGTTTACATTAATGATATGCTGAATCTTAAACTAAAAGGTACAATGGTTAGTTTTGCAGACGACACCGTATTATTTTGTAGAGCAAAAACTTGGCAAGAAGTTAAGAATCAAATTGAGGAAGATTTTTTAAAATTGAAAAACTGGTTTCAGCATAACAAATTAACTTTAAATATAGAAAAAACAAAATACATGCCTTTTTCATCGTACAAAAACAATCTTCCTAAACTTGGAAACCTAAAAATAGAACAGTATGAGATACCAGAAACTTCATCAATAAAATACCTTGGTATCCAAATAGATAACTTGCTAAGATGGGATGTGCATATAAACTATGTAACAAGTAAAATAAGAAGGCTTCTGTCAAAATTTTCGTATCTTAGAGACTTTCTTAATAATGATCAGTTAAAAATACTATATATGTCATTGGTACAAAGCCACTTGACTTATGGCATTATTGGTTGGGGTTGTGTTGCTGAAAACCATATACAAAAGCTAGAAACTTTACAAAAATGGTTCATTAAAATGATTTATGGCAAATGCAGAACATACCCAACCAACAACCTCTTTACGGATAGTAAACTGTTGGACATGCGACAATTATACTGTCTCGAAATAATAAAAAATATTAAAAAAGGAAAAATAGATATCTATTTTAATAACAACAGCACAACTAGAAGCAGAACACTTGCATGTTCAACAGTCACTAATAAAACGCATGGACAAAGAAGTCTAAAGTATTTTTCACCTAGGTTATACAACATGCTTCCAAATGACATCAAATCTATAAAAAATTGCAAAAGTTTTAATATGAAAACCAAATTGTGGATATCGGACCAGGGTAGAGAAACATTTAATAACTTGGTAGATCTCAAGTATCTTAAATGATAAATACACTAGCAGAAATATACTATAGGCACCTACCTACTCCCAGTTCTAGTCACTTAAATATAAACCATTTCCAGACTTTGACACTAACCCGGCTTGTGAACCTTAAAGTCAATTTTGACAAACACTGATTATGACTCTATCTCAACCGAACCGGACAAAAACAAAACCACGCACAAGCGCTTTTAGTGCTTCTGTGGTTATTTCCCAACGTTTATATTCTACATTTTAAGTTTTGTAGTTACTTGTTCACTTTTTGTATACTTTTTGAATAAACGTTTTTTGAATTTGAATTGAATTTGAATAAAATATAATTATTGCAATTAAACTGTAATTTGACGTTTTTAAACTCTAGGGCTAAAATTAATAGACCTATCCTTATCCTATCGTAACCTATTATTTTATTAAGCATAACCCGTTACCTAACACAAAAAAATTGGACGAATCCTTGCTAACCCAGCTATAAAAAATTGGTGCTAGAAAGTACGGATATTCCACCATACAATAAATTATTTTATTCAACACACGACAGTTATGACTGTCATTATTAATATTATTTTAGACAAGTAAACTATCAAATAACACACTAGTGTGTTATAATCCATACCTCAATAGTTAGTTATGGATTATAACTCACATTCATATTTAAAGTAGTATTCTATTTATTTATTACTATTACAAGCAGATTTCACATTGATATTGAAATTAAAGGAAAACGCTAACGATTTATTCGAATTTGAAGTCATTGTAAAACTCGTTGGTTCATTGGAACCAGATGCTCCCATATCGGTACAGCTGCTGAGTGCTGGAAGTAATAGAACATTTTCATCGATACCTTTTATCTTCCGTGAATTCATCCAAGACTCAAACATTTTGAACTCCTTGTCGTAAGCATCTCAGGACTTTTCTTGCAAAATCTGCATCGCTGCTTCTTCCGCTTCCATAAAGATATAATCAGGAACGTAATTTTCATCGGTTTCAGTGACAAGACAAGACAAGTGTCAAAGTTTATTTAAGCATTTACTAACAATTTCTATAACGTTTTTTCAGATAACTCGGAAACTAAAGATCCCACGAAGTTTGACTTTATAACAAAATTTGTAGTCCATATTCATGGAGACTTAAATCTGAAAACCGTATATCGCTACTTGCTTTTGTTCCAAAGTTACAACTTTTTTAAATATTTGATGCCCCTTTTCCACTCTTCAGTCCCCCCACCTTCCTACCCAAAATTTAATGAGTTCATCTTCAGTTAAAATAGATTAAGGCTTTCTTGAGTTATCGTGTCTATAGACAGACAACAGACAACAGACCGACAGCGAGAGACCGACAGACATTTTTGTTTTCGTCTCATTTCTGATAAAATTAAGAAAAGTCAAAATTTTAAAAAAACAAGTGCAATTCGGAAAATAATTTATTCGAAATAAGAGATTTTCAAATGATAGAAATTCTGCTCAAACTCTCTCGCTACTATGCATCTCATTCGTCCAAATCTTCGGTTTAAATCGGCCTCTCTCACTTCTGCCTGATATTAATAGAAAGTAATTCTCTTACCCCTAAATGCACCGTAGGCACTTAATCGCGATTGGCTATCTAATCCATTCTTTTTCTCTCTTGATCTCGCATAAATGAACAAAGAAAAAGCGTGGATTAGCTAAACTAATCCGATTATTTTTACTGTGCATCTGGGGGTTAGTCAAGACTAATAGAATTACTAGGCGTTACTTTCGACGTAAAAATTATCTTTGAAACGCACATTAGCAACATAACGAAAAGAGCGTATGTAATGTTAGGCTTTATTCTTTGAAACGGATCGAACTTCACACAAATAAAAACTTTTGAAACTTTGTACAACACACTGGTGAGAAGCATAATTGAATATTCCTCGTTTGTCTGGTCCCCCTTTTACTACAAATATATTGAAGAACTCGAAAAAATTCAAAAGAAATTTTTACGCTTTTTGTACTACAAAAAGTACGGTACATATATCTTTGATATACCGTATCAAACTTTACTTCAAGAGTTTCGTTACGAAACACTAGAAACAAGACGGAAAAAGTGTGCACTAACGTTCTTTTTTAAACTAATTCACTATAAAATAACCCTTATTTCACGAATAGAAGTAACATTTTTTACTTAAATAGTGTTAACTCTGCATTATACCGAATGTGCAACTTAGCAAACAATGTAAAACATGAAACGGACATATTTAAATTCACTTCCATTAACTCATTTAAGAACCATGTTAAAAAAATTAAGATTTAATACCTTTAATACCTTCAATACAAAAATGTAGGTCAAAACAAATTTTTCTTTGACTTTTCTTTTTTAGTATATATATTTTTTTTTACTTTGACTTTTGTTTCACTCTTAATTAGTTTCTGTAAGGTAGTTCCAACTAAAAAGTGATTTTTTTTTTGCAATTATGTGCGGTAAACTTAGATAATATTTCTGTTTGTAATCTGTTATTGGGCTGTGAAGTCTGTTGATTGCAAATAAATAAATCTGGCAAAAGTGAGAGAAACCGATTTAAGCAGAAGATTTGGACCAATAAGAAGCGTAGTAGCAAGAGAATTTGACTCCCTGGGAGCAGAATTTCTATCTGTGGGTCTATTCTTAAATCGAGAGAAAATTTTCTTCCAGGGAGTCAACTTATCTCGCTGCTATGCATCTCATTGGTCCAAATATTCGGTTTAAATCGGTTTCTCTCACTTTTGCCCGATTTGGATCGAAAGTAATTCTATTTGGCCTAATTTAATGCCGAATTTGTATTTGCTGAGAAGTTACTTAATTTAAAAAAAATTAACTGATTATTTACCTCATACATTATAAAACCACGTCGATTTTCACCTGATTATTCAGCGAACGTTTCCCGCTCTGGTAAAAATCTCCCTTGTCAAAACTGATAAATGCCTTTTTCAAAACTCAAAATAACACGTCTGTACCAACAGGTTTTTATTGTCGATGTGTCGTTTGATGATATATAAATAGCGATTAATTTTGCACACTTTAATGTATTTAATTTGGTAAATAATCTTCAAAATCTATTTCGGGATGGTGAAATAATCAGAAAATAATTCTTAGATTATTTTCCATTGAGCATGATTTTCGATAATTTCCTTAATTTTTCTTAAAACTCCTTTAAGAGTTGTGCAACCTTACGGCGGTAATTGCATTGTATCAAAACGAATATTGTTTCCATAACGTCAAAACATGTCAGCTTCTGGAAATAAATGTCAGAATTACATTGTTATAATTTTTATTTGTTGTTTTTAATGAGGTGACAGTAGATAAAAAATTCAAAGTTACATATTTTTTTTTAACTTTGAAGACACAAGTTAAACCAATATTCACATTTCTTTAAATTTTGACTGCTGTGTCTCTGATTCGGGAAAAATGAAACAGATAATTTTTGTATTCAACGTGTTTTTATTACAATTTACATTCGTTTGTTTTCGTAAGTTTTGTAAAAAAAAACTCATGCAATTATAAAAATTGCTATTACCCCCGAAAAGATAACAAGACCTATAAAAGGTTTTGTGCTTACATTGATTACCTACTCGACTATAAATATCCAAAAATATTGCAGTATGCCTTAAACCTGGTAGCTTCTTTTTAATAAATTCTTTACTCCGTAAAACTATTTTAATTATGCACCTCCTTCATTCCTTTGCTAAAAATTTATTAAAAGGCTTTGTACCGTAGAATTTTAAGTTTTTCTAAACGGATTATAAAAATATAACTGCATCATGGTGCATGGGCTACGTGGGAAAAAGCGGCGTTTTGTGATAAAAGCAACAAACTTTGCACAGTTGTTCTTTAGATCAGAACAGTCAATTTGACCCGAAGCTCTTTTCCCAAAACTTGTGCAGGCGCGGTGGGGAGGGGGGTTAAAACTGGAGGGGTTTATATTTTCTTAAATTTTAGTTTGTTGCATATAATCATCATTGATATCAATTTATAGGTTTTCGATGACGAACAAATCGAAAATTACCACCTTCATTCGTTTTAATGGGCCCCTCAGGGGTTAAGAGGGTGTTAAAGTTGCTGTTTGGGCATTTTAATAATAAAAGTGTAGGATTTCAAAAAAAATTAAAAACTTGCGTAGAATTGTTAATAATTTTAATATTGTAACTTAAATTACTTCATTTTTGATAAAAAATCTTCATCCTGTTGGGTAGGTGGAAAGGGAGGGGGTAAAAATTAAAGGAGCACATATTTAAGAAAAATAGTTTGCTGGATATTATCGACATAGGTATTGATATACAGGTTTTCGAGGATGACCAAACCGAAAATAACCACCTTCATTCATTTTAAGGTCTCCTTAAGGAATGTTAAGGGGGTAAATCTTCAATATGGGCATTTTAATAAAAAAGTAAGATTTTAATAAAAATTTGATTAGTATTATTAATAATTTTAATATTTTAAGTTATACTACTCAATTTTTTACCAAAGATTTCCATCCTATTGGGCAGGTGGAAAGGGAGGGCGTAAAAATTAAAGAGGTATTTATTTAAAAAATATTTTTTTCTGGATATTATCGACATGGGTATTGATTTACAGGTTTTAGAGGATGACCAAATCGAAAATAACCACCTTCATTCATTTTAAGGTCTCCTTAAGGGATGGTGAGGGGGTAAAAGCTCCAATTTGGGCATTTTTATAAAAAAAGTAAGATTTTAGTAAAAATTTCATTAGTATTGTTAACAATTTTAATATTTTAACTTATATCATTCAATTTTTGATCAAAGATTTCCATCCTGTTGGGCAGGTGGAAAGGGAGGCGCGTAAAAATGAAAGAGGCATTTCTAAAAAAAAATATTATGCTGGATATTATCGAAAACTAAAATAAAATAAAGTTAATTTTCTTAGCTTCGTAGCAATCTAGCAACCTATAATTTCTTTCTTAGCCTATATTAACAGGAACCACATTTGCGAAATGACAGTGACGACGATAGTAAAAACGACAATTTGGACAAATAAACTAGACATCTATTTATGTATATTCTTAGCTATTTTTGAAGTATTTTTATCATTTTTGTTTTTGTTGTATAAATAGCAATTTTACTTATAAGAGGATGAAACATATCCTAAAATTTAAATAATGCATTATTTAAATATCTCCGTTTCTCCTATAACTATTAATCAAGATAAGGATTTTAAGTAAAACACTGAGGGGATATGAATTAAAACATTAAAATTATAAACAATCCTATGCAAATTTTTACTATTTTAATAAAATCTTACCCTTTGATTATTAAAAAGCCCAAATTGCAGCTTTTACCCCCTGCTATAACTCCTTAGGGATACCTTAAAATGAATGAAGGTTGTTATTTTCGGTTTGTTCATCCTGTAAATCAATACCCATGTCGATAATATCCAGCTAAATATATTTTTTTAAATAAATGCCTCTTTAGTTTTAACGCCCCTCCCTTTTCACCTGCCCAACAAGATGGAAATCTTTGATAAAAAATTGTGTGATATAAGTTAAAATATTAAAATTATTAAGAATACTATGAAAATTTTTACTAAAATCTTTTTTTATTAAAATTCCCAAATTGGAGATTTTACCCCCTCACCATCCCTTAAGGAAACCTTAAAATGAATGAAGGTGGTTATTTTCGGTTTGTTCATCCTCGAAAACCTGTAAATCAATACCCATGTCGATAATATCCAGCAAACTATTTTTTTTAATGTCTGCTCCTTTAATTTTGACCCCCTCCCTTTCCACCTACCTAACAGTATAAAGATTTTTGATCAAAAATTAAGTGATATAAGTTAAAATATTAAAATTAATAACAAGTCTACGCAAGTTTTTATTTTTTTTTAAATCCTACACTTTTATTATTAAAATAGCCAAATAGGAGCTTTAACACCCTCTTAACCCCTTAGAGGCATCTTAAAACGAATGGAGGTGGCAATTTTCGATTTGGCCATCATCGAAAACCTATAAATTGATATCAATGATGATTATATACAACAAACTAAAATTTAAGAAAATATAAACCCCTCCAGTTTTTACTCGCTCTCCCCAACGCGCCAGCACAGGTTTTGGGAGGAGAACTGCGGGTCAAATAGATTGTTTTTGTCCAAAGAACAACTGTGCAAAGTTTGTTGCTTTTATTACAAAACGCCGCTTTTTCTCTTTTTACTCATTGTAGCCCATGCACTATCATTGATGGCAGTAGTCTCGAACTTGTCTGTTTTATATAATCAAAAATCTTAAAATAGACATGTTTTTTTAATCTAAATTTAAAAAACGTGTCTTTAAAACGAGTCACATTTAAGAAAAGAGAGCTTGTAAATTTAAGGGAGGTTTTGGAGCAAAATCCTGCGGTGAAGTAATCATAGGCGGTCACATCTTTTTTTGAAGGGGCGGTTTAGTAGAAGTAATACTAGAAAAGCAAAACCGCAAAACCTTGGGAATTCTAGATGTGTTGTTAAAATAACATTATGAATTACATTTTTCACACGTTTTGAATGATGTTGAAATAAATTAAACTAAGATTGTAAGAATCGGTAAAGTTATAGTGCCTCAGGCAAGATTTTTAAAAATTTAAGCCAAATTTGTTGATGTTTTTGGAAAATGTTTGGGCAGGGGGCGAGACTGCCACTGTATACTGAAACGCCGCGCCGGTGTGTACACTTTCAAAATGCTATCCAAATTAATGAAGACTCTATTTTTTGTAACAACTGTCATTGTACGTTTGCGAGGCTTTGAGAATATATCAGGATACAACTGTTTAATGCTCGAGAAAAATCAACAAATACTTACAAAATATGGTAAACTAAAAAAGTGCACTTTAATGCTTGCATTTTCAAGCGTAAATAGTACTTTAACGCCATAGGGCACCTTTTATGCACTCCGACCTTATAAAGTTCTAAAATTACTAGTTTTCCCGTGTAATCGTTTCTTGTGGTTTTAAGCCACTTGCCAAGTTTATATTTTGAAGTATGTTTGACTAGTGTCATTAAAAAGTTATAAATTATTATTTTTTAAATATTAAAATGAAAACATACTGATCGTGCATAAAATGTTGTATGTACTTCGGTCAGAATCAGCTTTGACGCCCACATCGTATAACAGCCCTCGGCTAACGCCTCAGGCTTATACTTCTGTCCAGTAAAATTACATTATTTCCTCATAGTTACTGCTTTTTAATTAATAGCAACTTATCGGTACATAGGTTCCGCACGAAGGTTAAAAGGTTTCTGACATTTTTGTCATTTAAACATGTCTTCTAAACATGCTCATATTGTGCCATCTATAAAGTTGACAAATTAAAGTTGATTCGGTCCTTTATTAGAGACTTATCAGACATTGTAGACTGACTTTAATTATGTTAAGTAAAAATTATTTTGACAGCGCCGCGATCAAAATTCGGTCCTTTATTAGAGACTTATCGGACATTGTAGACTGACTTTAATTATGTTAAGTAAAAATTATTTTGACAGCGCCGCGATCAAAAAAGCTTCGGCTGGATCGCCTAAACGTGGGTTTCGGATAGCCCCAGCAACCAAGAAGATCGCCGCGCCGCGCCGCGCCGTCCCATAGCAGATGTGTAAGTGTCTAAAAATATGTGGAACTCTCAAAAATAGTGCCAACTTTATTAAAGTCAGCCCTTAATGTCCGATATGTTCCTAATAGTTAAGTATACACTTCGGGCCTTGAAACTGTACTTTTTGCATAATTAGCTATTATGTATCTAGATCTTAAAGGAAGTGTTTAACGCCCGCTGCGTATAAATAAGGACACAAGCCATTGGCAGTGGTACGGGGCGCATAAAAGAGACGAGATCACATTTTTTTAAAGAATTTTTGGACTAAACTTGTCATCAGCATTTAAAACATGTAAAAAATGCCATTTTTAGTATAATTTTCTCAAAAATTTTATGACGTGATGTTGCCAATAAATCTCTAATTAAAATATATTTCACCCCTCCTTGGCAGTTAAGCCAACCCACTTTTTTAAATATAATTAACAAAAAACGTGAAAAAATCAACATATCTGAAAAATTTTGCGTGTGTCGCTCTAACATCATCATCATTCTCAATTGATCCGCCGGAGTATCCGCCCTTGCTATTATGTACCGGGTGTCCCAAGGTGAGTAACCTATTGCAATATTTTGAAAACTATACAATGGAAACTTTTCAAACTTTCTATTCTAACATAAGTCTATGTAAACTATCTTTCTGAAATACTTTCATATTTGCAGTGTTGCCATTTGCAGGAAAACTTGGCAACAACTTTCTTATTTTAAATTGAACACCCAGTATACATTTTATGTACAATGTCCTATACAACAAATATTGACAGGTGAAAATTAACATTTTTTAACTTTGACAGCCCGTAACATCGAAACGGTTAAGGATAGAGCATAACGGTTTTTACAATCTTATCTTGATTTTTCACAAACTATCGTTTTATATCCAAATCCAGGGTCAAAATATCCCAAGGTTAGTTTAACCCTGGGTTAAAAATAGTATAAAACGATAGCTTGTGAAAAACTAAGAGGTAATTCCATTGTAACGTGTGTTACGTTTTATATTTTTGACATCCAATTTTATGTTTGATGTTGATAAGTTATTACAACAAAACTCGAATTAACTCATGTGGTCTTGACAGATGAAAATCTTTATGCAAAAAAACTCACTAGGAATCACCAGAACAATGTATTTTAGGGAATCGAATACATGTAACGGCTGTTATTTTCTTTTTTACGTTTTTTCGACATTGATATGGTTAGGTTTAGTTTTCATAAAAGTTAGCATAGCAACTAAAATATTTTTTGATCTTAGTGTATAGCAGAAAAGGCCACCAAAGAGGTTTACTATATTTTGAGTTTTATTAATTTTTACTTCTTTTATTTTCTTTATCCTCAATTTGTAACGGGTGTTATGATTGAGTGTAACGGGTGTTATATAGTAAATTCGATTTTATATTGAATTTTTTTTAAAGACTTTTTCGGCCAAGAATGGTAAAAATCAATTGCAGTTGAGGACGTATGCTCTATATAATACACCATAACTACTTTTATACATTGTTATGTTAATAAAAAAAAATAAATAACTACATGGAAGGAGTAACATATTAATTTTAGTATTAATTAACGAGAAAAAAAAAGTAAGTACTAACATAGTACTAAAAAATGGTTAAAATACTTTAATTTGGGTCTTTTGAAGTTCAGATTTGTAGGTGACTGCTGACAGGATAACCTTGGGCCCATCATTTTCAAAATAATGCTTGGATTGTATGTTACCTATGGCTCTGAGACCTTGCCATCTCGTTTCTAAAACGGGGGTGATTTCTTTTATTTGGCTCTCTGGTATATAGAATACCAAACTTCCCCCAGCATTCACTGAGAGGAACTCAAAGCACTCTTTAGGAGTATTTAATATTACTTTGTAAAAATACACAAAAAAATGCTGTTCAAGAAATTGTGAAATACTTTTGAATTATCAAAACGTCAATCAAATTATTTACTTACTCAAGCAATTGTTTTATATTATGTCAAACACTGAATATACACAGCCTACTATGACTACTTTATTTTTGCAAGCAGTTTTATTTTTTTTTAAATTTACCTGTAACGGGTGCGACAGTATTTAAATACTGTATTTTTTCAAATTTCCTTGTGGTGACTAACATTTTTTTTTGATACTGTCGAAGCGTATTTCATACTTGTTGTAATGATATAGTTTCGTATAATTTTTGTATTTGCGTGTTTAGTTAGAAACACATTTTGTATTTTTTTAATGCTGAGTTCTTACAGTTACAGATCCTAAATGATGTCTTGCAAGAATGAAATTTTATATTTATATTTTAGGCACTAACCACTAGTTCCTTTCAATAATTCAATATGATATATCTTAACGTGTAAGCTAGAACTCATTGTAAACAAAATTAAAATTTTCCGCATTATGAGCCTTAAAGTTTTTTTAAAAGATTAAAGTAGAATGCTGAAAGAAAGTACATAAATATAGGCAAAGTTTTGGTTGAACCTATCATTATAAGTATTCCTCTCTTTATTGGGGTGGATTTTATAAAGCCACGACCCAATTGAGTTTTGTGAAAATAAGGTAAATTTCTGTGGAGATATCCCAAGATAGGAATGTAAAAAGCGTTTTGCTCTATCCTTAACCGTTTCGATGTTATGGGCTGTCAAAGTTAAAAAATGTCAATTTTCACCTGTCAATATTTTTAAAACAGTTGAACATAGGTATAGGACATTATACATAAAATGTACCTAGAATATTTTGTAGATTCCAAAAATGCAAAAATATACGGTGTGTTCAATTTAAAATAAGAAAGTTGTTGCCAAGTTTTTGTGCAAATGGCAACACTGCAACTATCAGAGTATTTCATAAAGACAATTTACATGGATTTACAACTTGTAAAAAAAGCAGGGATCGGGACTAGTAAGTTATGTATTATAACTCACGTCCGTATTTAAAGTAGTATTCTATTTAATTATAACTATTACAAGCAGAATTTACCTTGATATTGAAATTAAAAGAAAACGCTAACGTCAAAATATTTCCTTTTGTCTTAAATATTTTCTGTTTTCAAATTGACCAATTCATCGCATCTACAATCACCGCTAATCCCCACTATCACAGCCACTTTCATCAACAGGTACTCGTCGTCGAGCTTCGTTCAAAAACTTCTCTATTTCAGGTCGTTCTAATGTCCTGGACTTCTTTGGTTTGTATACCTGTGATTTGCTTTTCAAAAAGCTCGTTAGTTTGCTATATTTTAAAATGTCGAGTTTTTTTATAAAGGGTAGTATAGTAAACGGGGTACCTCGTAAAAAATCCGGGAAGGCTAAAATTTTTATATTTTGTTGGGGGGGAGTCTAAAAGTAAGATCCCCAAGATTGTGTTTCTCCCACTCCTCAGGAACAATCCGTCATTTTGAAAAAACTTTGTAATTGACTTTTCTCCATTTCTATTGGTCGCAGTCAAAAAGTCTAAGAACAAAAATATTCGGCATAAAATTTTCAATATTTTTTGTCCCAGTGCTTAATTTTCTGTAGTTAGTTTCCAAAAAGTTATATGGCGCCGAAGTTACAAAAAAAATCAGTTTTAAATTATTTTGGCCCACAAAAAGTCATTTAAAAAAAAATTAAATGAAAAAGTTGTATATCTCGGAAAAATCCTGCAAAAATATGTATAATCAAACAGTCTCTGAGCTACAGGGACTGAAAGTCGGTAAAATTCTTTGAAAACCGCTTTCTGGGCATGCATGAAGTCGCGTGTTGTGGATTATATATTAGACACTTAAAGTAAATATTTCAACGCATCTCTATTGGTATACGTAACGCGTTCGAAACAAAGTCAAAATACGCTACATTTTTGACTTGACCACTTTTTTTAAGAGTGCGATGACAGGACTGCTGATTGAAATCATTGCGTACGTCCGTGGGTCCCTAAAGATACGTACACCCTTCCGTACGCAACGGGATTCTGTCATCAGACCCGCCAAAGAAGCAGGCATGTAGCGTATTTTGACTTTGTTTCGAACGCTTTACTTATACCGACACGGATGCGTTGAAATATTTACTTTAAGTGTCTAATATTATTTATAGTAAGAGCAAATAAAAATCAGGTATCAAATTAAAGCTTGTGACGTGCGCTACACAAATGACCCGGTGTGTTGGCATGAAAATTGCCGACTGTATCTGACAGACTGACATTTAGTCATTAAACTGATTTTTCGTAACTTCTACGCCTTCTACATTTTAAAAAACTAACTACAGAGAGTTGAACCTGTGAGAAAAAATATTATAAATTTTGAGCCAAAGATTTTTGTTTCTACACTTTTTGTCTCCGACCAACAGAAATGGCGAAAATCGGTTCCAAAGTTTTTTTAAAATGGCGGATAGTTCCTGAGTAGTGGGGGAAACACAAACTTGCGAATTTAACCTTCAGGCCCCCTCAAAGAACATATAAAAAACTCAACCTACCCGGTTTTTTTTCGAATTTCGACAAGTTTACCGTACTACCATCCACGATACATAAAACCATTTATCCCCTGCGACACTTTATAACATTTTTGCAACCACTTTCCCCTTCTTTTTAGTACTTAATAATACTTCTACCTACACCTACAACCCCTGTTGTCGCGTTTATCTAAGCGATGGATGGCCTTTTACCCAAAAAGACTCGACTATCGGTATCAGACTAAATGTCAGTCTGTCAGATACTTTCGACAATTTCCATGCCGACAGACTGGGTCATTTGTGTAGCGTACATCACAAGCTTTAATTTGATACCTCACTTGTACTGTTCTTACTATAAATAATAATATACAGGGTTCCTAAGATTTTCCTTAGGGATAGGATTTCAATAAATCAAACAGAAATGGCATAGAAAGTTCTGCGCGCACAAAAGAAACAGGTATATTGAGCAATGGTGTCAGTTTGTTATTATCTCCGGACTGCTTTCATGAGAAAAAATTGTCGCCACTCTTTCATTGTGAGCATAAATCATAGTTGCAATAATAACCGTTGACACGATGTCTGCAAATTCCGCTAGATGGCGGCCACACCATGAGATGATCTAATTAAAAATTGGATGTTTTCAGGTCCAAACCACAGCTTTTTCTTGCTTAAAGGAGGCGGCAGGGTCCATTATTTACGATACTGAGCGATAAACTCGTGAGGTTGTTAACATTAGAAAGAAATATCTTCGCTTTTAATTAAATTTCTTTCCATTCTGTTCTACTAGTGACATCTATCCGGAAACGGCCAAACCATGCAGCTAGCACTAGCAGCCAAAGAAATCAATAAACGGCGCTGATTTTCCTGCAGAGCTTTTTGCTTGCGATATTATTGACTTTAAATAAAGCTGGCCCTACACTACATTTGATATTTTCGAGGTGTTTTATGACATGATCTTGAAACATGTAGCGAACCAATTCTTCAAAACTAGCGGGAGGGTAAAAGCGAAAAATAAAGGGCTGCCAATATTTGTAACACCCAAAAAGGGGTGAAAAGATTTATTTTGTTCTGTTTCTTTACAGAAAACGATTTTTTTTACGAAAAACTTGAGCTCTGCCACTTTTTTTATTTTTTTCTTTAATTTTCCCGAAATTTTCGTCATACCGTAGAAAAAAATTATTTCCCCCATGGTCATACTCTACTTTTGTTCGAAAAAATTTAGAAACAGAGACGGGAGCAGTTTTCCTAAAACGGGGATCTTGGTTTCGAGTGAGAAGATAAAGGGCGCCGCAGGCAAAAATTTTTCAATTAAATTAGTCGAACGCAAAAATGTTAGAAAAACAAACCACGAAATAAAAATGGCGCCGCTTACAATTTTTTTGAAAAATTACGTAATTTCGGGAACGCAAAGAAATAGGTCTAAAGAGTATAATTTTTAAGAAAAAAATATCAATTTTCTCGCCCTCCTCCACTGGGACTACAGGGGCCGTGCACAAATTACGTAATGGTCATAGGGGGAAGGGGGGTTACAAAACGTTACGTAGGGGGGAGGGGGGTTTTCGACAGCGTTTGCATTTATGTGAAGCTAAGAAAATTTGGAATGAAAATAAGTGAAAAGTTTTTTTTTTTTTGGGGGGGGGGTAGTGGTCTTGAAATCGTTACGTAATATTAGGGGAGTTACCGTTACAAAACATTACATAGGGAGGAGGTCAAAAATTGGTAAAATCACCGTTACGTAATTTGTGCACGGCCCCACATCTGACTGTTCCTCCTTTTTGATTTCGAATCAAAGTGCAAAACCCGGGTTGGACGTTCGAAGGCGTCAACCCGTCCTATTTGCTTGATAAAGTTTCTACGGAAATATCTCATTCGATTTCTCCGGCCGTGTATGAACGCTTTAGGTTAGGCATTTGCATGTATCTCAGTCCCCAGCCTGTAAACAGTGCGTAAGGACAATGGTTACAAAATGAAAAGCCGAAAAATATTTTTTTTACGATATCTTTCATCAGTTTGGTATTAAAGTCGAGCAAAAACAATTTTTATTCCAGTCCTAAAGGTATGAAAATGGAAAACATTAGAAAACAACAACCTGGAATGGATTTACTACGTGTAAGATGTAGTGACAACATCGCCCCATGCCCATCCTTTTCTGCCTAATGTGCTTTTCCGTTTTTCTGCGTCTTATACACGGCTGCTTGGCCCCCTAAGGATTTGCTTAGGAACCCTGTATAATCCACAACACGCGACTGCATGCATGTTCAGAAAGCAGTTCTTAAAGAATTTTACCGAATTTCAGTCGCTGTAGCTCAGAGAATGTTTCTATAATTATAAACAATATACATATTTTTATAGGATTTTTCCGAGATCCACAACTTTCTCGTTTGAAGTGTTTTAAAAAAACGTTAAAACTGATTTTTTGTAACTTTGGCGCCTTCTATCATTTTGGAAACTAACTATATAAAGTTGAGCACTTGGACAAAAATGTTTTAAATTTTTTGCCGAGTATTTTTGTTCTCAAATTTTTTGGAGAAAAGTCGGTTATAAAGATTTGGTGAGGAGAGGAGTGGGGAAAACAAAAACCTGGTAGGTTTACTTTCAGACCCTCTGAATGAACACACCAAAAACTCAACCTCCCCGGATTTTTGTCGACCTTAAATGACAATTTTACTGTACTAATAGTCGAGCGAAGCATCGAATATTTGGTCCATAGCGACGATGGGGCTATTTTTTTTGCAAATGTAAAAAATAAGCCAATAGAACTTTTATAGCAAAATCTGTGTCAAAATTTATTTAAACATTTACTAACACCCTCAAGCAGCAGACAAATTGTGTTTGAACCTTTAACAAATTTATAATTTTCCAAAACATTGTGCCCACATGTGCCATCATCTCTATATCCTTGTAAAATGTTGTGCGCGCAACTTTGAACGCCAGAAAAGCCTTTTTCGAAGGGAAGATTTCCCGCCGCTAACCATTTCTCATTACCCGCTTTTCATGCCAAGAAAATCGGCTGGAAAATGATAGACAAGTGGCTAGTTGGATGTGTTGTGATTTTGTTGTACATGTAAGTTGATTTCTTTAACATGAATTTTAGAGTAATAATAGATATTTATTGTTTAGGAATTTTTAAATATTGCGTTACCCTCCTGGTTTGGTTTAATTTTTTTTTAAAGTTTTGTATATTAGTCTGGTTTGATATTACCAAAGAAATATAAAGCAGTAAAATCTAAAATTGTACATTTATATGTGCATTTTATTCCACGCGCTTAAATTTTTTTTCCTATACAAGCGTGTGGAAAAACGCCTTTCCCGCGATAATTGCAGACGTTTTTAATTTCCGCACGATTGTAGAAAAAAAATATTTAGCAAAATTTTCAAACTTACGGCTTGCCCGAACTCCGCTGGCGCTTTTTAATCGGGCAAACGCCAGTACCTACGCAACCAAACTGGGCGCACTAAACGCATATTTTATATTTAGGAGAGTATTTTAAATCTCTGTAACTTTTTTACGTTTTATTATTTTTAAATCGGGTATTTAGTATCGTAGAGCTGATATTTTTTTCTAAAAAAGGGTTAAAACCAAAGTTTGTCATTTTGTATTTTATTCTGTATACAAAGTGTGATAAAAAGTACTGTTTTTTTTGTCAAAGTTTAATAAAGAAAATAAAAACAAAATTGAAAAAAATTTAAAATTATCAGATTCGTTATGAAATCTTTCTTAACCAAATTAATTCTCAGATTTTTTATTTTTTCTTTTGTTTTGGAGATATGATTTTTTTTCAAAATTTATGCGTATTTTACATTCTTCTGCCTTGTGGATTTGACCGCATTTCGCAAATAATTTTAAATATGCATTTTCGCAATCTCTGGTAGGCCTATTAAAAATCAAACGTACCCAAAGTTATTTTGAAAATTAATCTTAATTACCAGTGGCATCCAAGTTGTCGATTGGAACAGATGTTTACAAAAAATACTTTATATGTTTCACATCAATTCTCTTGCTATTCATTAAAAAAAAAAGATTATTTTTTTCAGTTATTCGTAACTAGTGACCATTTTTACCAAAGCGGTTTTTGAATTTTTTTTTAATGTTAACCAGGGGCGGAGCTAGATTTTTTTTCAGAATACACTTTTATTGATCTATAGTTACGTAAATTAGAGAAAGCAGGTTCAGCTTATATTTTTTTAAATTATTATGTATTTTTTACATCAGGGGCGTGCATAATTTTTTATTTTAAAAAGTTTTTATTTAAAAATATTATGTTAGTTCTGTGTGATCCTAAAGTGAATTAGGGAAGCCAATCAAATTTTGGTATCATTCGAAAAGTCCAATTTTGCACACCTATTTTGAATTATGGGAATCCGCAATAGGGCTCTCGAGTAACGAAGCTGCCCCCCCCCCCATTTTTCAAGATAGGTCTGCAAAATTGTGCAAAATTAGACCTTTCGAATGAAACCAAAATTTTCAAAAAATATCAACGGGGGGAGGAGGGGCAGTCTCGCTACTCGAGAACCCTATTGTGGGTTTCCATGGGGTGTGCAAAATTGTTCAAAATTGGACCTTTCGAATGATACCAAAATTTTCAAAAAATATCTGGGGGGCCAGCCTCGTCACTCGAGAACCCTCTTGCAAAATTTCAAAATGGGTGTGCAAAATTCGACCTTTCGAATGATACCAAAATTTTCAAGACATATCATCCGTGGGGGGGGCAGCCTCGTTACTCATGAACCCTATTGTGGGTATATATAGGGTGTGGAAAATTTGATCTTTCGAATTATACTAAAATTTTCAAAAAATATCTGGGGGGGGCCAGCTTCACTCGAGAACCCTATTGCTGGTTCTCATGGGGTTTGCAAAATTTCAAAATAGGTGTGCAAAATTTCAAAATAGGTGTGCAAAATTGTGCAAAATTGGGCCTTTCGAATCATACCAAAATTTTCAAAAAAACTTATATTTTATGATTGGTTTTCACTAACTCACTTTAGAATAACACAGAACTAACATATTATTTTTAAATAAAAATTTCTTAAAATTATTCACATAATATTTAAAAAAAATATAAGCTGAACCTGCTTTCTCTAATTTATGTAACCATTTCTTATCAATAAAAGTGTATTCTGAAAAAAAATCTAGCTCCGCCCATGGTTAACATTTTAAAAATATAAAAAACCGCTTTGGTAACAATAGTCACTAGTTACTAATAACTGAAAAAAATTATAAATTTTTTAAATTAATAGCGAGAAAATTGATGTTAAACGTATAAACTGTTACACATTCACAACTTGGACGCCACTGGTAATCAAGATTAATTTTTAAAATAACTTTGTAAGTTTTATTTTTAATAGGCCTTCCAGAGATTGCGAAAATGCATATTCAAAATTATTTTCGAAATCCGGTTAAATCCAAGAGGCAAAAGAATGTAAAATAAGCATAAATTTTGGAAAAAAATCATATCTCCAAAACAAAAGAAAAAGAAAATTAATTTTGTTAAGAAAGATTTGATAACTAATTTAATAATTTTGAATTTTTCCCAATTTTTTTTTAATTTTCGTTAACTTTAAACTTTGGCAAAAAAAACTGTACTTTTTGCCAAACCTTGTATACCGAATAAAATACAAAATGGCACACTTTAGTTTTAACCTTTTTTTAGCAAAAAATACCAGCTATACGATACTAGAAATTACATTTCAAAATAATAAATCCTAAAAAAGTTACAGAGGTTTAAAATACGCTCCTAAATATAAAATATGCGTTTCATAGTGCGGCCAGATTTCATCACGATCTGTATTTATCTATGCTTTTGATCATTCAAAAATAAACAAAAAAAACATATTGTTTGCTTCTGCTTTAAACAAAAATTAAAACTTTTTATAAAAACGAGCGGAAAAGTGTCACTTGCCGCACTTTTTAGATAAATAACTATCCATTAATATCTTTATTAGACGTTTAAAAGTTTGTGCAATTTCCGTGACACAACCAATAAAAGCATATCGTATTTACTTTACCAAAATAAAGCCACCTCTGTCGACTTATATAGATAGAATATAAATTATTTTGTGAAAGAGTTTTCGTTATAAAGTTTATGGCTCGAAAAATTTCTATTTTTTTAGCAAAAACTTACAAAAACATAACTTTTTAATTCGGTAAAGTAATCATCCCGCCTTCTCTTAAAATAAATAAAAAGAGCTTTAATTAAAATAGCTTTTCCTACGATCGTGCGCAAAAACGCTTTCTCGCACTCATTTCCGTGCGGAAAGTGCCACTTCTCCGCACGCCGTGCATAAAAAAAAATTTCACGCACGCTGTTGAGCACGCTTGTTGTTGAGCACGCTGTTTCCCAGTGATGAATCAGGAAGACTTGAAGTCGACTATGACATTAAGCAACATGATGAATTTTGTTAAAGTTTAGTTCTTCGTAGTTTTGACTACTTTTTCATTGTTAGTCTGCTACGTTTAACTAAAATAATGACAAAATATTTTGATATTCCGCACGCCCGTAGGGAAAATGATGTACCTAACGCATGCGGAAAGTATTTTCCGCACTTACGGCTTGCCCGAACACCGCTGGCGCGTCGTTCGTGCAAACGCCGGTGCGTGCGAGAAAGTATAACTTTCCGCACTTGTTAGGTAAATAACTATTTTTTTAAATGCCAATATTAAATTACGTCCCAGGTTCTATGCAACAATAAGTAGTAGTTTTTAAATCAACTGACACCCGGTTACCACCTGGGACTTTTTCGTGCGTGCCCGCCCACGCGTCACATGACTGTCATAACATTTCATATTGACATCATGTGCCGCGTGAGTGAGTACTCACGAGAAAGTCGTAGGTGGGAACCGACCTTAACACTCAACCCAAACCAATCCGACTCCCGAACGGCTAAACCACCTATATAAACTAGATCCCACCCCTAATAAAATTAAAAAACGAGAGTACCAGAATTCGATTTTTCAATTTTCTACCAAAACTAGAGGAGCACTTAGTTTTTAGTTTGAGGACCAAATTACGGCTTGCCCGAACACCGCTGGCGCGTCGTTCGTGCAAACGCCGGTGCGTGCGAGAAAGTATAACTTTCCGCACTTGTTAGGTAAATAACTATTTTTTTAAATGCCAATATTAAATTACGTCCCAGGTTCTATGCAACAATAAGTAGTAGTTTTTAAATCAACGGACACCCGGTTACCACCTGGGACTTTTTCGTGCGTGCCCGCCCACGCATTACATGACTGTCATAACATTTCATATTGACATCATGTGCCGCGTGAGTGAGTACTCACGAGAAAGTCGTAGGTGGGAACCGACCTTAACACTCAACCCAAACCAATCCGACTCCCGAACGGCTAAACCACCTATATAAACTAGATCCCACCCCTAATAAAATTAAAAAACGAGAGTACCAGAATTCGATTTTTCAATTTTCTACCAAAACTAGAGGAGCACTTAGTTTTTAGTTTGAGGACCAAATTAGCACCTAAAGAGCATCTTTTTATTTTATTGAGGTGGAACCGCCTAGTTTATATAAATGGCTAAACTGCGATTGTCTTCATTCTTTTTTTATTCAACTAAAAAGAGATCTAGTTTGGTCCGTTTAATTATAAAATAAACTTATACGCACAAAACTGAAATTTGATCTTGCTATATTACAAAAAGATACTTTCTTCACCACTTTTAAGATAACACTTAACCTATCGAGCATGTGTACTTTTAAACTAATGGCGAATGCGTGACAGCTCCAGCTAATCAAATGCGTCAAAACATCATTTCGTATGCAGGGACGGTCGTAATTATACGTAATTTTACGACTCCCTTATCGTACCTAACGAGGTTTTCATGCATTTAATTAGCTGGAGCTATCATGCATTCGCCATGATTTTAAAAGAGCACCTGCTTGATTGGTCGACTCGATAGAGATAAGGATACGATGATGATAAAACTGAAAATTAACTGTGTCTATTAACGCCTTAGTCGCATTTTTGACATTAGGGTGATTCTGGTCAGTTTAACAGCAAATTTTGTTACTCTTATGGTTTACCCTAAATAAAGGCAACTTCCAAATAGTGCTTTTGAACGAACCCAAAAAAAATCAATAATATCGCAAGCAAAAAGCTCTGCAGGAAAAACAGCGCCGTTTATTGATTTCTTTGGCTGCTAGTGCTAGCTGCATGGTTTGGCCGTTTCCGGATAGATGTCACTAGTAGAACAGAATGGAAAGAAATTTAATTAAAAGCGAAGATATTTCTTTCTAATGTTAACAACCTCACGAGTTTATCGCTCAGTATCGTAAATAATGGACCCTGCCGCCTCCTTTAAGCAAGAAAAAGCTGTGGTTTGGACCTGAAAACATCTAATTTTTAATTAAATTAGATGTTCATCTCATGGTGTGGCCGCCATCTAGCGAAATTTGCAGACATCTTGTCAACGGTTATTATTGCAACTATGATTTATGCTCACAATGAAAGAGTGGCGACAATTTTTTCTCATGAAAGCAGTCCGGAGATAATAAGAAACTGGCACCCTTGCTCAATATACCTGTTTCTTTTGTGCGCGCAGAACTTTCTATGCCATTTCTGTTTGATTTATTATAATTAGTAATTAGAAGATTATGAAAAATATCTGTTCTTAAGGAAGGAAAAATACTAATTGTCCGACCATTTTTTAGTCTATCATAACACTTAAAGTAAACATTTCAACGCATCGGTATTGGTATACGTGACGCGTTCGAAACAAAGTTAAAATACACTGCGTTTTTGACTTTTTTATGCGATGTTTCGAACGATGCCCACTTTTTTGAAGGTTGCGATGACAGAACTGCTGATTGAAACCGTTGCGTATGTTCGTGGTTCCGTAACGATACGTACATCCTTCCGTACGCAACGAGATTCACACCCGTCAAAGAAGCAGGCATCGTTCAAAACATGGCATGAACAACACGGAAAAAAATTTGCACCAAGAACAATTTTGTGAAAATACTATCAACGAATTGTGCGGAAAGACTACATATTTGTTGATAATATTTTTAGAATTGGGTACAATTTTGATACAAATTGTTCTTGGTGCAAATCTAAGAACAATTTGTGTAAAAATTTTACAGAATTGTAAACAATAAATCCACACATTTTTCCCAGTGAAGTCAAAAATGTAGTGTATTTTGACTTTGTTTCGAACGCGTGACGTACACCGATACCGATGCGTTGAAATATTTACTTTAAGTGTCTAATCGTTATTCCTATTTGGCGTAAATAAAGTCCGTCGTTATCCTTATTTGATTAGCCTCCCCTTTTTTCCCTTACTGCGCAGTCGCACAAATAACGATAACCACAAGAAATGTTATTTTAAGTGGTCCAAAGTGTCCCTAATAAAGCCAATGATATTATGCTATGCATCAAAATATTTTTAACAACAATTAGTTAATTGAGCAAAGCCTAAGAAAGAAATAGGTTTTCCTCGAAAAAGGGAACGGTCAACGTTGTAGATCTAGGATTTTCTGAGATTTCTTTTCGTTTAATTCGGAAACACCCTGAGGTTCCTTTTGTATTTTCTATGAGTGAAAAATTCAGTTGGAAAATTTGTATTAAAAATACACGATACAGATACACACATTGGACAGCCTTTTGAAAAAGATGCAAGACTGATATAATTACACCCTGAGGTCATTACTGAAGTTTTGTACTTTTTGTGAGTGAAAAATTTATTTCATCGCTTTGGAAAGCCATGGATTTTTCGTCGGTTTATTTCACTTTTTCAATAACAATCATTCCCACAGAACCTCAGTTGTTGGTTAACCATCAATTTCATCTATATTTAACGGGTCAAATTCGGCGAATTAGTTAAAATAGTAGATTAATAAAATTTTTTGTTGATGCCTAGGTAGGTACCATATTAAAAAACTGAAAAGGTGATTAGGAAAAGCCTTTTTCTATATACCTTCATCAAAAACATGATTTTAGTAACTGTATGCAGATAACACTAAAGCATGGCTTTTTTGGTTACCGATGCAAAAAAACTTTTTTTTATATACCTTCATCAAAAACATGATTTTAGTAACTGTCTGCAGATAACTTAAGCATGGCTTTTTTGGTTACCGATGCAAAAAAAAACTTATTTTTTGATCACGAGTGCAAAGGAAGATTTCGGTCCATTTTTTACCCAAAATTAAAGAGAAATAGCGGAAAATAGTAATATTGAAAAAATCTAATTATTCTTGCCTAAAAATTAAGCCATTTCCGCCAGTTTTCACCAATTATTTACGAAAAAATCATTTAAAAACATCGTCAAAATATCAAACTGTCAAAGATTAAAATGTCGCAACAATGAACGTCAAAAAGTAAAAAGGTCGCCAGCCGCCTTGATTTATAGTGTAAAGATGGTGCGTTGCCAGAAGTGCTCCTCGTTCGAGATTTTTAAAAATATTTTCCTATTTTGCTTGGATTTTGGTAAAGATATTAAAAAAAATAGTTTTAACAACTCGCGGCTAAACTGTGCTTTTTTTACTCGCGTTTTTAAATATCTCGCTGCGCTCGTTATTTAAACCAATGCTTGTAAAAAAGCACTATTTTAGCCACTAGTTGTGCAGAATACTGTATTGATCAAGGTTGCAATATAAAATTCCTATTTATTTTTTTTATTCGTTCTTTAAAACAATGCTAGTAAAAATTTTTGTTGTTGCATAGGTAGGTACCACATTAAAAAACCGAAAAGTTTTTTTATATACCTTCATCAAAAACATGATTTTAGTAACTGTGTGCAGATAACACTAAAACATGGCGTTCTTGGTTACCGATGCAAAAAAACATTTTATTACGGGTGCAGAAAAAGATTTTTGTCCGTTTTTTACCCAAAATTAAAGAGAAATAGCGGAAAATGCTAATATTGAAAAATTCTAATTATTCTTGTTTAAAAATTAAGCCAATTCCGCCAGTTTTCACCAAGTATTTACGAAAAAATCATTTAGAAACATCGCCAAAATATCAAACTGTCAAAGATTAAAATGTCGCAACGATGAACGTCACCGAGTAAAAATGGAAACTTTGGCTATTGTTTCCCGTAATTTCATATCAATAAAACATTAGAGTCCTCTAGATTTAAAAATGGAAAAAAAAACAGGATTAGAAAACAAAAAGCAAAATCTTTGAGGCTTAATTCAAACTTCTTTAAAAAATAGGGAGCCTTTGTAGAGAACTTTAAAATGACTGAATGAATTACTTTTCTACTAAAACACGACCTGTTAGTTTACTGTTTTTTGACGTTAAAAATTAAAATGGTCTCACCGGCGTATACAAGGGGGGGTATTGGGGTTAATTTCCCCCCTTTAAGATCCCCAGGTATTGGATTAAAAATCACATCGCAAAATAGGCAATTTTAAAATGTACAACTAAAACTTTTAAATAAGAGCTTCTAAAAGCTCAAAATTTTTATTTAATAATGGACAAAAAAGGTACATTTTTTACGATTTTTTGCAAAAAGTTTTGTGCCACACTTTAAAATATTTTGGTTTCGTAATGTTTTGATAAATAGAAGTTAAATTCATTTATTTTCCACTCAGTAGACGAGCGATAGCGCCCACTGGTTCTCTTCGTACTTGAAAATGTGTCAACACTGGTACCACGATAGTATATCATTTGAGCATGATAATCGGAGTAGCCCGGGTCAAAATTTAAGCACTGAAACAGAGTTGATTTATTTGTTAAAACATAATCAATGCTAGATATTGACATTTGATTATTTTTATTAGTAAAAATTCTCATTGGTTCGTTTACAATCGAAACCAAGCCAAATGAATAGAAAATTTCACAGAGCTTCCTGAAATGTTTGTTGTTTTCGTTTTTGTCGATATTGAAATCGCCGCAAATTTACACATCTTCAAACCTTTCAAAAACCAGCTCCAAGACCTTCAATAAAAATACACAAAAGGAGCCGAACTGTAGGCCCACACATTCAACATTCATTTCAACCGCTTCTCCATGAACGTGGTTGGTTCTACTAAAGTTAACAATTTTACAATATCCATACAGTTTTACGAAATCTAACTCGGTACCCTTTGACTAAAAAGGTCACGGGTAACGTACTCTGTACCAGAAAATATTTTAAAAAGCAGGAAAAGAAAGGCAAGATAATGGGTCAGTTTTTCAAATCAATAAATATAATTTCGGAATTCAAACCTAAAAACCAGAACAAAGGAGAGTAACTTGCAAAGAAGTTGAAGAAGCTGAAATTTTAACATTTCTCCAAAACGAGCCGCTACTGTTTTCTTATCACACACTTTAAACAAAAACGAATAACTTGTTAAATAAACCAATGATTTAGCTTTCTGGAAATGAAAACCGTTCATAAGTGGGAGTCCTAATTTTTGAGATATTCATGAAAAACTTGATTATTGCTTAGATTTTCCTCTTTTTTTTATTAAAAATTCGGTTACCGCCACTCCCAGAGACGTAGGCCGAAATTATTTGAATTTTGCTTGTAATATTTATAGTATAAAAATAACACGCACAAGGAATGTCTTTAGTCAGTTATTTTTATTTTATTTGCCATGAATTTCTAAAAGCAGTTACACGTAAATTCATTGTTATTGTTGTATTTATATTTTGAGGCAAATAAAATATTTATTTATTTAATATAGTCCTGGTGTGGTCTTATTTACTGTATTAAACCACTAAAGAGAGAGAAAGAGAGAGAGAGAGCGAGCAGCACAAAAAGTACAGCTGTACTTTCTGTGGTACTCGCCATTGCCTACAAGTTGCATGGAATTATTTAAGTTACGCCTTCCTTCTTTATTTAAAAATTTACAATTTTCTAGTGCTTTTATAATTTTAAACTTACTAAATAGAAAATATAAGTTTAATCAAAAATGCATCGGAGTACGCAGGGGGGCTTAGGGGCTCAATTCCCTAAAACAAGTAAAAACTGACTCCCGGGGGTAAAGTTTATCCCAAAAATCGCCAATTAAATGGTAATCTGCGATTATCCTGAAACTCAAGCCCCCCCCTTCGCCCACCAGGAATAATTTCTGCGAACACCCCTGAGAAATGTTATAACAAAATGAAGAATTAATTCCCATTGACCATGGTGAAGTTAGGTATAAAAATAGAAAATTTGACCAAAAGAGAAAACTTTTAGATTTTTTGCCTACTCCAGTAGTTCTACCACAAACTGGTTTCAGACAAAGTTAATCAACCAGACGGGCTTTTAGCTACAAAAAATCCGTTGTCATCTATCCTGGATACCGGCGTAGATAGCAAAAAAGAAATTTTATACATGATATACATCGGAGATACACTTGTTTCGCCCTTATTAGAGCTCATCAGTTTTACACCAAAAGAGAAAACTTTTGGATTTTTGACCTACTCCACTAGTCCTACCCCAAACTGGTTTCAGACATTATATAAAGTGTGTTTTTTGCTATCTACGCCGGTATCCAGGCCGGATGACGACAAATTTGCACTAGTGAAAAGCCCGACTGGTTGGTAGACTGTATCTGAAACCAGTTTGTGGTAGATCTAATGTAGTAGCCCAAAAATCTAAATATTTTCTATTTTAGTAAAATTATTTTTCCTAAATGGTATATTTCATATATTTTTTTTTTAATTTTAATTTTATTAACTTTTATTTTTATTTTCTACATATAAAATAATATTTAGAAAATAATTTTAAACTTGCCAGATAGAAAATATATGTTTGATCAAAAATTTCGTTCTTATTGGGCTTACCTGTTATTTATTTTAATTGTTAAAAGGTTTTTGATTGATAGCGCGTGACATCCAGATAGTAAAGCCTTTAGAAAGCTTCCATTTACAAATATGTTTTGTATTTATTTTAATATAGTATATTATATAATAATTCTGGTGAGCAGCTGTTCACCGAACTTTTGGCCAATACCTTATCAAAAAGAACCGAATATAAAAAAAAACTTAGGCCTAAATAATGGTAACCGGTAATTGCGTAATCTGTAATTTTTTTTACTAATTCGCGCCGTGCGGTAATGTAGTACTTACCGCGCGCAAAATCAAGCGGTTAATCGTAGTTACGGAGTTCGAAATACATATTTTTATAAAAATTTGCTTTAAAAAATTAATTTTGGCTAAAATAGGTATCACAAGATGTCTTACCCAGGATACAGTTATAT